>CM030369.1:16321144-16560664 GCA_003604175.2 Clonorchis sinensis | reverse complement strand
AAAAAAGAACAGATCTCGTGATCTAGTGAGTGGCGGTGAGCTGTACAGTCATGTATGTTGGTGAAGGGGCTGCTACACAGTAATCGCATGCTGTCGTGCAGTGTTTAGTGCTGCCACAGTTTCGTTCACCAATGATTTAGGGAGATGGGGTAGGCAGCTGCGCATTTGAGTCGATAGCTAATATAATTGCTGCATAACTATGGGGTCGTCAGTGGACTTTTAATTGGAGAGCTTCAGGCGGGCAGGTATGCTTTGAAAACAATAGCTGAGTCGTGTAAACAGAAGAGTGGTGGTGCATGTGTGACACTCACGGAGCCCAGCTTTCGTTCCATTTGATGTTCAGGGGCGGTCCGTTGCGTCAGTCAACTAACCACCCATGGTCCGCGTAGGTAATTGACGTGCTTCTTGGATGGCGGTGTTGCTGATTGCACTTGATTTTTTGGCCTACTCCTCAGCTGCCACACGGCAGTATTCGCCGAGCATTATAGGTACAAGGTGCCAGTCGGGTCAAACGTCTCATAGCTCGAATGAACCCCCGGACGACAGCGATCGGCTCGACTGGTCGGAGGGGGGCGTTGCTGTTGCTCCCTACACTTCTTTGCCTGCATTTTTGCGGCTTGTGGGCGCAACTGCGCGCCGAAGTAAATGGTACCAAACTGCCGTCGGTCGGACTGTAGTACACTAACACTTGAGGAATTAATAGGTTGTCTGAATGCTTTCGGATGTTTGGCTAACTTTGAAAAAAATCCATGTCAGCTGAACACAGTTATGACTCAAATCTTTCCTTAGGATTTGTTGACTGATGTTACATTTTCCAAGCTATGAAGCGATCGTTCTAATGCGGGGAAGCCAACGATGCTAGGATTGCATTTTGTCCATAGCTAGGTTTGTGTGGAATCATCCGGCCGAGAACCTCGGTCGCGAGTGCAATACACGGAACTGTGACCCATTTGCCACTTTCGTTTTTTCTCCCCATCCAGTATCGCTACCTCGCATATCAGGGCACCGGCGCTTATTTCGTCTTTTGGACGTGAACAGGCTCTAAAGGCTGTTCCTCCTTCCGGCTGAAGCCACAACAAAAGGGCATTGGTTGTAGATTTTGCTCATAACCCCCACGAGGCCCGTTTCCGCGGCCTGGCCGTCGATCATTCATTTAAGGTGCTGAAATCAAAATTGGGACCAGTGCTGACGAGGTCATTTAGTGAACCCAGACTCGACCGAATTGGTTTGTGTGAGTTGTAGCTAAAAGATGATGGCGCGTACGGTGGAACGCGTTCGAACTGTATATCAAAAACCTATTTGCGGGCGTGTGTGTATGGTGAGCTAAGAACTTCCCTACAAAAAATCCTGTCCGACATGTATGTATGCCTCCTACATTCTTGTGCAACTTCGTCACTGACGAAGTAATTGGGCGAACGCTGGAAAATCTTTCAAACCCTGGTGTTCAAATCGTCGCTTGTGAGAACCTTGTCAATCTGGAGTACGCGGACGGCATCACCCTCATCTTTGAAGACCAAGGCGAAGCACAAGCCCTGTTGAAAACACTGACTACAGTAATAACATCTTTAGGCGTGCGCGCTGCACCTACAAAATGCAAAGTCATGCTCTATTCTGTGAATATGTTCCTTGCAATTTAAGGAGAAGCACTGGATGTTTAAAATACATCGGTAGGTACATTATTTCTGACGGGAAAGTGTCTGGTGAAGTCAGTGTACGAATTTAAGAGGCTTGAATCACCTTGGCGAGTTTGCGTCACTTGTGACGTCAACAAGGCATACCACCGGATTTCAGGGATCGCGTGCACCAGGCTACAGTAAGGGCAGTGTTATTGTATGGTTGCGGGACATGGTTTCTGCGTACAGATGATGTGAGACATCTTTGTATTTTTGATCACGAAATGTTGGTGGTGTAAATGGCGTCAAGGAATTGGTAACGAGGTAACTAGAAAACGGGATTTGTTTGTGAAGCGAGTGCTTCAGTTTCGGGCAACATCCAGCACCATCGGCTGCGGTGTCTCGGGCGCAACTGAAACATGATCTGCCGAAACGAGTGTTGTTCTCTGGACCTCTTCAGAATGAAGCAAACTGCAGTGGACAACGTATGACCTGACAGAAGGATGCGAAACAGAATAAGAAGTGTGGGTGTAGTTGGTGTGGTTCACCTTCCAGGACGGGATCCCCGTGCCCCCTGTGCCTGGCTGGATACAACACAAGAATGACGATCGACGGATGTCAATGGCGTTCGTGATCGCACTTTATTTTGAGACTGTGTGCTTGAACGTTTGAGGGTGGAGGTACTTCAGATTGCTTGCGGTAGACAAACCCCAGGTTCCTTCTTCACTCACTCTTTTGTCTTCCTTTCCCTTTCCCTTCAACTATGATTAGATAAACTTTATGGATGTACTTGAATGGAGCATCAGTGTCAGCACTGATATTGCTGTCCCTGACAATGATGGGGGTTCTCTCAGAAAAGAAGGGGAAGGTCACATGTGCTCCTGTGGAATGAAGAAGCTCGTTAGATTCGATGCTGGTCGGATGGAAAACCGCGGAACGAATGTTTCATGTATTCAATTGATTCGGCTTCCGAGAGGTCCTCACACACAGGCCAATGGTGGTGATGTCGGTATAATTATTATATGGCTGCCAAGCGTCATTCTTCGCCACGTTTTTTTGCAGTCCGTGATGAGGATGTTGAGAGGCAGACTCATTCTGTGTTCCACGGACTACACAAAGCTCCCATGTGTTGAGTCGTTACGAAAGTCAGAGATATAGGAGCTTAAACGTTTAGCAACAGGAAACTGAGTTTCTAGGCGAAAATAACTTCGGTAGGCCCAACTTCTCTAAAATACTCAAGATGACTGCAGAAGGTTCCTATGCACAATATCCGCAAATTGACACGAGCTGCTGTTAGACATACATTCGACCTACGCGTCGAAATTCGCCTAATGGTTACATTAGTAATACCAAAAAGGAGCCTACCTGCAGACTACCTGGATGCTAGGTAATGCGCAGTCTCGCGAATTCGATGACCGAGGAGACTGCAAAGTGACTTTACGTTAAATGGATACTAGTTGGAATGACGCGAACTTCTAACTACCTGAGCATGCCTCAAGAAGAGACGAATTGAGGAAGGTCAGTATCGACGTCCATGATGTCATACATGCACTGTGGCTCTTCGTTGTGAAAATCCTTTAACAGTATTCTTATCCGATCGGTTGTAGCAACGGGGATGAAGTTTACCTCTGTGATTTCTGAAGCGTAAATTTAAGCTTGAGACCCTAGTGAACTGAGCAGTGTAAGTGTTTTGCGTGACATATCAGTTTCCTCACGATTAGCAACCGTTCGTAACCAGGTCCACAATCTTTACACACACAGAATACTTTGTGTCTCAAAACACAACACATGACAGTATCACAGATGAAATGTTCAAGATGCCCAATTTCCAGCGAAGTACATTGAAAAGCAAAAATCTCTCAAAGTTGATAGCTTATTCCAAGTTTTATTGCCTACCAACGTGGCATCTAACTTGAAGCACTTCGTCATCGTCAGCGACGTACTACGACGTACAGTGGTTCTAGCTGCCATTTTTTCGTTCACATAAGATTTTGGGAGATGGGCTAGGTAGCTGCTGGTAGTAGCTGATATAATTGGTGCGCGAATATAGGGTCGTCTGTGGACTTTTATTCGGGGGTGGAGGAAGCTATAGATTGAAGGCAATAGATTGGATAGACAAGCGCTTAAGATTCACCGTTTCACCTCACTTGGAATCCTTACGTTTGTGATATGACAAGTTACTGAACACAAGGTAAATGTGTCAGTGTACATATTCATTCTACGAAGTAGCTCCCAAGAGTAAACCTCTCCCACCTCGTGTAAGTTGATTATATTACCTGAGGTCTTCAGCTGAAGTGTTCACCGAAAAAACAGAGCTAACGGAAAAAACGTAAAAGCTATCATACTGAAATAACACGATTGTCCGTGAACTGTAGCTCTTGTAGCAAGGTAGTGAAACTGTTACAAGTAAGGTTCAAGGTCAAAGTTTTGCCCTGAGGCAACCATATTTCGATTGCTGAACTGTCATACTATCATTGGTGCAGGGGGATACAAGACTAATAATCCGGGAACGGGTGGAAGAAGTAAACTCCACTGATGCAACTTGTAAATCAGAAAAAATCTGCCAAGTCCGAAATGGGAAATTCCCTATTTAATGGGAGCCAAAAAACGCAAGGCTTAGCACACCCTAGCCTGGGGCACCGTTTGCATACTTTTTCATCGATCATCTTGTCGGTAACGTCAATCGATCAGTAGGCAATGATGTTATTGGAGGCTAATACATCATCATCATCATAGTGTTGAGTGTGCTCTGGAAGGTTTAGAATTCTCTACTGGAAAACCATTGTCCATAGGATACAATGAGATGGGGATATTGATGTTTCTCTCTTCGAGTTAAAACTGACACTGACAAGAGTTGAGCACTGGTTAATCGATGGAATAAATAGAAGCAAACAAACAAGAACGTGCTGGGATGAATCATTTCAGGGGAGCATGGTAAGCAATCGGTAACGTTTCGGTTTTGATACAAAAGCTTCATCAGGCCCAGTGAGCAGGTCACCATGTTGACCAGGTTTTAAGGCTACATATCAAATTTAGTATGAAGGTAGAGTCAACTTCGGGCACACTGGCCTTCTTAGACTGCATGACCCATAAGGTTGGGGGAATAAATACCACAGTGAATGAGAAGCCAACTTACACTGGGGCGATTTTGAACTGCTCGTCTACCCATCCGAAGCCGGTATTCGCTAGTGTTGCTTCATCAAAGTTTAGGCGTGTGAGGGCTCTGTGCACAGAAGAAGTTGATCGAACAGCGGCCCAAACTGAAGTATAGAACAAACTTTCCAGTAGCGCATATCCAGCTAGTTTGAACAAGCACCCTATAAACCAGGGAGATCGAAGGTCATTTGAGGGATTCCAAACACGGTTAACGTAAGAGTAACTTTCCAAAATGGGGACACTGCGTTGTGCTCTGGTGCAGTTGAAGGATGGTGTAGCGGTGAACAGAAACGGGGACTGTGTCTATGTCTCACTAAGCCTTATATAGGGCAGACAGCACGGGAGAAAAATAATCAGGCCGCCGAAAAACGCAGATGAATATCGAGCATTATTGAAAGACTCGGCAATGGCGGAACATGCACTGGACATGGAATACAAAATAGATTTAGAAATATGTTACAATTTTGAGGCGGGGACTACGGTCCGCACCACAGATTGATTGCCGAGGCGGTGGAAAGCACCAAGCATCCCAGTGTAAATAGAATAGAAGGCGTAGAACTGATAAGGGTTTGGAGGACGGTTTTAGATCAGTCGAGCTGACAGGTGTTGGTGTGCGGTTATTAGAAAGTGGAGTCATCAACACAAGTAGCTCAGATCTGAAGTGTACTTAATCTCACCCACACTCCCCCCCGCCAACTAAATTATCGTACAAGCCAACAAAAACCAACGAAAGCTACCAGTGAAACCCAAGGTAAATCATCAGTTGAAGCACCTTGAACCAGAAGATCAAAAAACAATCCCGATCAAAATAACTTCAAATCCTTGCAACCCATAAACCGTAAGATTTAGGCAACCAAACTAACCGACGAGTCTCTTTAACTGACATTCAACACTGATCTAATGTACTAATCTGAAAAGACCTTACTGATTCGTTCTCCGTCTGTCTTAAAACCTGGTCAGTTTGGTGGCTTGCTCATATGATCCGATGAGGCTTATGTGCCGGAAGCGAAACGCTGCCCAGTTAAAAACTATCGATTGCTTACCAGGCCCTTCTGAAACGATGATTTCTCAATCGGTTCCAAACTTTTTCCAATTGAGCTGGTGAATATAATGAAAGAATCGAAGCGGGTTCGCTATGTAAGTGATAAAAAGCTTGGCTGTTCATCAGGCTTGTCAGTTTTGGGGGATTAGGCGGACGTTGATCATGACCCCTAAGATGTCCGGTAACGAGGTCAAGTTATTGATCGCGATGCCCAAGCGTCGGAATTTAAAACAGACGGGGGCGGGAACTGGCGTGCAGTTGGGACAGAAAGCTTGAACAGGAAAAGGGCATGGTGGATTGTGATAACATTCAGAATGCGTTAAATTGGGTATTTTAATTAGTAAAATTGGACAGATTTCCACTGAGACGAATGAAACAGTACATGATGACCCATTGAGCTCAAAGACTCCCATTTCGAAGTCAGCTCCAAATGAATCGTCGCACATTTCGATAGGAATTCCAGTGGTTTGACCGTAAAAGAAATGTGATGATGATGCCTGTGCTTTAAAATTAAATGCTTATTAGTCGGATCCATTTCATATAACGTTGAGCAAAATCGAGTTTTCCACACCAAACATTTGCAGAACAGTCCATCAGAAGCATCATCATCATCAAAGACAGCAACATCAGTGTTGACACTGATGCTTCACTGCCGTAGATTATGGCATAGATTATGGTCACCATGTCATCGAATCGTGAAAGGAAGGGTTTTAGAGTCAGTGACGAACGCAAAGTAGCCCACTTTTGGAGGTGGCACGTTTTGCAAGCATGGGCAAAATCGTCCTTGGGTGTCTTTTTTCAATATTTTACAGTACTATACACATGGGTGGTTGCACACGCGACCGCTTTCGGTAGTTTGGACTGACCTCTTGTCTAACACCAGAGCAGCTGTCAAGCCTGAATGCAATCAGTACAGACTATTATGACCGCACATCGATGCAGTCTACGTTCACTGCGAATGCGTTCCATTAGCACTGGCCTATGTTCAGAGCCTTACCCGCTGAATGACGAGGCCTCTATAACACTGTTCTGTAAAGAGGTCACAGGGGAAAAGTACTATCTTGGCCTCTCCTAGAAAATGGCTATGGGGTTTGACATTGATTTTGGTCCGACATTGCTGTATTAGGTTGCGGAAGACTGTACAAAGGAATTTTTCGCTGAGTTTGTCTCTACAGTGGTATGAAGCGATTAACCACTCGCACTAGCCGTCACCAGAAGCTATGGCCATTGCTCCAAAACCTTAGGTACTGGATTGTCTCTGTTCAAAGTATCTGCATGTTTTACCTGTTTGTATGTCATTTTCGACAGTTGAACTACCGTAATTTCCGTCTGCCTTCAAATTTTTTCCCAGTACAAACGACAAGTGGCAGAAACTAGTAAAATTTTGCATAACTACTCTAAGAATTATTCTGAAAATGTAGCCATTATTCCAAAGTATCCTTTCGATATAAGATCAACTGGTTGGAATTTTGCGTGCTTACTGTTGGGTTTTGAAACATCTGCCTTACACAGCTGTTCAGCATCTTACGTTGAATTCGTGAGTCCATTGACAGCCTGGTGGTGCACCGAACATCCAGCTGGACTGTCACTCTCTGTCTCTGTCAGCGTCCGATGCACTATTCACCATCCAGTTTGTCTCAGAAATAGTTTTAGTATAAGGGCAACTTAAGCTGGATGGTGTTCAGTACAATGTGAGATTTTGCGTACTAGTAATCGATCCGTAAGACCGAGCCTTAGAGTTAAGACCAATGTTCAGCATGCTTATCTGTGTCCTGGATTTTCGTGGGAATGGCCTGATTGCGGCATAATCTGTCTTGTAGGCATTGCTGCAGTAATAACTTCAGTGTTGTTTGTTCACCGTATTTCACTCCAATGAGTACACATGGTTTTGAATTCCTCCGACAGTTGAGTGAAATAAAGAAATCTCGCTCCGGAAGTGCAATAAAGCAGCAAATGTCTACCGTGTGTACGTCATTTCTGTTTGTATGAATCCGTGTCACGTCACGGCGTGTGGTAGTCATCAGTACATCACCTTTGCCCCAGTATGGCATGGGCTCAGTGAGTGTTTCTTGCTTCTGGTGGTTCATCCCTGAAGATTTGGTCAGTTATTGACCCCTATACCAAGCAGATAATTGCATTCCTAACACTATTAGAAAACTTTTTTTCATCAGAACGTGATCCCTCTGTGGAGCTGGCGTTCGTTTTTGTGGCCTGATAGTGGTAAAGTTGTTACTGAACGCACGCGGCCACCCTATTCACTCTATAAAGATCAGGTTTGGAATAACTTGTGGGACAAATTTCAACTACCAGATAGGGCACTCAGTCAGCCGTAGCTAATTTACATGCCGCTTCCGTATCTGCATTCCCACCGAATTTCGCCGCCGGGGCCCTAGCACAGTTCCACGATGAACATCCAGGGATAAGCCACATGAAGGCCCTTACCCACAGCTATGTTTACTGGCCCGGTATGGATAAGCACATGGAGCAGGTATGTCTGCCCAGAAGTTACCCAACCGACAGTCGCTGCAGCCTTGGCCACAGCCAGAAAAAACATGGTCGCGCATTCATGTGGATTTTGCCGGACCAATTAACGGACAAAGCTTCCTCATCGTTTTCGATGCATTGGCCTGAATTCCTTATTAGGTCTGAGACAGCAACGATGGCAAGCATCACTAAACTGCAGCATTTGTTTTCAATATTTGGTATCCCGGAATCTATACTGTCGGACAATGGTACTCAGTTCACATCCCATCAGTTTGGTGAATTCTTTCGAAGACACGGCATCACACATGTTACTTCCCCATCGTTCCATCCCAAATCCAACGATCAAGCTGAATGGTTCATAGACACCTTTAAAAGCGCGTTGACAAAAGCAGAAGCGGAAGGGACCACGGCAGAAGTGCTGGATACGTTCCTGCTGAATTATAGAGCAACTCCTAATCCACAGTCCCCGGACGGTCGCTCTCCAGCAGAGGTTATGATGAACAGACGGTTGAGACTTATCTTGATGCTATCCTGCCAACACTTGTGTTTTCAATCATCAACAGGGAGGAAACCAACGTTCAGGCCTCGAAACCGTGTGCCTGTGAGGGACTATTGCCCCGGATGCCGAAGATAGACTGTTGGAGTCGTCCTCAAAAGAATGAGTCATGTGATCTACGGCGTCCAGGTGGGATCATCAATACGGAAGCGGCATGTCAATTAGCTACGGCTGACTGAGTGCCCTATCCTAAAAGCGGAAAAACAGTTACTAGACCTCAACCTGCTGCTTGAAACATCTGAGCTCCCAAGATCAGCACCAATATCCATCGCCTCACATGTACCGCCCAAGACGGATCTATTGCTGCAACCGAGACACCGTACTGGTCGCGCCAGAAAACTGGTGGAACCTTTTCAACTTGCCCGAAAATCCTACGCGGAAAGGCCAAAAGGGGGAGTTATCAGGAAGGTCAGATTCCTGAAAACAACCCAGAACGCTCGGAACCTATCGAAATCCTAAAACTCCACCAAAATTTCAATAGGGAAGCCGGCAAGCATCCAGGCCAGTCAATCGTTCAATCAATTCAACGAAAGCCAATGAGTGTTCAGGCACGCCACAGAAGCACGACCTAATGTGATCAGCCTTTAGGCATTTTATAGAAGCACGACCGATGTTTTTAGGTTTTCACTAAACGCCTATCAGACAGCCTGGATCAATGTTAGAAAATGCCCTTTATATTGCACAGGGTCGTTGTAACTTTGCACTTGCAGGCGCCCGCTTGTTACAATAAAGCTGTTGTGTTCCTTGTCAGTGAGTTCTTTTCTGGCACCAGGCACTGCAGCGGGAACAGCAATCAGATATAACACTTAGTTTTTGCAAAATCCCGGTGATGATAAAATTGAGAAGTGATCGCAGGTGTTTCTAGATTCGACGTTGTTGAAATCGAGGACGTCGTTGACTAGAGGAAAGTTTCCGATATGTCCGTTTTCTTTGCACGCTTGGGCTTACAACGCCAATTTTTCCGGTAACAAAGAAGTATTTCTTTGCTCATCCGATCAAAATAGATATCCATCGAACTTGTTACAGTGCACGCCGTCGTCCAAACATTGATTTTCATGTCGAGTTGTCACCGGAAGGAAGTTCAAATCAAGCATTGTTACTATTGGTCTTCATCGAAGTACTGGTGAGTGTTCACCAGGCAGCAGGGGTGAATCCAGCTATTTCTCATGGAATACAGAGATCGTGACCCAGCAAATGTGGTCAGGATGCCAAGGGAAGACACAGAACATTGCGCCGATAAAGATAAAGTACCATATGTTTCTCAAAGGTACAGTTTGCTTGGAGACTTCTCGCAGAAAGTGAACGTTGCGCCTGCTTCCTGGTGGTATTACATTACTACTTATCTGGGCGACCATACTGATAATGCTTCTGTTAGGATATTTCTTGTTGTTTAATGTGTCATGTTTTGTTTAGTATGGTTTACCCGATAAAACAGTACTTCCTACTTCACTTGGCAAACCCATAAGGTCGGTAACATAAGGATAGACCGGTACCGATGTTGTTCTTTTAGGGTTCATTGGATGGGTCTAATCTGTGGATTTACACCAATTTTATTTCGTACTTGGATAGTAAATAGAAGAGCTGTTAAGAGGAGGATAATATCACAAAGGAGGGAGTCAGCTGAACCTCCTTTGAGTCTCCCGTCAGCACCAGGTTAGTTTTCAAACGAGTGCTTATCGCCACAATTTGACGTTCAACTATAATATAACACTGATGAAAATTCGGGAACTGGGTTTACCTGACACAAAATTGCGGGACAAGTATTGAGCTACCCACGGTTTTCATCGCCCTTATTCGTAGTGCCGTGTGAAGGCGGTCTTTATATATCACGTCCAAGTGAAGGATATTATAAACGCGTGGTTCAGTTGAAATATAACTGACTCTCCTATTAACTTATTTGCACATAAGATACCACATTCGAGAGGTTGCACGGCAGGAGATTGGGACAAAAACAAAGTATAAAACAAGGTCACGGAAGCTACTTCTGAACCGAAATAAGCCGCACCTAACGAGCGGATGCGCTATCAATCATGCGCTCTTATTTGAGTCTGACAAACTAGTAATTGATCTCCCATTTCCCTTTCATCATCCACCTTCTTCTATTCCACTAATTCGGGATACGTTTTTTCTAACTGGGCACCATACTAGAACGTACGCGAGCATAACCTCAATTTTTCGGAAAGCCACGTCACTACAGAAATCATTCTAATGTGATAGCACGCGCGTATCAAATGATGCGACCTGTGTTCACCTCCATGCCGAGGGTCCCTCGTCATGTTTTCGCTATTTCTGAATGAATGGAAGTTTGTCCATCTCACTTCATTTGCGAAAGAGCTGAGGCAATTTCGAGGACAAAACTCCCGTGAGCCTATGATTTGTTTAGCCTGTTTCAACCTGGACTTCACTCTGTTACTGGGTGATTTTGCTAGCATGAAAAAAATCATATAACGGAGTGACTCACAAAAATGTGTTTTTAGAGTTCCTTTGTTAGGAGATTTGCATAAAGAAAGCATTCCCCTTTGGAGTTGTAAAACAAGTGGGATCGACAAAACGGCTCCTTCCTTAAAAGTGTAAAGCATCCTTGTAAGAGAGTACCCCCTTCTTGGAGACTTTTGAAGGTTGAAGTTGCCTGCAGTACTTTACCGAAGAACTCTTAGTCATTTGAAACGAACGCTTGGGTTAGCTTATGAAGCAGTTTGGGGGTGCCTTACTGGAGTCGGTTTGAAGCAGAACTAGAGTTTGGATGATTATGTGGTAAAATGTGCCCTTGATAGGGCCGGAATAGGAGAGTTGAGCTTACTAGCTAGTGCAGTCGTCAATCAGCCAGGTTGCACGTTTGTCGCTTAGCTTCTCTCAAAGGGTCGGTAGTCCTGCCAACCGAACAGTCGACACAGCCCGAATTTGCACTGCGAAGGCCTACTGTCTACTGGCTGAGGGCCTTAGCCCAGTGCATTCGCTATGTACTGACGCTGCGGAAACGTATTGATTTCAGGCGTTGATCAAAGGAGTGGCACGACACAGGCAAACAAAACCGTGTAACCTGTATCGCGAGCGACTTCCCGTATCACAATCAAAGTGCGTCGAAAACCGGTTCTGTCTTGTTGTTGAAATCGATTTTAGCACGTGCGCGCACGGTCCAGACAGCACATGTCCCCCAATTAGGCCAGCAGTGGTTAGACTGTCTGGAAATGCGCTCCGTGGCCTGATGTCCATTTTCCAGGTTTTGCCGTCCGTAAGCCGGAGGTCGGAGGTGTTAGCTACCTCAGATGCACGAAAAGACCTGAAGGCAATCTGGAAGCAGAGCTGGTAAATGCGGAGGCATGAGCGCAATTCAGTTAATTCTAGTAACAAAAACGGTACCCACACAGCCGATTAAATATGAACTGTATTATTGGACGTTCCAGGCTTCAACGCTCTCTATGCTGCGGCGTGGCTTTAGCGTACACAAGTTACTATTTTAAGTAGCCATGTTGGTTTTCGGAATTCCGCAGTGGCAGGAAATTATCTCGGATTCATCACCACCCAACTCGATTGTTGTTCATTGCAGTTTTGTTGCTATCCCAAAGTCCCACGACTGAGTTACAGCTTAGCGGAGAAACAATCTCGAAAGCAGCTTTAAGAAATTCAAGCCATTGGTCCAGTTGAGCCATAGCACAGAAAAAGACCGGTTGCGAGGTAGAATGATCGTTTAGTGTCGTTATTGCAACACATCAGCTAGGGCAAGGCTAACGTGACTGTCAAGCCCTTCTGCATGTGAGTAAACAATATGGTGTTCAAAATTTTACTGTGAATGATCCACTAAGTCTGCATCGGAGTGGAGAAATATGGATTATTGTCAACTGAGTAACCGGTTTCAAAGATGTATCTGATAACCGATGAAATGTGATCCGACTAACCGTTCGCCTAGTGGTTTTGTCCGTCAGCCAGGGCTGGAGGTCCTTCCTGAGCCCTTGCGCAGAGAGTTCTGTTCATCCTCCAAAAATAAAATCCTCTGTAGCTGTAGGTGGAACGATAGATACAATGATAGAATGGGTGAAGGAGAGCTTTGAGTTGAACCGCGTTAAATGTTCGTCTCAATGCGGTTTCTAATCTCTCTCATTCATTTTCTGAGCATCAACAAAACACTGAAAAGGTTCTTTTAGGAAGCATGCCGTAATGTGAAGTCCAGTGAATGGTCTTTCGGGCGTAAAGTACTTTGCCGTGAGCTTATCTTCTCCGATAGGATTTCTGGAGGCAATTCGGATGGGTTCGTTGGGACATCTTCCTAAGCAGAGACCTTTTGGGCTTACTGGGTGAGAAAAGACATCTACTTATATGAGCAAATATTTCATTAACTCCAGTCGGAGCGACAGGATACTAGCGTGTTCGCAGTACGAAAGTGGTTGAAACTAAAAAAATGAACTCAACAGGACATAAAATGGACAAGTAATTGGAAAATGATGTTTGAAAATGTATTTTAGGTGTCTCAGGGTGGTTGGGGTAGCCAGCTAGAAACGGAATAATTAGATTTCTGTAAAAGTTGAGGACATTTCCAATCAGGATGGATTTTCTGGACTGAGCGACGCGTAGATATGTCTGATTAAAAGGAGTTTGGAAAAAGGAGCTTGAACATTCGCTTTTCCAATATAAGGAATAATGCACATCAGTAGGTGTTGCGCCTCATTCTTTTGGTATTGTGAACCATCCAGGAGGCAGGATACAATGAGTTCTGTCGTGCCTTGGGCTGGTGAACGTTTGCGCAGGGGTCGTTCTGATTGAGACCTTGTCGGCCGTGAAAGTGCGCGAAGTGTGACCTCTACAACTAATACATACCGTTATCAGGTTGGTGGAGTAAAGCAAACGTCGTGTTGTGAGCACGCAGAGCATTGACCCTCTGGAAACAGTGGGCCTCACAACAATTTCTGAAAACAGAAAGAGGAAAAACCCAATAAGCAGGGCAGAATGAATCACGAATATTTAAACAGAACTAACACACTGGTAACAATATCATGCAGATATATCCTGTACAGCAAAACAGATGAGTTTATCTCCCTGGTCTTTTCCTGACATTATTGGCTAACGCTGCCTCAGGAGGGTTACCCATGGTCAACCCAACAGCTTGTCTACATCCGTGACCTTCAGAGCAAAATTAAACGTTTTGCACGCGTAAAATATGAAGTCTGTTAGGATTAAAACGATGGGGATGACGAAAGTGGCATAAGGTCAGGTAAACATTTCATATTCTGGCTAGCGGGGGCACTGTATTCAGTGCAATAAGGGGGGATGTGAAAATTGTTTCTTTCTTCGAGCAGTTGCTTAGATAGAGGATTTTTACAAAGATAAATGTGTCTTTTGTGTAGTTCGCGCAAGTGAACTGTTAAATTTGACTGGATTTTCACGTGACCGGAGACTGGCAACCTAGCCTGATAAATGGTACACCAGTACGCTTGTAAATTGTGTTATTTTCTGATTGCATTTCAGGTGGCAATTAAATGAAAAGCAGATGAAAATAGTCATTCTTACCTACATGGTGTGCAAGGTTCGCATCTTTGATCTAGTTGGGAGGGAGTTTCGAGGATACTTAGTATGTTCTCTCGTACATCACCAGTGCCACACAAATCTTCAATAGACCACAGTCCTGTGATTTATTCGGAGCGCTGGCATCTCTCTTAACGGTATAATTGTATGCCCCCTTTAGACTCACCAAAGAATCGTTTGGCGCGAATACAGAGAAAGACTCGGTTATGGAATTATAGGTGCCCATCTCTAGACAGAACTACTGAAGTAAAGATCTTCATCTGACAGTCATAGCCATTAAGAAACGCTTCAGGCTGAAATGCCAGGTGGAGAAAATTGTATCCTGCAATTTAAGTCTTGCAACTGAAGTTGAGCTGCTTACGTTGAAATAAGCTTCACGAGGCTCTGTTTCCCATAAGGAAGATATGGCAATCCAGTCGTCCACAGAATTCTATGCGTACTTGTGCGTACTGGCCTGTGTTCCTGTTCGTTTTCTAATTCTTCCATGTCTTTTTCCCTGGCCAAAAAAAAATCGTGCAGCTGTAACACCCTTCTGGTGCCTAGCTGCCATGCCGCCCGAAGGAAGCACGAGGGCTGAGATACTGCCAGGATGCCCAAGTCTAGACAGGGGAAGTCGAGAGGCAGAGGTGGGGTTCGAACCAGGGACCTTCCGGTCAGTAAATTCGCACTCTAACCACTTGAGCCATCTCCCTGGCCAGCCCAATGAAGTTTTCTGTCTACCGAAACGAGACCTGAAACTCATTTCCCAGATGAGTCTCCTCCCCCATTTCAACGCTTATGTCGCCTGTCAATGACTCCGTTCAGTGACGGCTTTCATCCGCTCTGTTCAGATCTCATCAGAATGCTCTCGTAGCCATACAATGAGTGTTTAAAATCGTAATCGACTGCGCTTCCCTGAACGAAAATTGAATTTGCTCGTTATCAGAGGTCTTCAAAACTCAATTAAGTCAGCCTTTTCCACTTAATTGCTCAGGTAGTGAGGAGTACTGGCATCGGACGCGTAACGCACACACACCGCGAACGGCTGGCCCAGAACATGCGCCAGCCACACCAAGGTCGGACTTCTATGACCAAACAGAGTGAAAAATGATGCAGAGTTTTTCGAATTATGGCGGTCGAAGAGCATCCATTGCAGAACCATCGCAGATAAAACGCACATCTTCAATTCCGGTGGGTACGAAACAGTTGTCCCACATGCAGGGGCCTACTTCAGCGCTCTTCTACGTTCGATTTTTTACTGGCAAGTATTGCGTTCTTCTCATCCAATGGTAGGCACTGATAACGATGCATAAAAATGTGTTGAGCACGAAAATCTGCTTCCCATTTAGCAAGAGCAACCGTTAATTGGACGTGTTTACTCGTGTGAACCCACTGCAGAATTCCACGCGACTCTGTAAGTAATGCGAATTTTAAGTTTCGAAATGTCTGAATTCGGCGTTCAACTATTCAACGGCTGTTGGTGTAACACACGATAGTCCAGCCCTGAATATATTTAGTACAGCATCCTGTAAAGTGTGTCTCTTGATGTGAAACTTCGACGTTTGATGACAACGTTTCTATGAGAAATCATGAACCCGATTCGGGAAGGCAAATTTTGAATCCATGTAAATATCTCCGGCTTCTGAGTGCACTATATACTGTAGGTCCGTCAGTATTTCTAGTTCGCGTTTTATCCCCAAAATCAAGGACTTATGATTGGTCATTTCGATGCTTACCTCGTTGTCGCTGTCGAAGTAACTAGGACCCGGAACGCATTCACTTACGGGTTCATAGATCGGAGGGAAGGATGTGTGATAGCAAATGCGAAACACTGTTCGGTTCGGAGGAATATATCTAATTTTTACGCTTTTCTTCCTGGTGAACCTGGTGAGAATCCGGTAATTGTCTCTGAACATGGTCCCTTGACCTTTATTGACTGATTTACTACAAGTATTCCTTACCGTGCAATTTTGTGGTACCTATATACCTCATACTCAGAATTAACCTAGTTCACTTGGGAAAATGACTGTTTTCAATCGCCAGACGCAATGATACCTTTTTCTGACGTCATTTTAAAGCACGCGACCAAAGAACACACAATTGTCTGCAATATACTGCAGTTTGTCAATGAATCGATCTGTTCTGACTGTGAACCACTGACGTTCGAAATATGGGGTTCCTGCCAAACTAATTGGCGTGTACAATGAAGAAACAAGTCAATGAACTCTTAGTATGAATTCTCTGGTGGTTACAGGACTGTTTCCCTTCATCGATTTCACGAGCATTCATATGCGTCATTCCTCACCCCGTCGGTCCTCACAACTTCTATCGGGTAAACGCCGTCATTCAGTCCATGTTGACGCAGTCCTGGTTGTGTCGCGGCAAAACTACTCGTCACTGGTAGTTTCTGTATATCTGTCAGGATTACTACACGCTTGTGGTTGCTTCGGTGGACGGTAGTGACTGAGCTCCGACAAATGTCACAAAAATATCTAGTAAATTCCATTCTCCAAGCGAAGCCAGAAATGCAGAAGAGTCCAGAAACAATCTACGGCTGCTTCATCCCTATTGAGGATGGACAGTACTGCATACCTCAGATTCAATCTTGTGGCTTTCCAGTTGGAACACTAAGTTGGCTATCAGTGGCTGACCGTCCATATTCGCCTAGGTCAGTTTTACTACCAGTTGACCTTTGACCATACAGCCCAGACTTTTCAACGAAAGCACCAAGTAACACGTGGAACGTGCGAATTTTCAGAGCGCGACAGTTTTATCGAACGAATTCTATGAAATATTCGAGTGTGACCATTTGTCACTCTGTCATGAGACTGAGCTAGTTCACGTGATACACATTTGATGTCCTGCTGCGTAGCGAACATAGGTTGCATAAGAACATGTAACCATGGCAGCGATGACTGAAATGCCATCCGTTTTCAGACACTGATTGTTCCTCGGTAGGCGAGTATTGATGAGGCTAAACGAGTACGTATGCACTGTTGACCAGCTGGGGGCACCGGAATGGTGATGGTTAATTTGGGTAAGGCAGATTGCGCAGATCTAATACAACATTCTCGGGAGTTGAGTATTGTTCAGGTAGGCGAACAATGCGTGAGCGATCGATTCGTAGCCCAAGGACGCATGAGCTATTCCTGCCAAATAAGGTAAGGACAGGTAAAGGCAGGAAACGGATGTATGGGATGGACTAGGTGCCCAAACCACTTGCGAGTCTCATCAAGGTCGGACATATCTGGCTAACATTACGCAAGAGGGCGAGTTATTGTCCACGGAGAAGAGCGTTTTTTACAAGTCCAACTCGGATTTGTAGAAATCTCGAGTGGACAGAATGTGATATGCTAGAAGGTAATGCTGGATGCCATGAAATGTTTGGGTACTGTTGGTGCCATACGCCTTCGAGGATGGAATCCAAATAACCCTCTCTGTTCATGACTGGTGTCCCTGAAAGATATGGCGGCTAACCGACGTTCGTGCTGTCAGGTTCTATCCAGATTGACTGACAGTGTCGGGAGTGTAGGCACCTCGGACGTTTGTGTTAGGTTGGCTTTCGATCCCCCTCCCTGTCCCATTTCCCTTTTTCCATTTTACAGCCTAAATCCAATAAAATGATATTTGCATGGTAACGAAGAACCAGAGTTGTTCCCTAACGTTGTCTCCAATGACGTTAAGGATGACGCAAAGTATCCCAAGTATGACAGGCAGGGTACATCAATTCTGGCGCCATCACCTCAGCGACAGGCATGTGCAGAAAACGATGTTATTTAAATTCAATAGTTTGCTATATTTAGCTGTTTACTACGAAGGCTATTGGAGTAGGAATAGGCTGTTCTCTCCCGCCTTTTCTCTCCAACCATGCTATTGATGTGTTGCGTGGAATTTCTCTGCCTGCCTCTGAAACCTCGGGAGTCGAAATACTCCCGGGACGTTCCCTCATAGACACTGAGTATGCAGACAATATTGCTCTTCTTGGTTCAGATCCTACCCAAATGCAGACGATTCTAAATAACCTAAACAACTCTGTCGCACGGTTTGGCATGCGCTTAACACCGGCAAAATGTGAGGTGCTGCTACAAGACTGGGTGGGATCAAACCCACACCTCATGCTTGCAGGCGAGCCAATCGACGTGGCAGATAAATTTGCTTACCTGGGCAACTGCATAAGTTCCGGTGGACTGGCTGGAAATGAGATTAGTTGTCGAATCGGAAAGGCCAGGGCAGTTTTTACCAACATCCGACACATACGGCGCCGACGTGACGTCGAGGGAAGAGTTTACAGTGCGGTGGTGCGATCCATACTGCTTTATGGATCAGAGACGTGGTCCCCACGTGCATGAAACATACGGAAGGAGTCAGTGTTTGACCATCGGTGTCTCCGAAGCATTGGTCAGGTCTGGTGGGAACATCGGATTAGTAATGCTGAGGTACGTCAGTTGGTCTTAGGAAGAAGGAACTCTCCCACGATAGATGAATTACTCACGCTTAATAGGCTGCGCTGGTTGGGACATGTACTCTGCATGCCAGAAGACCGTCTGCCCAGCCATATGCTGGTTGGAAGAGACTGAGAGGCAGACAGTGTATGACCTGACAACGAAGTATGAAAACACTAAGCAGTAAACTTAATCGGGTCAACAACTGCCGCCTCCCTGGATGGGGACGCCAGGACTCAAATCACCACTGGTTAATGATACTGGCAGAAATGGACCAATCGCGCATTTAGTGACGCTCGTGCATCAAAGCTACCACTTCGCTTTCAATGCGTAGCTACTCAATTTCCGAACAAACTGAACATGTCTTCGTCTCCAAGGCTTGCTTGTATGTCCCACACTCCCACTTTCCGGTGATCGAAACTGTAGTAGCTGAAACCAATGTGCCTATGTTACATGGTGTATAGCTGATAAATTGATTTAGCCTGCTATATTTAGCTGTTCACTAAGAAGTCTTTTATTTTCACAAACCTGGATTTGTTTGGTTGGCGTAACAATAAATAGCGATGACGCCGTTGGACAAAAACCGCACATGCAAATCCGCTTCCCGTTTACCAAATGCGAACGTTGATGGAAAATACTCACTTGGGTGAACGTATTGATTGTCCTTCGTCTTGCTATATGGTATTTCCCGTCCAGGATAAAAAAATAACGAAAGAACTATTGACAAATGGCGACAAACGCATGCTCCGTGCCTTGAAAGCAAGCAGAATATGGGAAGACAACTTCGATATAACCGGAGTACGCCGCGTGTTTTTGTTATACACCTCAAGAAGATGGTGCGTTCTTGGACACTGAGTTGTGCGAAGATATTCACGTATCGTGTAATTGTCAGCCCTAGTCATGGGGAATGCAGAATTCCAAATGTCTGAAAGATATCGACTGTACCGAAATTTCGGCGAACCGCATTCGGGGGGATTAAGGCAACAATGAATAGTACAAACCAAGGTGAAGAGAAGTTGATTTATCAAGCGGGTAGACCTCGGGCCAACAGTGCTCACAAGTGAGGGCGCGTGCACTAAAGCGGACATCCTTACTGGTAGCACTGTCGTGTACACCGAGGTGAACGGAGGCTTGCACGCAGGATGATCGTCAAGAAAAACTTACACGTACACGAATGTCCAGTGCCAGAGAATGACCTTTGACCAATTAATCCAAGTAGAATCAGTAAGAACTGAAGGGGAGAAACATTGGCATAGGTGTGGCTAGTTTTCAAAATGGGCATGCTACACGGTTGTAGTAAGACGACGCGCAAAATGCACGTCTGTTTGCGGCGTACGATCCAAACAAAACGGCCGGGTACAAGCATGGCTACAACGAAGAGGAATTCAGAAAGGGGTTGCTACAATTTTGTAAACTATCCACAACGAACGCTGTGTAACCTAAAGTTGCCATCTTGAAGTGCTGCAATGATCCCTCTGACCACACCGACTGAACCTTCGTTCCAAACGACGCAACCATTTTAGGAAGGCCAAAGGGGAGCAGTCAGAGCAAGGCCAACAAGTCTCTGTACTACCAGCAATCGTGTTAAGCCGGTCTAGGGAGTAGAACCACAGTGTCCCATGCGATGGGGGTGTGAAGGTAGTAAGGTGTTCTCTCACATCGCGACCAATAGGTCAATGTTCATGGAAGCATCGAAGCTGAGTTCCTCCAAGGAAAAGACAAATCACAAAATGTCGGTCCTGAAAATCACACACTCACCCAAGGATTGACCGTGACCGCCGGCGAGTTATTTAATACGGTCAAAAACGACTAAAAGTTGCCATGAGCTCGACGTCGCTCCAAACACATCTGTTGAGCGCGGCATCAGCAGGAGTGAAACGTCTATGTCCTAATCCCTAAGTCCTCGGATTCGGTCAGCGACTTGCAGCCGAACAAGTCACAGTAATAAGCCATCACCACCAGCCACAGTTCCCAAGGAAAACCCTACAGTCTGCTGCCTCACGGGTCAGACTCTTGAGTTCGAGACTGGGGGCAGAGTTCATGAATAAAACCTTACATCCTCCCATTGCTTTGCGAGTCAGACTTTTGAGACGAAGGATCGAGGTGGGGGTACTTCAACTAAACCATTTTCCTTGGTTTTATTAACCGGGAACTATCACCTGTCCACCGATGTCCCTTCCGACGCCATCCCAACACACAAACGAACGTTGCTGGATAATTTGATTGTGACTGGTCTGATCGATGTGCTTTATGCACCCCGCTGCCCGTGAACAACAAATGAAATAATTTCCGGATCCACGAGATTCTTTCTCTATAGGACCGTTCAACATCTGTAATCTGCATTAAAGTGGCAAACAGACAATGCTCACCAAAACCCTATACTCCTTTAACGCTGATTTATGCTGTCTCCGAAACAGGTATACAGGGTTCAGTGGTCATGCGTTGTAAAGCTCCAAAGACGACCTCAAATCTTTCACATTCCACTCTGCGTGTGTCCGGTGGTCCAAAGGCGAAGACTCTATTAGTAACGAGCACGTGGAGGAAGCATGACAAAATGTGAAGGGAGCTATGCTAATGGCATTCACTGCCGTCTGCCAGAATTCTCCGATAAAATCAAATGACCACTGGATATCGTCGAGATAGCTAGTCCAGATTGATGCTAGGGAATTTCTACCAGCAGGCAAGGAGTACGACGGCGCATGCAAATCCCTCACAAGTCAAGCAGAGTCTGAGAAAAATAGAAGGGGAACTTCGGTGGAAAACGAAAGCTAAGGAGATGAAGGCCTTTGCCGCAGAAAACAGCTGTGCTCTATACCAGTTGATACGATCGACTACCCATCGAAAAGCAACGGTCGGTGAAACAAAAAGTGGAAAAACGGTTCAGTAACTCACTCTCCAAAGAAGACTAGGAATGTCCGATTAATAATCTGACAAAGTCTATTACTACTACACGGAGTGAAGAGAAATTGCCCGCCGAACGGATATGCGGACACCGTGTGGCATTAACCTGATAGCTGTGGTATCGAAAGTTTTCTCTGATTTTATCCTTCGAAGCCTGACTGAACACAGACAAAGGCAGATCCACGAAAACCAAGATGAGTTCCGTCCCGCAAGAGCATGCATTGATCATATTTTCACCCTCCGACAGATGCTGGAACAGCAATACTGCTTTCGGCAACTAAAATTATGGTCTTCTCTGAATTGAAGCCTGTCTTTGACTTTCTGGACCGTTAGGCATCATAAGTGTTCATAGACTGAAGGCGTCTACCATAAATTCTTGGTCCTCCTTCGAGCGTTTTTAGCCACCTTCTGTGGAAGGTGGCTCTCGCCTGAGTTTGCGACATCCAGTGGTGCCATGTAAGGCTATCCTATTTCACTTTTCCTCTTTACTCTCGTGACCAATGAGATAACCGAAGACTCAGTCACAACCCATAATGCCGGTGAGGTCGAAATGCTTGACCGTCATCACAGCATACTGTAAATCATATGTTTTGGCCCCGTCAAACCGTGCTAGCGGAGCGATCCGAAGAAATGGATACAATGCTGTAGTGTGCGCCACACAAGACAGCTAACATGCGGAGTAGATGTGCACTCCTCCATTGTGATGCATCATGCGAGCCAGTTGCGGCCTTCATCTCGAACTATGATACACAAACAACCCAGTGCGCCAACCTCCACCGAAACCAGTTAACTCTTACTATGCTTACGTGACACGATCATCAAACGTTTAAAAATGTTTAATGCCGCAACTTACTCCCAAACCCAGCTCTGTAATCTCAGTGGAGGGAAAAGTGCTCTCCAGAAGAGAAAATAACAGCTCTACAGCGCATTTCTGACCATTAGTCACGGTTGTCCGGTAAAGCGCTGAGCAGCTGGCTGGTATCTGTTCCAGAACATGCCTGATAAGTAGAGAAATAAATAATCGTTCAACTATAACACCATTTCGGCGCATAGCTGCTATACCATTTGAAGTAAGCACGAGAACTGAGATACTCTCAGGTTATCCCAGTCTACATATGAGCAGTCCAGATGCAGAGGCTGGGTCCGAACAACAGGCTTTTGGGTCAGTGAGTTCGCGTTAGAACCAATCAACTACATCGAGCTCTGGCTTCGAGGAACAGCTTCCGCTCCCGAACTACTCAACGAAAAGTCTACTGTCACTTCTGGATTCACGCGTCAATTACATAAACTACTGCCCTACATGTACGCGGTTTACAGCTGACGATGATAATGATGGTTTGCATTTGTTGGCCTCCAGATAACACGAACTTAGTGCTCGCACTGAAAGTTTGTGCTGGCTTGAAACAAATGATTTTCAGCATACAACTGAAAAGCCGCTCTCTACTGGATGCGCGATGAGCGTCGAATCGGACAAGATGGTGTTGCCCTGGTATTGGTCGGTCGACCTTGCTAGACATATCGCCTGCCAGAATCAAGATATCCGTAGTTCTTGCCGACCAAAGTAGCAGTGACAAATGCAGATGAAATCTATCTTTCTCAACCACGAGGGAGGCATCTATCTAAAAACGTTTCTCACGTCAAGATGGGTTGATCTTAATTGAGCCAGTGCAAACACTACTTACAGAAATTCAGTCCAGCAAAGCGCTTTCAATCCTGGAATTAAGCACAACCCTCAAGCCGTAAGTATCACGAGCCACTGCATCATAACAAATAGACCCGCGGAATAGTGCCAGAAGTCTGGTTTCGTTCCGAGGGGTCTTTACGCAGGCTTCATCATCATCATGACTAACCACAGCAACACCAGAAGAGAACGCTGGCGCTATACTGCCATACAATCAAGTGAACTTAATTCAATAATAGGAAAAGAAATTACGACAAGGAATGGCTAGTCTACCACATACATCCGAGGCACCTATATCTCCAACACAGGTAAGCTGGATAGAAACTGAAAGTATGAATGCCACTGACCTCGGTTAGGCGACATATCATTCAGTGTCTACAGTCAAGCACAGGGAGGGTCACGCGGACCCCATCCTGGAAAGCGAACAGCAACAAAAGCTCTCAAACCTTTCGAAACATCCTTCATTCCCTTCTGACATTTCGAATCCTGTCAATTTCTGGGTTTCTGCCAGACCGAATTGCGTGGCACGAAGGACAAGGCTCGTTTTGGCAGTGGGAGAACCGCTTCCTGGTCGTCATATTCGCAATCCGCTGGTTTCAGTCTATTCCACCTATCGTTCTGAGACGTCGGTGGTCAAAGACCTGAAAATGTCTCAAATCCTCCGCGCGAATGTTCAGACCTCACAGCCGCATAACAATACCAGCAGCACTGTGGTCTTACATACGCGTCCGAGGAGGCCCAGCGAGATATCTTTTGATGACACAAGCCGCATTAATTAGCAAAATCAATTCTGGCATTTGGGGTTCATGCGCTCATCTACCGTCACAGCTAGTGCAACTTCCGAGATACGTATAATGTTCCAAAACTCCCGGCGTCACTTCTTGAGTTGGACGAGATGGCTCAAGTGGTTAGAGCGCGAATTTACTGACCGGAAGGTCCGTGGTTCCAACCCGACCTCTGCCTCTCGACTTCCCTGTCTAGGTTTGGGCAACCTGGCAGTATCCCAGCCCTCATGCTTCCCTCGGGTGGCATGGCAGTTAGGCACCGAAAGGATGCTACAGCCGAAGGAATTTAAAAATTAAAAAATAGAGTCACGTTCGAGCACTCTACTTCTCGTCGCATCGTAATAAAAATGAACAATAATCGTTCAGCGTTAACACCCCTTCGGTGTCTGGTTGGCACACCACTCAAAGGAAGCACGAGGGCTGGGATACTGCCAGATTGCCCAAGCATAGACAGGGAAGTCAACATGCAGAGTTCAGGTTCGAACCACGGACCTTCCGCTTAGTAAATTCGCGCCCTAACCACTGAGGCATATGGCCCCCAGTATTGTAAGTCCGGTCCTTGAAGCATTAGCTGACGTCAAGCCTATGCCATAGAGGATGTAGGTTCACGATCCCAATCCGGATGGAAATAATATCTTTCCCGAGACCACTGGGACTGCTATAACTGCCTTGGTAGATAACCCCTCAAACGGCTCATTCGCAAGCATGAAGTTAGGGTTCGAGCCCACCCAGTGTTGCACTAACACTTTAAACTTTGGTGTAAAGCGCATGCCAAATCGTGGGGCAGATTCAAATTATTTAATACTGTTTGCATTACCATGGCGTCAGATCCAAGAGGAGTTATGTAATAAGCGTACTCAACATCTGTGGCTGAATGCCCCGGGAGTTCTTCGATCCCACAAGCAGTAGAGGCTGATAGTGAAACTTTCGTAATCACATCAATGACGAAGTGGAAGAGGAAAGAGGACAGTCCTGCCTGACAAAAGTTGATGTGGTGAACTCAGGCGAGAGCTTCCTGCAGACCTACACACGAGTCAAGAATTCATGGGACACCTTTGCCCCACAGATACTGCCATAGTGCCTGGTGCTTCACAGAGTCAAAGGCAGCTTTCAGATCAAGAAACACAACCATTGTTGGTTGTTGGAAGCAAGGTCGCTGATCCAGAATCTGTCGGAGTGTGACGATGTGATCGATTCATCCTCTTGCAGAACGGCAGCTTGGTTTTCACGGATCAGTCTCTCCCTGAGTTCAGTCAACCTTCGAAGGATAAGACCAGAAAGCACCTTCGATACCACAGCGACAAGGCTTATGCCACGGTGGTTTTCACACAGGGTCCGCGTACCCTTTTTAAAGACAGGGATAAATGTCCGTATAGCACCAGCAAGCTTTATCAGATGGATCCCCAGGGATTCTCCGCCTTCTATGAACAGGGCTGGATGCAGACCGTCCAGTCCTGGTGCATTGTCACGTTTCAGTACGGATATTTCGTGGGTTCTTCTTCCGACGGGCGATCAAGGTTTACATTCCATGCACCCGTATGCACTATCTCCACAAGCTGGGTTCCAGCAGGTCAGCTAGACTGTTCTTCGAAGTGTTCGGCCCATCTTTTTAGTCGAGGTTTTTGCGAGTGAATTGATGAGCCATCATTTTTACTCATCGTTTCGCAGACCGTTGCTTTCTTGGGGCCAGTCGATCGTATCAGTTGATATGGGGTACGGCTTTTTCCCGTACCGAAAACCTTCTCCATCTCCGGAACTTTCGATTTCCACCAGAGCTTTCGGTCTTTCCTTAGGCTTTTCACTATTTGGCATTTAAGGGACTTGCGTGCGCCGTTGAACTCGTTGCCTGCTGGTATGACTTTCCTGGCATCGGTCATGGATAGCGACCTCGCCGACATACAGTGGTCTTGTGGTCGGACAGACAGCATTGAACGCCGCTAGCATAGCTCCTTTCACGTTTTGCCACGCTTCATCCACATGCTCACTGCCACCACAGTATTGGTTTACTGTGGAGAGTTGTTGGGCTAGCTGAGATTGATACTGTTGAGCTATGGTAGTTCTTCGAAGCTAGTGGATTGGCATGCTTGTTGCTGACTTGCCTGAAGGGAAGCGAACTGTCAGGCGTACACGCACCATGGCGTGATCGGAATCAAGTAGTGTGCAGCAGATGGAACTTGAAGTGTGGCTCTCCACTGGTGGCTGATGGCCACGTGGTCTAAATGGGTCAACGGCTGATTTGCAGTTGGTTGCTGCCAGGTTACGCGGTGCGAACATCGACTCCGAAACGACCGCCCAAATGTGATTCCAAGGAGCTCAGACGACGAGTCATCGCTTCTGGGTCACCGGACATATGGAGGGAGAAATGTGAAAGAACTGATTTCCTCCTTGGTGTTCTGAGATGCATAACCACGCTTGGGTCTTGTATGCATTTCGGAGACACAGCATACATCAATTTTAAGGGAGTATAGGCTTTCAGCAAGCTCTGCCTGTTTGCCAAGTTGACATAGAGTACGGACGTTAAAAGCTCCTATATACAGAGGATCTCGTATTTTTGTTTATTGTTAATAGACAGCGAGAAACGTAAACTCCTTCGGTCAGATAACTGACGGTCAAATGACCCAGTGACGTTTGCTTGTGTGGTAGGAATGGGTTGGGGAAAGACATCCGTGGACATCGAACTGCAAATGATATTTCTCGGTTGCCAAGGCCAAGGAAGAGGGTTTGGTTGAGGTTCCTCACCTTGAGCCTTTGACTCAAAAGTCTGACATACAAGGCAGTGGGAGCATGTAGCGTTTTGTTCGGGGACCCTGCTCCTAGCCTCTGACCCAAAAGTCTGTCCGACGAGGCAGTGGGAGGATGAAGAGTTATGTTCGGGGACCCTGTCCCTAGTCTCTGACTCGAAAGCCTGACACGTGAGGCAGCGGAGAGTCGGGTTTTCTTTGGGGACGTTGACCGGATCCGATAACTCAATAGGCTGACTTGGTCGGCTGCAGGGGGTTGGCCAAATCCGAGGGCGCAGGGAATAAGGCATTACTGTCTCATTCCTGATGCGGCTGTGCACAGCAGGTGTCTTTTGAGCAGCTCTTTAGCTTTAAAAGTATTTCGACCGTACAGAAAAATGCGCTGGCGGTTACGATCAACCGTTGTGCGATCGGAGTGTGCGGTCTTTGGGGAGGGGGGGCCATGAATATGGACATGCTGGTCGCCTGGGGGAAATGCCTGACTGCTTTCGCACTCCCGTCGCAGAGGACAGTACGACTTTACCCCCAGACCACCTTGTAGCATGATTACTCGTAGTACGGGATCTCGCTGCTCCTGGTCTGACTGCTCGACTTTGGCCTTCCTGGCATGGTTGCACCTTGTGGAACGAGATTCCAGCCAGTGTAGTCCGCGGGATCACTGCAGCAATTAAGCCCGAACAGGTGGCAGTTTTAGGTCGACCAGTACACCGCAAAGGCCCCCTTGAACCCGGCGTAGAACGATTAAATCTGCTAACCTCTCTGGTGGCACGTCTCTCTGCTCACCACCTCGAGGACATAGCAGAAGCGTTGAAATGACTTCAACAAACTTCGCAATATTCAACGGTCGGCTAGCCTTAAAAAACCGTCCATAATCACACTTACAGAAACCTAGATCACATTGGACGTCTTTGACGCTGACGGCTACTCCATTTTCCGAGCTGACTCGGAACGCAGGGGGGCAGGTTGAATTGCTCTATAGTTAAATGCGACCCTATCCACACCACTCCCACACCTTTTTTGATGTGCTGTGGATTCAAACTGCGCTGCGTGTGATCGATTCGCTTCTCCGTGGTATCATCTGTCAGCAGGAAGACCACCTGTCGTCACACAAACCCTTAAGCAATTGTCCTCCAGACACCATTTCACGCATCTCTTGCTGGTAGGTGATTTTATCGCTCTCAAGAACTCCTGGATGGAGTTCCAGTGCATCGGTTCTAGTTGATTTTTTTATCGGCACTGACCAAAGTCGCCCATCAGAGTGCTTGAAATCAGCATGTAGTCGCACCCACCAGATACCGCGCAGGCCAACTACCATCCCTACTGGATCTGGTTATCACTACCAAGAGACACTTCATTGTTAATTAAGGCCCCACTGGGACATACTGACCACTGTAGGCTGACTTTTGATTTCATCTGCTATTGGGCCAGGAACCCGGAGCCTCAAACGTGGATTCGAAACTTCTGCCGTGCAGAGTTCTCAGGGATGCGCAAGTTCCTTGACCAGCTTAAACTGGGACCGGGTTCAGTGGAGGAGACCAGAAAATTCCAGTCCAGTCCAGAAAATTCACGAGGCTGATGTGGTGTTCGTCCCAAAGAAACCAGAGTGCAGTCGCACGGACCAGAAGCTATCCAAAAGGATTTGTCGCCTTCTAGAAACGAGGTTCCAACTACTCTAAATGCTGCCCAAAGGAGCTATGATAACTACGACAGGGGCGAGAGGGCTCAGTGGTGAGAGTGCGAATTTACTGGCCGGATGGTTCGTGGTTCGAACACAAACTCTGTATCTTGACTTTCCCTGTCTAGGCTTGGGCAACCTGGCAGCTAACTAGAAAGTGTGTTACAGCTGAACGACTATCTCGATTGTCGTAACTACAGGAGACACAGATGGGCTGGCATTTTGTAAGATGGGGAACCGCTGTAGATCAGAAATCCGCCAATGGAACATACGAAAACAGGCCACGATGCTAGACCTCGCACATACATCAGACAGTGCCGAAGGAACAAGGCAATCGGCTTCTCTTTGGGGGAGAGAAACGGAAAGTCCATGAGTGACCCAATCGTGGTATCCAAAGCCTACATAGAACACTATGCAGGCTTGCATTCTGCCCCAGCGACATCATCCTATCCAATCTTAGCAAGGCGCAACTACGAAGAGCGTCTTCACGGAGGATGTTTATCAACTCTTGCACAAGACAAGCCACTTCTGCCCGTTTGGGCCAGACGAAGTCCATCTAAGGATCCTGAAGGAAACGTCACTAACATTTGCAAGTATTTCTACCTTGTGTTTCGTCAGTCTCTTGATGAAGGCAACCTTCGCTCTTCTCGAAAGGAAGCGGCTGTCACGTCAATTCACAGATATGTTGTTCACTTGTCACTTGTCATCTATCAGCCTCAATAGCATATCGTGCGAAGCGATGGAGTGCATTCAGAAGCGAGCCATCTTAAACAACCCACTGCTAACAACTTGATATCCCCAGCGCAATACGAAGTTCTCCCAAACCATTCCTGTGTGACGAACATGCCCGTAGTTATGGATAGCTTAACCAGAGCCAAATAAGAAGGACTCATATCGGAAGCCATATATTTCGACTTCTCAAAAGCATTCGATCGAGTCCCATCCATTCCGCTGCTCCACAAACTCGTCTTATGCGATTCAAGAAGGAATTCTACGCTGGATTAGGACGTTCCTATCATACAGAACATTCTTTAGATCTAAAGCTGTCATTCTGTCGTGCTGGACGGTCTTCTGTGATGCAGTGTTCCTGCGGGCCATACTAAATGGAACTCAGTTCCTAAAAGTTCAACCATACCATGAATACCAACGGAGAGCACCCCGACGAACAACAGCGAATCTCCGTATTGCGAGTAATCGTATTACGAGTCGGTTTGGAGGTAAAATCGTGACTCGACTAAATGAACATTGGATATCGTCGAGATCGGTAGATCCTACTGCTGCCAGAAAAGCCACATCAGCAACTAGCGACTATGATGGCGCACGCAGATCCTTCAAACACCGGATAATCAGGAGCTTAAAGGATGACAGAGAACACTGATGGATTTCGAAGGCACAGGAGAGGGAGAATTCTTTTGCTGCAGAAAAGAACCACGCCCCGTTTCAGCTAATTCGATAGAAATGTCAAAAGAAAACAAGGGTAGGCGAAATGATATGCAAAAAAGACGAAATGGCAATCCACTCAGTCAATCGTCGTCTTGAGCGATGGGCTGAACACTTCAAAGAACGGTTCAGCTGGTCTCCTTGAACACAACCGTTGGGAGAATCTAGCGGGACTGACTGGAATTTCGACGCTAGCTTCGACATCAGCTACCGAAATCTAGCGTGAGATATCAATCCTCAAGCGCGCCAAGGCACCTGGTGTGGATGGTCTGTACCCCACACTGTTCAAAGGTAGCGAGGCCCTGGTGAACAGTCTGACAACCATACTTTAGGACATTTGGTAAGAAAACAGCCGAATGGAACTCCTCGACCGTCATTCAAGCTTTCAAGGACGCAAGAAAGTCATGTGAAGATCATCGCTGCACCAGCCTGCTATCTGTCGAATCTGAGGTGCTCTTTGGCATCATTTCGCGCAGGTTGATGGATTATCGGGAGAGGCAGATCCGTGAGAATCAAGCTAGGTTTCGCCCTGGCCGAGGATGCATCGATCACATTTTTATCTTGAGACAAATTTTTGAACACCTCTGGTCGTTTTTCTGAAGTTGAAAGCTGCTTTTGATTCTGTTGATCGTCAGAAACGTTGGCAGTGTCTGACGATCACAGGTGTCCCGTATGAGGGCACTGTATGCGAGCTCCTGTGGACGCGTAGGAGTATACGGCAAGCTTTCGCCTTAGTTCATCACGTCCAGTAGTTTTAGACAAGGCTGCTCTCTCTCACCTTTCCTCTTCAACTTTGTTACTGATATGCTGCTTGAAATTTCTCTGCCTACCTCTGAAACGTCGGGAATCGAAATGCTCCCTGGGCGTTGGCTCACAGGCAAGACATCGAGTATGCAGACGATATTGCTCAACTTGGTTCAGACGATTTCAAATGAAATTAATAAATCTGGTTTAGCATATGTTTCACGCCTGCAAAGTGTAAAGTACTGCTACAAGACTGGGTGGGATCAAACCCACACCTCATGCTTGCAGGCGAGCCAATCGACGTGGTAGATAAATTTGCTTACCTGGGCAACTGCATAAGTTCCGGTGGACTGGCTGGAAATGAGATTAGTTGTCGAATCGGAAAGGCCAGGGAGTCAGTGTTTGACCATCGGTGTCTCCGAAGCATTGGTCAGGTCTGGTGGGAACATCGGAGTAGCAATGCTGAGGTACGCGAGATGGTCTTAGAAAGAAGGAACTCTCCCACGATAGATGAATTACTCACGCTTAATAGGCTGCGCTGGTTGGGACATGTACTCTGCATGCCAGAAGACCGTCTGCCCAGCCATATGCTGGTTGGAAGAGACTGAGAGGCAGACAGTGTATGACCTGACAACGAAGTATGAAAACACTAAGCAGTAAACTTAATCGGGTCAACAACTGCCGCCTCCCTGGATGGGGACGCCAGGACTCAAATCACCACTGGTTAATGATACTGGCAGAAATGGACCAATCGCGCATTTAGTGACGCTCGTGCATCAAAGCTACCACTTCGCTTTCAATGCGTAGCTACTCAATTTCCGAACAAACTGAACATGTCTTCGTCTCCAAGGCTTGCTTGTATGTCCCACACTCCCACTTTCCGGTGATCGAAACTGTAGTAGCTGAAACCAATGTGCCTATGTTACATGGTGTATAGCTGATAAATTGATTTAGCCTGCTATATTTAGCTGTTCACTAAGAAGTCTTTTATTTTCACAAACCTGGATTTGTTTGGTTGGCGTAACAATAAATAGCGATGACGCCGTTGGACAAAAACCGCACATGCAAATCCGCTTCCCGTTTACCAAATGCGAACGTTGATGGAAAATACTCACTTGGGTGAACGTATTGATTGTCCTTCGTCTTGCTATATGGTATTTCCCGTCCAGGATAAAAAAAATAACGAAAGAACTATTGACAAATGGCGACAAACGCATGCTCCGTGCCTTGAAAGCAAGCAGAATATGGGAAGACAACTTCGATATAACCGGAGTACGCCGCGTGTTTTTGTTATACACCTCAAGAAGATGGTGCGTTCTTGGACACTGAGTTGTGCGAAGATATTCACGTATCGTGTAATTGTCAGCCCTAGTCATGGGGAATGCAGAATTCCAAATGTCTGAAAGATATCGACTGTACCGAAATTTCGGCGAACCGCATTCGGGGGGATTAAGGCAACAATGAATAGTACAAACCAAGGTGAAGAGAAGTTGATTTATCAAGCGGGTAGACCTCGGGCCAACAGTGCTCACAAGTGAGGGCGCGTGCACTAAAGCGGACATCCTTACTGGTAGCACTGTCGTGTACACCGAGGTGAACGGAGGCTTGCACGCAGGATGATCGTCAAGAAAAAAAACTTACACGTACACGAATGTCCAGTGCCAGAGAATGACCTTTGACCAATTAATCCAAGTAGAATCAGTAAGAACTGAAGGGGAGAAACATTGGCATAGGTGTGGCTAGTTTTCAAAATGGGCATGCTACACGGTTGTAGTAAGACGACGCGCAAAATGCACGTCTGTTTGCGGCGTACGATCCAAACAAAACGGCCGGGTACAAGCATGGCTACAACGAAGAGGAATTCAGAAAGGGGTTGCTACAATTTTGTAAACTATCCACAACGAACGCTGTGTAACCTAAAGTTGCCATCTTGAAGTGCTGCAATGATCCCTCTGACCACACCGACTGAACCTTCGTTCCAAACGACGCAACCATTTTAGGAAGGCCAAAGGGGAGCAGTCAGAGCAAGGCCAACAAGTCTCTGTACTACCAGCAATCGTGTTAAGCCGGTCTAGGGAGTAGAACCACAGTGTCCCATGCGATGGGGGTGTGAAGGTAGTAAGGTGTTCTCTCACATCGCGACCAATAGGTCAATGTTCATGGAAGCATCGAAGCTGAGTTCCTCCAAGGAAAAGACAAATCACAAAATGTCGGTCCTGAAAATCACACACTCACCCAAGGATTGACCGTGACCGCCGGCGAGTTATTTAATACGGTCAAAAAACGACTAAAAGTTGCCATGAGCTCGACGTCGCTCCAAACACATCTGTTGAGCGCGGCATCAGCAGGAGTGAAACGTCTATGTCCTAATCCCTAAGTCCTCGGATTCGGTCAGCGACTTGCAGCCGAACAAGTCACAGTAATAAGCCATCACCACCAGCCACAGTTCCCAAGGAAAAACCCTACAGTCTGCTGCCTCACGGGTCAGACTCTTGAGTTCGAGACTGGGGGCAGAGTTCATGAATAAAACCTTACATCCTCCCATTGCTTTGCGAGTCAGACTTTTGAGACGAAGGATCGAGGTGGGGGTACTTCAACTAAACCATTTTCCTTGGTTTTATTAACCGGGAACTATCACCTGTCCACCGATGTCCCTTCCGACGCCATCCCAACACACAAACGAACGTTGCTGGATAATTTGATTGTGACTGGTCTGATCGATGTGCTTTATGCACCCCGCTGCCCGTGAACAACAAATGAAATAATTTCCGGATCCACGAGATTCTTTCTCTATAGGACCGTTCAACATCTGTAATCTGCATTAAAGTGGCAAACAGACAATGCTCACCAAAACCCTATACTCCTTTAACGCTGATTTATGCTGTCTCCGAAACAGGTATACAGGGTTCAGTGGTCATGCGTTGTAAAGCTCCAAAGACGACCTCAAATCTTTCACATTCCACTCTGCGTGTGTCCGGTGGTCCAAAGGCGAAGACTCTATTAGTAACGAGCACGTGGAGGAAGCATGACAAAATGTGAAGGGAGCTATGCTAATGGCATTCACTGCCGTCTGCCAGAATTCTCCGATAAAATCAAATGACCACTGGATATCGTCGAGATAGCTAGTCCAGATTGATGCTAGGGAATTTCTACCAGCAGGCAAGGAGTACGACGGCGCATGCAAATCCCTCACAAGTCAAGCAGAGTCTGAGAAAAATAGAAGGGGAACTTCGGTGGAAAACGAAAGCTAAGGAGATGAAGGCCTTTGCCGCAGAAAACAGCTGTGCTCTATACCAGTTGATACGATCGACTACCCATCGAAAAGCAACGGTCGGTGAAACAAAAAGTGGAAAAAACGGTTCAGTAACTCACTCTCCAAAGAAGACTAGGAATGTCCGATTAATAATCTGACAAAGTCTATTACTACTACACGGAGTGAAGAGAAATTGCCCGCCGAACGGATATGCGGACACCGTGTGGCATTAACCTGATAGCTGTGGTATCGAAAGTTTTCTCTGATTTTATCCTTCGAAGCCTGACTGAACACAGACAAAGGCAGATCCACGAAAACCAAGATGAGTTCCGTCCCGCAAGAGCATGCATTGATCATATTTTCACCCTCCGACAGATGCTGGAACAGCAATACTGCTTTCGGCAACTAAAATTATGGTCTTCTCTGAATTGAAGCCTGTCTTTGACTTTCTGGACCGTTAGGCATCATAAGTGTTCATAGACTGAAGGCGTCTACCATAAATTCTTGGTCCTCCTTCGAGCGTTTTTAGCCACCTTCTGTGGAAGGTGGCTCTCGCCTGAGTTTGCGACATCCAGTGGTGCCATGTAAGGCTATCCTATTTCACTTTTCCTCTTTACTCTCGTGACCAATGAGATAACCGAAGACTCAGTCACAACCCATAATGCCGGTGAGGTCGAAATGCTTGACCGTCATCACAGCATACTGTAAATCATATGTTTTGGCCCCGTCAAACCGTGCTAGCGGAGCGATCCGAAGAAATGGATACAATGCTGTAGTGTGCGCCACACAAGACAGCTAACATGCGGAGTAGATGTGCACTCCTCCATTGTGATGCATCATGCGAGCCAGTTGCGGCCTTCATCTCGAACTATGATACACAAACAACCCAGTGCGCCAACCTCCACCGAAACCAGTTAACTCTTACTATGCTTACGTGACACGATCATCAAACGTTTAAAAATGTTTAATGCCGCAACTTACTCCCAAACCCAGCTCTGTAATCTCAGTGGAGGGAAAAGTGCTCTCCAGAAGAGAAAATAACAGCTCTACAGCGCATTTCTGACCATTAGTCACGGTTGTCCGGTAAAGCGCTGAGCAGCTGGCTGGTATCTGTTCCAGAACATGCCTGATAAGTAGAGAAATAAATAATCGTTCAACTATAACACCATTTCGGCGCATAGCTGCTATACCATTTGAAGTAAGCACGAGAACTGAGATACTCTCAGGTTATCCCAGTCTACATATGAGCAGTCCAGATGCAGAGGCTGGGTCCGAACAACAGGCTTTTGGGTCAGTGAGTTCGCGTTAGAACCAATCAACTACATCGAGCTCTGGCTTCGAGGAACAGCTTCCGCTCCCGAACTACTCAACGAAAAGTCTACTGTCACTTCTGGATTCACGCGTCAATTACATAAACTACTGCCCTACATGTACGCGGTTTACAGCTGACGATGATAATGATGGTTTGCATTTGTTGGCCTCCAGATAACACGAACTTAGTGCTCGCACTGAAAGTTTGTGCTGGCTTGAAACAAATGATTTTCAGCATACAACTGAAAAAGCCGCTCTCTACTGGATGCGCGATGAGCGTCGAATCGGACAAGATGGTGTTGCCCTGGTATTGGTCGGTCGACCTTGCTAGACATATCGCCTGCCAGAATCAAGATATCCGTAGTTCTTGCCGACCAAAGTAGCAGTGACAAATGCAGATGAAATCTATCTTTCTCAACCACGAGGGAGGCATCTATCTAAAAAAACGTTTCTCACGTCAAGATGGGTTGATCTTAATTGAGCCAGTGCAAACACTACTTACAGAAATTCAGTCCAGCAAAGCGCTTTCAATCCTGGAATTAAGCACAACCCTCAAGCCGTAAGTATCACGAGCCACTGCATCATAACAAATAGACCCGCGGAATAGTGCCAGAAGTCTGGTTTCGTTCCGAGGGGTCTTTTACGCAGGCTTCATCATCATCATGACTAACCACAGCAACACCAGAAGAGAACGCTGGCGCTATACTGCCATACAATCAAGTGAACTTAATTCAATAATAGGAAAAGAAATTACGACAAGGAATGGCTAGTCTACCACATACATCCGAGGCACCTATATCTCCAACACAGGTAAGCTGGATAGAAACTGAAAGTATGAATGCCACTGACCTCGGTTAGGCGACATATCATTCAGTGTCTACAGTCAAGCACAGGGAGGGTCACGCGGACCCCATCCTGGAAAGCGAACAGCAACAAAAGCTCTCAAACCTTTCGAAACATCCTTCATTCCCTTCTGACATTTCGAATCCTGTCAATTTCTGGGTTTCTGCCAGACCGAATTGCGTGGCACGAAGGACAAGGCTCGTTTTGGCAGTGGGAGAACCGCTTCCTGGTCGTCATATTCGCAATCCGCTGGTTTCAGTCTATTCCACCTATCGTTCTGAGACGTCGGTGGTCAAAGACCTGAAAATGTCTCAAATCCTCCGCGCGAATGTTCAGACCTCACAGCCGCATAACAATACCAGCAGCACTGTGGTCTTACATACGCGTCCGAGGAGGCCCAGCGAGATATCTTTTTGATGACACAAGCCGCATTAATTAGCAAAATCAATTCTGGCATTTGGGGTTCATGCGCTCATCTACCGTCACAGCTAGTGCAACTTCCGAGATACGTATAATGTTCCAAAACTCCCGGCGTCACTTCTTGAGTTGGACGAGATGGCTCAAGTGGTTAGAGCGCGAATTTACTGACCGGAAGGTCCGTGGTTCCAACCCGACCTCTGCCTCTCGACTTCCCCTGTCTAGGTTTGGGCAACCTGGCAGTATCCCAGCCCTCATGCTTCCCTCGGGTGGCATGGCAGTTAGGCACCGAAAGGATGCTACAGCCGAAGGAATTTAAAAATTAAAAAAATAGAGTCACGTTCGAGCACTCTACTTCTCGTCGCATCGTAATAAAAATGAACAATAATCGTTCAGCGTTAACACCCCTTCGGTGTCTGGTTGGCACACCACTCAAAGGAAGCACGAGGGCTGGGATACTGCCAGATTGCCCAAGCATAGACAGGGGAAGTCAACATGCAGAGTTCAGGTTCGAACCACGGACCTTCCGCTTAGTAAATTCGCGCCCTAACCACTGAGGCATATGGCCCCCAGTATTGTAAGTCCGGTCCTTGAAGCATTAGCTGACGTCAAGCCTATGCCATAGAGGATGTAGGTTCACGATCCCAATCCGGATGGAAATAATATCTTTCCCGAGACCACTGGGACTGCTATAACTGCCTTGGTAGATAAACCCCCTCAAACGGCTCATTCGCAAGCATGAAGTTAGGGTTCGAGCCCACCCAGTGTTGCACTAACACTTTAAACTTTGGTGTAAAGCGCATGCCAAATCGTGGGGCAGATTCAAATTATTTAATACTGTTTGCATTACCATGGCGTCAGATCCAAGAGGAGTTATGTAATAAGCGTACTCAACATCTGTGGCTGAATGCCCCGGGAGTTCTTCGATCCCACAAGCAGTAGAGGCTGATAGTGAAACTTTCGTAATCACATCAATGACGAAGTGGAAGAGGAAAGAGGACAGTCCTGCCTGACAAAAGTTGATGTGGTGAACTCAGGCGAGAGCTTCCTGCAGACCTACACACGAGTCAAGAATTCATGGGACACCTTTGCCCCACAGATACTGCCATAGTGCCTGGTGCTTCACAGAGTCAAAGGCAGCTTTCAGATCAAGAAACACAACCATTGTTGGTTGTTGGAAGCAAGGTCGCTGATCCAGAATCTGTCGGAGTGTGACGATGTGATCGATTCATCCTCTTGCAGAACGGAACGCAGCTTGGTTTTCACGGATCTGTCTCTGTGTTCAGCCAATCTTCGAAGGATAAGACCAGAAAGCACCTTCGATACCACAGCGACAAGGCTTATGCCACGGTGGTTTTCACACAGGGTCCGCGTACCCTTTTTAAAGACAGGGATAAATGTCCGTATAGCACCAGCAAGCTTTATCAGATGGATCCCCAGGGATTCTCCGCCTTCTATGAACAGGGCTGGATGCAGACCGTCCAGTCCTGGTGCATTGTCACGTTTCAGTACGGATATTTCGTGGGTTCTTCTTCCGACGGGCGATCAAGGTTTACATTCCATGCACCCGTATGCACTATCTCCACAAGCTGGGTTCCAGCAGGTCAGCTAGACTGTTCTTCGAAGTGTTCGGCCCATCTTTTTAGTCGAGGTTTTTGCGAGTGAATTGATGAGCCATCATTTTTACTCATCGTTTCGCAGACCGTTGCTTTCTTGGGGCCAGTCGATCGTATCAGTTGATATGGGGTACGGCTTTTTCCCGTACCGAAAACCTTCTCCATCTCCGGAACTTTCGATTTCCACCAGAGCTTTCGGTCTTTCCTTAGGCTTTTCACTATTTGGCATTTAAGGGACTTGCGTGCGCCGTTGAACTCGTTGCCTGCTGGTATGACTTTCCTGGCATCGGTCATGGATAGCGACCTCGCCGACATACAGTGGTCTTGTGGTCGGACAGACAGCATTGAACGCCGCTAGCATAGCTCCTTTCACGTTTTGCCACGCTTCATCCACATGCTCACTGCCACCACAGTATTGGTTTACTGTGGAGAGTTGTTGGGCTAGCTGAGATTGATACTGTTGAGCTATGGTAGTTCTTCGAAGCTAGTGGATTGGCATGCTTGTTGCTGACTTGCCTGAAGGGAAGCGAACTGTCAGGCGTACACGCACCATGGCGTGATCGGAATCAAGTAGTGTGCAGCAGATGGAACTTGAAGTGTGGCTCTCCACTGGTGGCTGATGGCCACGTGGTCTAAATGGGTCAACGGCTGATTTGCAGTTGGTTGCTGCCAGGTTACGCGGTGCGAACATCGACTCCGAAACGACCGCCCAAATGTGATTCCAAGGAGCTCAGACGACGAGTCATCGCTTCTGGGTCACCGGACATATGGAGGGAGAAATGTGAAAGAACTGATTTCCTCCTTGGTGTTCTGAGATGCATAACCACGCTTGGGTCTTGTATGCGTGTTTCGGATCCACAGCATATATCAATTTCAAGGGAGTATAAGGTCTCAGCAAGCATTGCCTGTTTGGCAATTTGACATAAAGTACGGACGTTAAAAGCTCCTACGTAGAAAGGAATTTTTGTTTATTGTTAATAGACAGCGAGAAACGTAAACTCCTTCGGTCAGATAACTGACGGTCAAATGACCCAGTGACGTTTGCTTGTGTGGTAGGAATGGGTTGGGGAAAGACATCCGTGGACATCGAACTGCAAATGATATTTCTCGGTTGCCAAGGCCAAGGAAGAGGGTTTGGTTGAGGTTCCTCACCTTGAGCCTTTGACTCAAAAGTCTGACATACAAGGCAGTGGGAGCATGTAGCGTTTTGTTCGGGGACCCTGCTCCTAGCCTCTGACCCAAAAGTCTGTCCGACGAGGCAGTGGGAGGATGAAGAGTTATGTTCGGGGACCCTGTCCCTAGTCTCTGACTCGAAAGCCTGACACGTGAGGCAGCGGAGAGTCGGGTTTTCTTTGGGGACGTTGACCGGATCCGATAACTCAATAGGCTGACTTGGTCGGCTGCAGGGGGTTGGCCAAATCCGAGGGCGCAGGGAATAAGGCATTACTGTCTCATTCCTGATGCGGCTGTGCACAGCAGGTGTCTTTTGAGCAGCTCTTTAGCTTTAAAAGTATTTCGACCGTACAGAAAAATGCGCTGGCGGTTACGATCAACCGTTGTGCGATCGGAGTGTGCGGTCTTTGGGGAGGGGGGGGGGGTAGCTTATCTAACCAGTTCTTCGTTGGAGGAAGGCAGCATCGCTGCTTCCATGAATATGGACATGCTGGTCGCCTGGGGGAAATGCCTGACTGCTTTCGCACTCCCGTCGCAGAGGACAGTACGACTTTACCCCCAGACCACCTTGTAGCATGATTACTCGTAGTACGGGATCTCGCTGCTCCTGGTCTGACTGCTCGACTTTGGCCTTCCTGGCATGGTTGCACCTTGTGGAACGAGATTCCAGCCAGTGTAGTCCGCGGGATCACTGCAGCAATTAAGCCCGAACAGGTGGCAGTTTTAGGTCGACCAGTACACCGCAAAGGCCCCCTTGAACCCGGCGTAGAACGATTAAATCTGCTAACCTCTCTGGTGGCACGTCTCTCTGCTCACCACCTCGAGGACATAGCAGAAGCGTTGAAATGACTTCAACAAACTTCGCAATATTCAACGGTCGGCTAGCCTTAAAAAACCGTCCATAATCACACTTACAGAAACCTAGATCACATTGGACGTCTTTGACGCTGACGGCTACTCCATTTTCCGAGCTGACTCGGAACGCAGGGGGGCAGGTTGAATTGCTCTATAGTTAAATGCGACCCTATCCACACCACTCCCACACCTTTTTTGATGTGCTGTGGATTCAAACTGCGCTGCGTGTGATCGATTCGCTTCTCCGTGGTATCATCTGTCAGCAGGAAGACCACCTGTCGTCACACAAACCCTTAAGCAATTGTCCTCCAGACACCATTTCACGCATCTCTTGCTGGTAGGTGATTTTATCGCTCTCAAGAACTCCTGGATGGAGTTCCAGTGCATCGGTTCTAGTTGATTTTTTTATCGGCACTGACCAAAGTCGCCCATCAGAGTGCTTGAAATCAGCATGTAGTCGCACCCACCAGATACCGCGCAGGCCAACTACCATCCCTACTGGATCTGGTTATCACTACCAAGAGACACTTCATTGTTAATTAAGGCCCCACTGGGACATACTGACCACTGTAGGCTGACTTTTGATTTCATCTGCTATTGGGCCAGGAACCCGGAGCCTCAAACGTGGATTCGAAACTTCTGCCGTGCAGAGTTCTCAGGGATGCGCAAGTTCCTTGACCAGCTTAAACTGGGACCGGGTTCAGTGGAGGAGACCAGAAAATTCCAGTCCAGTCCAGAAAATTCACGAGGCTGATGTGGTGTTCGTCCCAAAGAAACCAGAGTGCAGTCGCACGGACCAGAAGCTATCCAAAAGGATTTGTCGCCTTCTAGAAACGAGGTTCCAACTACTCTAAATGCTGCCCAAAGGAGCTATGATAACTACGACAGGGGCGAGAGGGCTCAGTGGTGAGAGTGCGAATTTACTGGCCGGATGGTTCGTGGTTCGAACACAAACTCTGTATCTTGACTTTCCCTGTCTAGGCTTGGGCAACCTGGCAGCTAACTAGAAAGTGTGTTACAGCTGAACGACTATCTCGATTGTCGTAACTACAGGAGACACAGATGGGCTGGCATTTTGTAAGATGGGGAACCGCTGTAGATCAGAAATCCGCCAATGGAACATACGAAAACAGGCCACGATGCTAGACCTCGCACATACATCAGACAGTGCCGAAGGAACAAGGCAATCGGCTTCTCTTTGGGGGAGAGAAACGGAAAGTCCATGAGTGACCCAATCGTGGTATCCAAAGCCTACATAGAACACTATGCAGGCTTGCATTCTGCCCCAGCGACATCATCCTATCCAATCTTAGCAAGGCGCAACTACGAAGAGCGTCTTCACGGAGGATGTTTATCAACTCTTGCACAAGACAAGCCACTTCTGCCCGTTTGGGCCAGACGAAGTCCATCTAAGGATCCTGAAGGAAACGTCACTAACATTTGCAAGTATTTCTACCTTGTGTTTCGTCAGTCTCTTGATGAAGGCAACCTTCGCTCTTCTCGAAAGGAAGCGGCTGTCACGTCAATTCACAGATATGTTGTTCACTTGTCACTTGTCATCTATCAGCCTCAATAGCATATCGTGCGAAGCGATGGAGTGCATTCAGAAGCGAGCCATCTTAAACAACCCACTGCTAACAACTTGATATCCCCAGCGCAATACGAAGTTCTCCCAAACCATTCCTGTGTGACGAACATGCCCGTAGTTATGGATAGCTTAACCAGAGCCAAATAAGAAGGACTCATATCGGAAGCCATATATTTCGACTTCTCAAAAGCATTCGATCGAGTCCCATCCATTCCGCTGCTCCACAAACTCGTCTTATGCGATTCAAGAAGGAATTCTACGCTGGATTAGGACGTTCCTATCATACAGAACATTCTTTAGATCTAAAGCTGTCATTCTGTCGTGCTGGACGGTCTTCTGTGATGCAGTGTTCCTGCGGGCCATACTAAATGGAACTCAGTTCCTAAAAGTTCAACCATACCATGAATACCAACGGAGAGCACCCCGACGAACAACAGCGAATCTCCGTATTGCGAGTAATCGTATTACGAGTCGGTTTGGAGGTAAAATCGTGACTCGACTAAATGAACATTGGATATCGTCGAGATCGGTAGATCCTACTGCTGCCAGAAAAGCCACATCAGCAACTAGCGACTATGATGGCGCACGCAGATCCTTCAAACACCGGATAATCAGGAGCTTAAAGGATGACAGAGAACACTGATGGATTTCGAAGGCACAGGAGAGGGAGAATTCTTTTGCTGCAGAAAAGAACCACGCCCCGTTTCAGCTAATTCGATAGAAATGTCAAAAGAAAACAAGGGTAGGCGAAATGATATGCAAAAAAGACGAAATGGCAATCCACTCAGTCAATCGTCGTCTTGAGCGATGGGCTGAACACTTCAAAGAACGGTTCAGCTGGTCTCCTTGAACACAACCGTTGGGAGAATCTAGCGGGACTGACTGGAATTTCGACGCTAGCTTCGACATCAGCTACCGAAATCTAGCGTGAGATATCAATCCTCAAGCGCGCCAAGGCACCTGGTGTGGATGGTCTGTACCCCACACTGTTCAAAGGTAGCGAGGCCCTGGTGAACAGTCTGACAACCATACTTTAGGACATTTGGTAAGAAAACAGCCGAATGGAACTCCTCGACCGTCATTCAAGCTTTCAAGGACGCAAGAAAGTCATGTGAAGATCATCGCTGCACCAGCCTGCTATCTGTCGAATCTGAGGTGCTCTTTGGCATCATTTCGCGCAGGTTGATGGATTATCGGGAGAGGCAGATCCGTGAGAATCAAGCTAGGTTTCGCCCTGGCCGAGGATGCATCGATCACATTTTTATCTTGAGACAAATTTTTGAACACCTCTGGTCGTTTTTCTGAAGTTGAAAGCTGCTTTTGATTCTGTTGATCGTCAGAAACGTTGGCAGTGTCTGACGATCACAGGTGTCCCGTATGAGGGCACTGTATGCGAGCTCCTGTGGACGCGTAGGAGTATACGGCAAGCTTTCGCCTTAGTTCATCACGTCCAGTAGTTTTAGACAAGGCTGCTCTCTCTCACCTTTCCTCTTCAACTTTGTTATTGATATGGTGCTTGGAATTTCTCTGCCTGCCTCTGAAACCTCGGGAGTCGAAATACTCCCGGGACGTTCCCTCGAAGACATCGAGTATGCAGACGATATTGCTCAACTTGGTTCAGACGATTTCAAATGAAATTAATAAATCTGGTTTAGCATATGTTTCACGCCTGCAAAGTGTAAAGTACTGCTACAAGACTGGGTGGGATCAAACCCACACCTCATGCTTGCAGGCGAGCCAATCGACGTGGTAGATAAATTTGCTTACCTGGGCAACTGCATAAGTTCCGGTGGACTGGCTGGAAATGAGATTAGTTGTCGAATCGGAAAGGCCAGGGAGTCAGTGTTTGACCATCGGTGTCTCCGAAGCATTGATCAGGTCTGTTAGGAACATCGAAGTAGCAATGCTGAGGTATGCGAGATGGTCTTAGGAAGAGGGAAATCTCCCGCGATAGATGAATTACTCACGCTTAATAGGCTGCGCTGGTTGGGACATGTACTCTGCATGCCAGAAGACCGTCTGCCCAGCCATATGCTGGTTGGAAGAGACTGAGAGGCAGACAGTGTATGACCTGACAACGAAGTATGAAAACACTAAGCAGTAAACTTAATCGGGTCGACAACTGCCGCCTCCCTGGATGGGGACCCCAGGACTCAAATCACCACTGGTTAATGACACTGGCAGAAATGGCCCCATCGCGAAGTCACTGGTGTTGGTGCATCAAAGCTATCTCCTTCAATGCGTAGCTACCCAATTTCCGAACAAACTGAAAATGTCTTCGCCTCCAAGGCTTGGCCGTGTTTCCCACATTCTCACACTTTTTGATGACTGATTCAGCTGCAGCTGAAATCGATGTCCCTATGGTACACGGTTTATAGCTGACAAATCGATTTGATAGAACATTCCGATAGACAGTAGGCTTGATCTACTCTTCTCTGGCACCGGTCTGCATTGGAGTTCCGCAAGGCTCCGTTTTGGGACCATTTCTGTGTCTGATCCACATCGACGATCTTCCGGAATTCCCTTCAAGCCCATGTCTACTTATTGAGGACGACTTGAAACCCCGAAGAATCAACGGCAGCGCCCACCAAATCAGCAGTCGCTGGACAGGCCCCTTCGTGTGGATGAAAGTGTATCCGTATGTCATTCGGAGGAGACTGAGCGAACGTCTTTGTCATGTATGGAGAGAGAATGCTAGTGAGAATGGACCAGAAGTCATTACGAAGATAAACACCAAAAGTATTTAAGTAACCTGCACTCCTCAAATATGTTCTTCTCATTTCACTATGAGAATGTGGCTCAAAGGGCATTTGTCGTTCTACGGACGATGCAGCACTCCATCTACAGTATTACTCGCATGGACTTCCAGATACCCTACGGGGCCCACGTTTGACCGCTTCTTGAACACACCAACCAAGTTGTCTACTCAAGACGCAAGGAGTACCTAACCCTATCCGAGCGTGTCCAACGGACTGCTAAGATGGTTGCTGGTGTCAAAACCATTGATTATGAAACGTGTCTCGGGGTGCTTGAACTCATTCCCGTGGCGTACCCTCGCCTCAGAGGGGACCTAATGCTTATTTATGTCCTTTTTTACACAAGGTCTAGTCGACAAGATTTTCATCGTTGACCCGAGATGGCTCAAGTGGTTAGAGCGCGAATTTACCACATCGGCCGTCCCGTGGTGCCATCAGCCAGGTCGCCTTACTTGCTGCATACAGCAGGGCGTGTAAGCGAAAAGATGCTACTGCTGATGCCTCTCTTCTTACGCTCTCACGTTTTCCGTCTTCGACCCCCCCGCCCCAATTTTAATACGTTCTCCGCAGGTCCCAGCACTAGGACTGACCATTTTGCACGCCCTGCACTACACTCAACTGCAGATTCTGTACGTCCGAGTTCAGTTACATCCCTAAACACTTCGAAGTCTGCTTTCGAACCCCGAAAGCCTGTCTACTTAGCCACCTTTAATGTTCGTTCACTGAAGCAAGCAGGTCAACAGGTGGCTCCTGATCGTACTCTGGATTCCCTCTGCAATGATGTCTGTTGTCTGTCAAAAACAAGGACGCAGGTACCGTGATCGAACTGACTGCCCCCTCGTTGTCTTCCAGGTTCCGGCTGGGCACCTCTGGTGATGCAGAGGCCGCTGCAGCTGGATATGCTGGGGTGGGTATTGTATTGAGCGAACGAGCGGAACGTCTCTGCTTGATTGGATACCCATTGATAGTCGCCTCTGTGCGGTTCGTTTGGCAACATCTGTGAGAGAATCTAGAGGAAGTGAGGTCCATCGCACCTTTTATTGTGTCTGCTTACGCCCCAACTGACTGTAGCTCTGAATCTGCCAAGGACAATTTCTATGACGCTCTAGGTGCCCTTCTACAGCGGGCTAAAACCTCAGATATCGTTGTGGTTGCTGGTGATATGAACGCCCAGGTAGGTAGACCAAGCGCTGCTGAGGCCCGATTGGGTGGTCGTCTTGGTTTGGACACGAGACGCACGGACAACGGAGACCGCTTACTTCAGATGTGTGCCGATCACAGACTGTTCCTTTGCAGTACGAATTTCCGGAACAGCGGAAATCGTTTGACAACGTGGTGCCCACCAACAAACCAGCGACGAACCCAAATAGACCACATCGCCGTCAGTTATCGGTGGCGAGGGTCGATCACCGCTTGCCGCTCCTTCTGGAACACCAGCGTGGACTCCGACCATGCACTTGCGCTGCTGCTTTTCATTGCGCTTTTCACGTACGCAAAACGCGCACACCTCGCTTAGCCATTGAGAAGCTAGTGGATCCAGAAGTCAAACGAAACTATCAAAACCAGCTCGTCGAATGCCTGCCGGACGGTACGGTGTCGGATATAAACGGCCACTGGGAAAAGATATCCAAAGCGCTACTCAAAGTCGGAACGTCTGTTTGCGGTACAACCCAGCCAACCTCATCCAAACATTGGATCTCTGATAGGACCGTGTCTTTGCTGGAGACCCGGCGACAGATTCCCCTGGCCGCCACCACAACTCCACCCGACGCATCATCCGACGCCAAGTGAAACTGAGTGTCCGAGCAGACCGAGAAGCTTGATGGACCCGAAAGGTCGAAGAAATGGAAGATGCAAAGAATGCTGGAAACTTGCGCAAGATGTTCCAATTTGATTCGTTCGCCTAGTCATCTTTGCTGACGCTTGCAAATGGTACCTGACGACCTTCACCAGCCTTTTCAAGGATGGCTGTGTTCTCCTCAGCCAGTGCCTGTCTAGCCTATTTGGGTCTATCTGGGAGAAAGAGACCGTCCCAGACAACTGGGGTGAATCGATAGTAGTGCCCATTTTCAAAAAGGGTACTCGCAGTGAATGTAGCAACCACAGAGGTGTTAGTTTGACTCCTGTTGTGACAAGGCTTCTGGCGTCATTGATTCTTCGTCGTCTTACGATGGCACGCGAAACCTTGACTCGTGAGAATCAAGCGGGATTTCGACCGGGTAGAGGCTGCATTGACCACATCTTCACACTCCGTCAGGTGTTAGAGCAACGCCACATGTACAGACGACCCACAATCTTGGTGTTCCTTGACTTCAAGGGTGCGTTTGATTCTGTCGATCGGTCAGTGCTGTTAAATATACTTGCTCAACAGGGTATGCCCCAGAAGTTTGTAAACATAATCCGATCCCTATATTCACATACTTCTGGGCGGGTGAGAGTGTATGGTGAGCTCTCCAAAAGCTTCCCTACAAAAAGTGGTGTCAGACAAGGATGTCCACTCTCTCCATTCTTGTTCAACTTCGTCATTGATGAAATAATGAGGCGAACGCTGGAAGGTCTTCAAAACCCCGGTGTTCAAATCGTTGCTGGTGAGAGCCTTGTCGATCTGGAGTACGCAGATGACATCGCCCTCATCTTTGAAGACGAAAGTGAAGCACAAGCCCTGTTGAACAGACTGACCACCATCATACCATCTTTTGGCATGCGCCTTGCACCTTCAAAGTGCAAAGTCATGCTTCAGAACGTGCAGTCTCCGGACATATCCCTTAAAATTCAAGGAGAATCACTGGAGATTGTGGAAAACTTTACATACCTCGGTAGTTGTATTAGCTCTGACGGAAGTGTGTCTGATGAAGTCAGTGCAAGAATCTCAAAGGCTCGAATCACGTTTGCTAATTTGCGTCACTTGTGGCGTCAAAAAGGCATCTCACTAGATCTTAAGGGTCGTGTGTACCAGGCTACAGTAAGGGCTGTATTGTTGTATGGGTGCGAGACATGGCCTCTACGGACAGATGATGTGAGGCGTCTCCAGGTTTTCGACCACCGATGCCTCAGAAGCGTGGCTGGTTTTGGATGGCGTCAGCGTGTTAGTAACGAGGTGATTAGAAAACGGGTATTTGGTTGTGCTGCAGGTACTTCAATTGGGGAAATCATCCAGCACCACCGACTACGATGGCTCGGTCATGTGCTACGCATGCCGAAACACCGTCTACCGAGACTAATGTTCTTCCGTGCCTTCTTCAGAATGGCGCAAACCGCGAGGTGGACAGCGCATGACTTGGCAGAAAGGCGTGAAAGAGATCACGAAGAGTTTGGGTGTTGTTGGTGTTGTACGCCTTCAGGATGGGGTCCCCGTGACCCCGCCTGTGCTTGGCTGGAGACGTTGCAAGAAATGGCGGCTAATCGATGTCAGTGGCGTTCATGCTGTCAGTTTCTTTCCAGATTGTCTGATTGAGCGGTTGGAGGTGTAGGCACCTCAGAATGCTTGACATAGGCCAGCACTAGGTCCCCTCCCTCATCCACTTTTTCTCTTTTCACTCTAGGGCTTTTTAATATATATATATATATATATACATATGTATATATATATATAATATACATGAAATTAGACGGCAGTGAAGCATCAGTGTCAACACTGATGTTGCTGTCTTTGATGATGATGAAAAGTCCGTGGTTCGAACCCGACCGCTGCCTCTCGATTTCCTCGGTCTAGGCTTGGGCAACCTGGCAGTATCCCAGCCCTCGTGCGGCATGACAGCTAGGCACCGAAAGGGTGTTACAGTTGAACAGTTCATCGCTGGCTCAACTAACACACGGCGGGGAGATGGTAATGACATCTTCAAGCTCGAAGCGCATTCTTTAATCAGGCAACAATTTCCCTCATTTCAGGTAGTTAGTGGGTGGAATAACCTACTTCCTGTGGTTGTTCACACTGCTTCCATACCGCAGGTCAAAACACATTTTGATGCTTTCTTACGAGTCCTCGCGATGGAAAGCTTACTGCTTGGCGCTGAGACCTTGAAGATCAAAGCTACACCCGTTTTTCGCTTGTGACTTTCAGATGAACGGAAGCCGCTGAACGGGAAGAACGGACCAACCCGGTCAACACGGATTTCTCCCAAACCATTCCTGCGTGACGAACATGCTCGTATTGAAGGACAGCTTAACCCAAGCCAAGGACGGGGGACTCATATCGGATGCCATATTTTTCGACTTCTCAAAAGCATTTGATCGAGTCCCACACGTTCCGCTGCTCCACAAACTCGTGTCTTACGAGATTCAAGGGAAAATCCTTCACTGGATCGGGGCATTCCTATCGGACAGATCATTCCGAGTGAAAGTAGGCTCGATCTACTCTTCCCCAGCGCCCGTCTCCATTGGAGTTCCTCAAGGCTCCGTTTTGGGACCAATGCTGTTTTTGATATACGTCAACGACCTTCCAGATGTTCTTGCAAGTCCATGTCTACTTTTTGCGGACAACTTGAAATCGTGGAGTTCAATGCCTGTGCCCTCCAAATGGATGTAGACGCTGCAAAGTGGTGGTCGTTGAACTGACACCTTCCTCTGAATGATGAAAAGTGCGTCCATATGTCATTTGGAGACTCAGCGAACGCCTTTGTGATGCATGTTGAAAAAGGACCAGAAGACATCATGAGGAGAGATGCCAAAAAGGATTTGGGTATCTGGCTCTCTTCAAACATGTCCTTCTCAATGCACCATGAGAAATCGGCCCAAAAGGCATTCGCCATTCTACGGATGATTTGGCGCACCTTCTCCCGTATTACTCGCATGGACTTCCAAACACCCTATGGAGCCTATGTCAGGCCGCTGCTTGAATATGTCAACCAAGTTGTCTACTCACGACGTACGAAAGATGCAACCCTTACTGAGCGTGTCCAGCGAGCTGCTACGAAAATGGTTGCCGGCCTCAAATCCGTGGAATACGAAACGCGTCTTGTGGTGCTTGACCTCCTTCCCCTGGAGTATCGTCACCTCCCAGGGGACCTAATTCTTACTTATGCCCTGTTTGAACAAGGCTTGGTCAACTGGTTTTTCACCGTCGGCCCAGCAAACACACGGCGAGGACATGGTAAGACGATTTTTAAGCTCAGAGCGCACACCTTCATTAGGCAAACTTTTTTCTCACTTCGGGTAAATAGCTACGTGGAATAACCTTCCTCAGAGGGTTGTCCACTTTCCCTCTAGAACCTACATCAAAACACTATTATACACTTACTTGTGCGAGTCCTCGCGCTGACAAGCATACTGCCCCGCGCTGAGAACTTAAAGAGCAGTGCTACACTCTTTTTTCGCTTGTGCCCTTTAGGTGAATGACAGTCGCTGAACGACAGGAACAAAATCGACTCGGGAAACTTGGGCGAAAGCCTCGATCCTGTGTATCAATTTGTGAATACGTGAAACCCAAGAACCAACAAAAAAATCCAACATACGTACCTGTCTTGAGGTATAATCATTAACAAAGAAATATATAAAAGCTATTCAACAAGCTAGAACTAGCCCTCCACTTACTGATTAGATTTCAATACACCTAAACTGGATTCGTGCTCTCGCATATGAACGAGAACGGAACGAGATTCATTCTCAATTTGTTACACCTAGCAGCAACGTTCGAAATTCCAACAGCTTGAAAATAACATCATACCTTACTACTGTGCTCTGTAACCCAAACCGCAAGGTAGAAAAGCCATTCGGCGCATCCACGCCAGACCTGCGCCTCAGACATCGAGGCATGCGCACGTCAGGCAGAGAGCAGAAAACCCGGATCTACCATTGGGCGATAATAACCAGCCTACGCGCCCAGGCTAATTAGCCATTGGCTTAGAACACCGGATCTAGACCAATCCAGATTTTCAAGGACGTCTAGAAGGTCAACGTGAAAAGAGCTATATAAGCGGAAGCGCACTGCACGGCGATAGTCGTCTGCACCGTCGCCCTGCTTCCTCCTTTCTCCGTCAAATTTGGCTGAAGATGCCGGCAGTTGGGATCGATCTGGGTACTACATACTCGTGTGTTGGAGTGTTCCAACATGGAAAAGTGGAAATCATTGCCAACGATCAAGGAAATCGCACAACACCTAGCTATGTTGCGTTCACGGATACCGAACGACTGATTGGCGATGCCGCGAAAAATCAAGTCGCGATCAATCCAAGCAACACTGTGTTCGATGTGAAAAGGCTAATCGGCCGGCGATTCGATGATCCATCGGTGACGTCTGACCGTAAACATTGGTCTTTCGAAGTGATCCAAGAAGGTGGTAAGCCAAAGGTTCGTGTAGAATACAAGGGGGAGACCAAAACATTCTCGGCAGAGGAGATATCTTCAATGGTGTTGACGAAAATGAAGGAGACAGCCGAGGCATACCTGGGTACGAAGGTGAAGGATGCTGTGATCACTGTTCCGGCTTACTTCAACGACAGCCAGCGTCAAGCGACAAAGGATGCGGGTGCCATTGCTGGCCTGAACGTTTTGCGAATCATCAACGAACCGACAGCTGCTGCGATTGCTTATGGTTTGGACAAGAAGGTGGGTGGAGGTGAGCGACATGTGTTGATCTTTGATCTCGGTGGTGGTACGTTCGATGTTTCCATTCTTACGATCGACGATGGTGTTTTCGAAGTGAAGTCGACGGCAGGTGACACGCATTTGGGTGGTGAGGATTTCGATAATCGAATGGTGAGTCATTTTATTCAGGAGTTTAAACGCAAGCACAAGAAGGACATTTCGGACAACAAACGTGCTGTCCGACGCCTTCGGACTGCGTGTGAACGTGCAAAGCGCACTTTGAGTTCGAGTGCGCAGGCGAACATTGAGATTGACTCGTTGTACGAGGGTATCGATTTCTACACGTCCATCACACGTGCTCGGTTTGAGGAGCTGAACGCCGACCTGTTCCGTGGTACGCTTGATCCAGTGGAGAAGGCTTTGCGCGACGCGAAGATGGACAAGAGTGAGATTCATGACATTGTGTTGGTTGGTGGTTCGACTCGAATCCCGAAGGTGCAGAAGCTGCTTCAGGATTTCTTCAATGGTAAGGAGTTGAACAAGTCGATCAATCCGGATGAGGCGGTTGCGTATGGGGCTGCAGTACAGGCTGCGATTCTCAGTGGTGATAAATCGGAAGTTGTGCAAGATTTGCTTCTGTTAGATGTGGCTCCTCTATCTTTGGGTTTGGAGACGGCTGGCGGTGTTATGACCGCTCTGATTAAGCGGAACACAACGATCCCAACGAAACAGACGCAGACGTTTACGACGTATTCGGACAACCAGCCTGGAGTATTGATTCAAGTGTATGAAGGTGAGCGTGCGATGACTCGTGACAATAACCTGTTGGGCAAATTCGAGCTGTCGGGTATTCCTCCGGCCCCACGTGGAGTACCACAAATCGAGGTGACTTTCGACATAGATGCTAACGGTATTCTGAATGTGTCGGCGGTGGACAAGAGCACGGGTAAGCAGAACAAGATAACCATCACGAATGACAAGGGTCGTTTGTCGAAGGATGAGATTGACCGGATGGTGGCAGATGCGGAGAAGTACAAGGCCGATGATGAAAACCAGCGTGATCGTGTGGCAGCGAAGAACGCATTGGAGAGTTACGCTTATTCGATGAAGCAGACTGTTGAGGATGAGAAGGTGAAAGATAAGATTTCGGAGTCGGATCGTAAGTTGATAAGCGACAAGTGTTCTGAGGTGATATCTTGGGTGGATGGGAATCAGACGGCCGAGAAAGATGAATATGAGCACAAGCAGAAGGAGTTGGAGAAAGTGTGCAATCCGATCATAACGAAGATGTACCAAGGCAGCGGTGGCGGTGGTGGAGGTATGCCTGGAGGAATGCCCGGTGGATTTCCAGGTGGTTTTCCTGGTGCAGGAGGTGGAGCTGGTTCCGGTGGTGGTGCCCGCGGCCCGACGATCGAAGAGGTGGATTGAAGATATTGACGACGGTTTCTTCACCTTTAGCGTTGTTGCATTTAATACATTTGTTTTTATGTTATGGTCGTTTTACTTGGAACTAGGTTGGGTGGATATTTCGTGTGGTGTCAGGTTTCTTCAGGTGATAGTCAATCCTGCGTGAGTGATGGTGCGTATGGGTTGGCGGTGTAGGCCTTTTGAGTGTCGTTCGCTGGGCGCCTACTGTACACGGACTCTTACTTAGGGTCGTTTCGCTGCTGCAATCCGTTTGAGCGGGGGAATGTGTTGCACGAGGCGCAGGTATTGTCAACCCAAGGTATCCTTTATTAGGAGTCATTTGGTTCGAGATGGTATTGGTAAGCGTGGTTGGCGTACCACTCAGTGTGGCGTCCGTAAGGCGTGGTGGGTGGTATAGTAGTTTCTGCCGCATGTATTTGTGTCCAAATATGGCAGGTTCCTGCGGAGTCTTCTGGGATTTTCACAGGTTTGTTTGGGAATAAGGTTGGACCGTGTCATCCGTAATTGCTCTGAGTGGGCTTTGGTTATCGTTTAAGGTTCAGTGTACAACAGCCGATTCGTTCCTATCTGCCCCACTGGTTTGCGCCAGGGGTTCCGTGCTGGAACTGCATACTCGGTACGAGCTTCAAGCAGACAGCCGTAGGTGTTCTGGCAACGTCCCGATTTGAAGAAAGGAAGTTTGTCAACTGTCGGCCTTTACGGCTCTGCTCAGTTCTTCACCTTGTGGTCTTTCCATTATTGCAATATGCAACTGCTGAGGATTCCGGGATGTAGGTTCAAAGGCCGGGGCATCTAAGACTTCTCCCCAGAAGACGGAGGCTTGTTTTCTCCGATCCTTTTGTAAATTGCCTTCCTACCTCTATGTAATGAACGGCAGTCTATGGATTATGTATCTCCACGCTATGATGTCAGTAAATTTGCGATGGCGAATTCAGGATACCGTTCGGTCATCGTTAAAGTCATGGCGTTGAGTACGTGCAGTTCAATGGATATTTGCGTGTATCTTAACCCTGAGGACACTCGTTCTTTCTCGGTGCTCACAACAAACGCCTACTATCAGAAAGTCATTTTCTGCAGCTGGATGTTCTCTCGCTTCCGGTTGAAGGCATTTGATATGCCCAATACCTTAATTCCGAATCAAAATCCTCATCGAGACTCTTCTTCACCCGCACTACGTCTGTGAGACAGCATACCTTTTGCCCGAATCTTAGGTGTAACCTCGCTGGTAACTTCCGGTTCTGAGTTTGTTTGTGATGATGAACTGCATTGTTTTGGAGTACACGGGGAGGAGAGTGGTTGGCCCGAAGCTCGCCAGGTCAGTCCATTCCATTATGTAGGGATATTTGTTGGGCCAAAGGGCTTTTGGAGGAGTTCGGACGGTTTAACTATCAGGTCGCCAACCATGTGTGACTTTCTGATCTCATGTTGTTCCTTGGGGGTGCGTGGTGATGTGTTGGTAGTTTCTTCCGCCCACCGTAATGTACCGGAGGTTGTGCCCGGAGAAACAACGATTTTTGCGGAAAGTTGTTAGAGACCTTGACCAGTTGTTTTGGTTAGATGGGGGGTGTTTTCAATGCATTTGCGTGCGGCGGGTAGGGGATCTTATGCTTGACTGTGGCCGGTTGGGGTTAACCGCAAGTGGGGTTAGTTAATCCTCGTTTGTGCGCACTAGTAGGGTGCAGTGATTACGTAGGTTCATGTAGTTCCTCTCAGGTGGCATCACCCATAGTCCAGCCTGTCCATCCAGCTCCGGAACAAAATGGATAAACCTCGGTCTGTGTCGGGTGTTTATGCAGTGGACCAGATGTAAAAAGACGTTCCAATCAGACAAAAACTGAGTGATATGATGCCTAATGCTCTCACTCTTATGGTTCCATGTATGTTCGTTTGTATGAAGTGAGTTAACTTGAACCTTATTGTGGCGATAGGCAGATTGTGGTCGTTGGTGAATTTCTGCTGTTCCTGTTTGTTCGCTGGCAAGTCGTCTGCTGCTCTCGCCTACGTGAGCATGGTGTCCTACCCTTGGTTTTAGGCTTCAATTCTCGACTGGGAATTGAACTGTTAGGTGAAGTGAGTAGACTGGTAAATTAGCCTGGAACACGACTGTCTGATTGCATACAAAACACGTAGCTGTGCAGCTGGAGACGTGCAATCTGGGGCACATTTAGGCTTCTGTCTTACATTTTGAGCAATGCGATCGCCCTGAAGCGATAGGCACAGTGGGACTTCCTCCTTACAAGCAGTGCTAATCATATCAGAGCTCAGGTATCTCACTGGTTAAGACGCCAAGCTACTGAAAGGAAGGTTCCTGGTTTGGTCCCAACCTTTGCACCTCTACTGCTCCTGTTTAGGATTGAGTAGCTTGGTCGTATCTCAGCCCTCATCTTCCTTCGGGTGGCATGGCAGCTAGGCATCGGAATGGTGTTAAAGCTGAACTACTACTATCAGAGAATGTGTTCGGTTAACTGTGAAGGGTGATGAAACTGCGCTAGTCGCCGTTCGCTTCCTTGTCTGTTTGAACAAGTTTTCTTCAGTCAATTGTTGGACAGTGTGTTTCGAGGTACTGGTCAGTGCATGTGGCTATGTGGTGAACCGTCAGTACTAAGATCTACAGCTCAGAGTCTGCCTCGAGATTCCTCTGCAAAGTTGTTCGGTAAGGTTCCTTTTTTGCTGTGAATTACTCAGTCTATGTATATAGATTTTCTCAGCTTCCATGGTCTACGGCTGCGTGATGAGTCCTAAACCGAACAAAATCAGTAATGGGTTGTCAGTGGATTTCGACCTACCATCACCTACTACTTATATACATGTTTGTCCCAACTCGCCAATGTCCCAAATGGTTGAATCGAGTCGGATTTTGTTCCTCCAAGATTTTCAAATAACGACGTCCGAATGGGACCTGGCGACACAATCGACCGTATGACCACCTGCACTGACCAGTATCTATTTCTCACCCATAGTATAATCGTGGCCTAATTAAATCAATTTCATGGAGCGAGAACAACTGCTTGAAGAAGACACCTTGTTGAAACAGACGCTGATGCGAAGGGCGATCGGCGAAGATTCACCCTTCACAATTTACACGACACATCTTCTGATACGATTAGTTTCTAAGAAGGAAATCCCACTGCCTATCGTTTTAGGTCGATCACGTTGCTCAAAACATAAGACGAAAACCCAATCGCTCTAAATCGCACATTCTCAGCTGCTCAGTTACGTTTTTCATGCAACCAGAGGGCTGTGTTTTAAGCTAAGTCCAAGGCTGGTTGAACTTTCTACCGCACTTCATCCATGAGTCGGCTTACAGCTGTGGTGAATCGCAAATCATGAGTCCAGCGAATCGGTGCCTTTCTCAGCAAACTTCTGAACACTTACGAGTTGCCACGGTCCATGTAACTTACACATAAAAGCGATAGGACACTAAGGATCATGCCTATGGAACAGGTCATATAGCTGAAACTTCGGTAGCCTTCAAAATTGTGCTGTACAACCAAACCTCGAAACTGTTGGCACTGTGTGAAGTAATCTCGATGTTTGCTTATCGACATCATTAGCGGTCTTTTCGTTAGTTATCCGGGTTGTCTGGACGAGCGTTTAAGGCTGTGACCACTACAGCGAGGCATTGGTGTACAGTACTGTCGCGCTACCAATAGTTCAGCTGTAACACCCTTCCGGTGCCTAGCTGCTATGCCGCCCGAAGGAAGCACGAGGGCTGAGGTACTGCCAGGTTGCCCAAGCCTAGACAGGGGAAGTCGAGAGGCAGAGGTGGGGTTCGAACCACGGACCTTCCGGTCAGTAAATTCGCGCTCTAACCACTTGAGCCATCTCGCCAATACGGATAACGATTTCCACTAGCCGGATTTCGCTTTATGGTCCTTGACGCGCTATTTGAAATGGGTTTCTCCGACAACTGGTCGCTCCAGATGTGAACCCAACCTCTGCATCCCGGCTTGGGCAATCTGGCAGTATCTCAGCCCTTGTGCTTCTTTCGGGTGGCCTGGCAGCTAGGCACCGAATGTTAAAGCTATACGACCATTTAGCTTCTTTTCCGGATGCGTGGAATTGTAGTGTTAACAATGGCAGCCCCTCAGTTAACGAAACAATGCTGGAGTCATACACACCGACCATCTTTTACTACTCAGTTTGGTAGTACGACAGTGAAGCATCAGTTTTAACACAATGTTGCTGTCTCTGATGTTGATGATGACGACTCGGTTCGGCATATTCGCCACAATGGGCTTGGCTTAATGATGTGTGTGTGCCTGAAAACCTCACGGTTTATTTGGGCAACAGGAAGTTTGTCTGTCACGCGCTATTCCGTATGATTTGGTCGCACTGTTTTTCACAACAGTGGCTTTACACCCGGAGAATCTTTGCAAGCGTCAGCTCCTTAGTGGTGGTTACCCTGATGTCCGATATTTAGAACCAGGTTGAACGCAGCAGGTAGATGGAATTTAGAAAGGACAGTAAGTTGCGTTTTACTCTTTTTACAAGAGAAGTGCACGAGCTGAAATGCCAGAGTCGAACTAATTATACGACATACGATAAAGTGCAGTATAAAAGAATAAGATTGTGACGATTAAATTCAGTTACCAGTAACAGGTGGATCCAAGAGGCAAAGGGCAGAATCCAGTTATCTGAAATGCTCGTCATATGAGTATGATGTTAACTGACGGCAGTTTCTAGATGGAGCTGTCCTATACGGTGCAGCATGGGGGCTTTTGAGTCACTGGGAAGTGTGTGTGTGTGGGGTGGGGGGTGGGGAGTGTGTGGCAAACTGGTCACTATACCCCTGAAGAAATCGGGCCAATCATGCTGATGGCACCTCACCATGATGTGGTGGTGCTCAAATGTAATCCTTCCAATACTGTTCGGACGCCTAAGCACGTTACTCTTTGGGGGCGAGATGGCTCAGTGATTAGAGCGTGGGTTTACTGACCGGAAGGTTCATGGTTCGAACCTGGCCTCTGCATCTTGAATTCCCCTGTCTAGGCTTGGGCAAACCTGCTTCCCTCGGGTGGCGTGACAGCTAGGCACCGAAAGCGTGGTACAGATGGACGATTTTCTTATTTTGCCACCTTATTCTTGACGAGATACAGAGCTTCCTTGCCCTACGTTTCTGTCCTGTCCTCACTTTACTAAGGTTTTCTTTCCTCTTAGTTTCAGGGCGGTTGTTTGCCTGTTTGTATTGTTATTGTCAGTGATGCTGGTTACAGTACAAGAACCGCGAACTAAATCAGATGAGGGCTAATCTTAGTGAGCAGTATGGGCTGTGGAGACTCTGTGTGATGCGGGCGGCACGTACGTGTACGTGCATGTACGTAAAGCATACAACTGTTTATTTGAACTGCTTTTAGAATATGAACTTTTTAAACACAGTTTGTCACAGTGCTTGAGGTGACCTTGTGTAACATTAGTGAGGTCAATCCAAAATGCGGGCTTTACTCATGATTCGATTCGACTTGGTTCTTCTTTCATTCTACTCAGAATGATCATTGTATTCCAGACGTTTGGCTTTTCTACTCCTAGTTGGCTATTGCCACTTCTTTTCACCCTCCAGTCTCACACCCCGGGACTGTGGCCTGTGTAGATAAAGTTAAGTGGAAGCTGCCGGCGTTTTGACACACCGACCGTATGAGGGAATTTAATGGCTTGATTAGACACGCTTTCTCCGGAACTGCGCCCAGAAATGAACTGCAATGGCACTGCGCAAAAAACCACATGTCGTAAGAAACTGTAGAGCGGAGAGTCTAAAAATCTCCACAACTGTGCTCCCCTGCAGGCGAAACACCTGCCTACAGTAAACAGCTCGGATGAAGCTTGGGATGTGCTTTAAATTAATATGGCTATCCTGATCGTAAGCTGGAGAATACAGTGCAAAAAAGTATAATCAAACAGTTAATACTGCCACCTCAAGGGGGGAGTGGTAGCTGGATCTCGCTCTGCGGCTGCCGAATTGTTGAAGCTTGGTCCCTCAACGTCACCCGTACTATATCAGAAAGATGTGGACGCGTTGCCATTACTGACCTCCTTCATGGCTATGTAAAGATGCAAATGTGCGCGTGGTGCCACATGGACTTTATGGTCCATGGAACATAGAATATGCACTCATTGGTTCTTCCTGGGGCTAAAGTTTGCTTCCAGAGCTCTGGTGCATTCCATGTGTTTGATGCGTAAGATGTAGTCGGTCGTGTCACAGACTATCAGGTCACCTGTCAAGCACGAATAAACAACCCAAAGTGATTAGACCGTTGAAGCTATCTTCATTATGTCGAATGTATATGTTCGGTAACAGTTGTCTTCTCTCTCGGAAATTCAGCGGCCTCGTGAGTAGTATGTTATCAAAAAATCATGTCATTCCCGCCGGTAATTCGGAGTGGTGAGTGCACGAGGAACCTATACGGTCATCTAGGATGGAGTGGGTTAAGGTTGTGGCATTGCTTTCTTGGGAAGTCTATTTCAACCCACCCACTTGGAACACGGTCAATCGTACATTTTTTGGATGGTTTACGAACCAACTAGCATCTACTGGATCCCAGCTGAATCTCTCGTTCATTCACTTGAAGAATATCAGTTCGGACTCTCGGCAAAACCAAGTTGGTTTGCATATGGGGCACTTCGTGGACTTCGTCGCAATGCACCGAGAACTTTTCAACAGAAATAGGTCTTCAGACCGATGGAAACAACGCGCCGTCCAAAATAATGTATAAATTTTCATGGCGAAACTACAAAAGTTACGATAGAGCTCGAGATGTCTCAGCGGTTAGAGCGCGGATCTACTGACTGGAAGGTCCGTGGTTCGAACCCGAACTCTACATCTCGACTGCCTCTGTTCAGGATTGAGCAGCCTGGTAATACCCCATTCCCCGGGTGGCGTGGTAGCCAGGCACAGATAGGGTGTTACTGGTGAGCGGTTGTTATTATTTGCTAATAAAATTACGATAGCTTCCGTACAAGCTTGATGTGTTCTGTAGTGTTGAACTTCGAGTTGTATACATTATTGTTGGCATTAATAATTTTGCCCGTGTTAACCGACGCAAGTAACATCAGTACCTTATTGGACACACTGTTATTCCCATGGTTTCAGTGACTTATCTGTCCGAAGTGGATGTACTTCAAAAGAATATGGACCATCATTCCAAACCTCACTTTTACATTTTTCTTGCAAAACGGGCCTGTTTTATCACCTTGGAACAGCTGAACTTGCAAGCTTTGGCAGATGCACATAGGAATTACATTCGTGACCAGTTCAACTTTTCGATTGTTGAGAATGTACTGCAAAAGCCGGCCTTGAAAAACATCGTTTTGTTTGATGAGGAAAGGCCTAGTAATAGCGTGCACTGAACTAGAGACTGGAGACAAGAGCTATCAAACGTAACGTACTACCATAACCATGAAATAGTAACAAAAGGTTTGTGCAAACCACAAAAATCCAGGCAGTACTTCTCTGATACCTTAGACGTAAGAATCCCATTGTACGGTTCTGCTGAGTACTAGTGTAACGGTGGATACTACTGATGAGACATGTGAGTAGTACGTCTTCTCGTAAATCCGCTTTGCGTCTTTTGAAAAGTGAGATCTGTTACGGGATTGGCGGAGTCTCTTTGTAGCATTTGCCTGGATTTGAGTAACAGTCAATGAATATCCAGAAAAGTTCAGGAAGACGCGTCCAAGGAGAAGGTGGATATTCAGTTTTGTAAACGAGATGCATATGAGAGTTTTGCTCCCCTGTTCAATAGTCTGTAACTGTTAAGTTGGTGTTCTCAAATAGACAACTCCGCAGCGAAGGCCTTCTTCCTTTCACTAGTACATATGAGGATATGGTTTATACCAAGGTGAATTTCCCACAGAAGACCGTCTGATGGCATCGGGACTTGCACAACCTAGTACACTTGAATTTGAAGGGCCTATTTCTGACAGATAGTAGGTTAGACTAGGTTAGCCTGGCGACTGCTGATTCTGTTCCCGTTTATCTCCTTTTCCGGGAATTGTTTTCCCATAGCACCCTCTTCCCAATGAACTAGTCCAGTGTTGTTCGCCTCCCATTCAATGGTGACATAAGCTGAGTCAAATCTCCAATATAATCCAGTAGCATCGGACGAACCAATCACATGACCCAAGCGCGAACACGCTCGACTGTTCAGAAGTGATAAACCAGATGCGTCCAGCGTGCGCTGATGGAGCAGTAATAACACTCGCATGTCAGAGTTCAAACGCTGCTGCGACCAGGAATATGCACTGCAGGATTAGTAGGCGAAAATGGCCAGCCATTCAAAATTCCATCAATTATTCAGGCTCAGTTCCACATGTGGGGGGAGAAAATTAAACCGGCGAATGTGATTTTTTAGCAGTACGGTTTACTGTAATGAGTGTAGCTGTCCAGTAGTTCGCTCCGCCTCGTGAGAGAACTTTTCACGAAGCGACGCTCTCCTTGAGCAGACGGTTTGGGTGAGATAGGGTCTTTGCCTATTGGAATCCACCACAAAGAAGGAAGTTCCTCAGAACCGGAAAGTGGAGGCTCTTGCTTCATGAGTTTTTTAAATTCACTCTCCCCTCTAGAAACAAAACAGATTAGTGCTACTGTTTTTATTCACTTTCAAACTGTTAACGCCAGTTTCTGATATACTAATAATCTTTACTGGGCATCATCGATAATTTGTCCTGAGCTACGCACACCAATGTGTTCTTAGAACGTGTCACAAATGCGCTAGTCGTCCAGTTGTAACACCCTTTCGGTACCTAGCTGGCATGCTACCCGAAGGAAGCACGAGGGCTGGGATACTGCCAGGTCGCCCAAGCCTAGACAGGGGAAGTCGAGATGCAGAGGTCGGGTTCGAACCGCGGAACTTCCGGTCAGTAAATTTGCGCTCTAACCACTGAGCCATCTCGCCCACAAATGCAGTTGAGAACCAAGGTTATGAGGATGCGAATTCTGCCGAGGCACCCCTCGAAAACACGAAATCTAACCGGTTCCTAATAATGACCATATTTTGATTGTTACGTAGTAAGCTAATCATCATGCTGTGGTTCTTCAAATTCGCGTAGTTTGTATAGAATCAATCCGTAAGGATGTGGTTTCTATACCGGTTCATTCTGCTAACTCGCAAGCTTATCATGTTTTTTTCGCCATCGATTACCCACCTCTTCGTTGCTTCCATCCTGTTTGAACATGTGCAAACAGCGCATCTCACAGTGGACACCATGTTATCACGCGTAGAGTAGTATGCTCTAACCAGCGCGAATCGGTGGTCTCTGGAAGAGCCAAATGCCACCCCACACATCTCATATTTACGCACGTACTGTTGGTACCGGATGAAAGCAAGGCTACGTAAGAAGGAACTATCTGAATTAGTTAGTTTCAATGCGGCCACCCAAAGCATTCAAGTAGCGAAAATGCCGAAGTGATTGTGAACATAACACGGACTCTGAAACAGTCAGTTTAGTCCCTGATTGATGGCTTTTCCAGCTGACGTTCAACGATGCACGTTACTCTCTGAGTTGGCAGTGCATGAATGATTCATTTCTGGTACGGGTCCTAGCTTGCGAATGATTGCTTTACTCACGGTTGTTTTTGATGCACTGATGTGTCTGGCAGTTACAATAATCCCCCAAAGTTGACTGTGGCAATAGGATACCGCTATCTCTAACACGTGGCAAAAGCTATCCGATAAAGGTGCGGAATCAGACCTTCAGAACAATTCTACATTATGTGACCTTCCAAATTAGTATCAGCTTCTTCCACAACCAGATTCCAACGATTATAGAACTTCTGAGAAGCGCAGGATTTCTACAACCATCATGCAGCCAAAACCATCTTTAAAAAACCGACCCATCTGGTTCGCTGTTATGGCCTCACTTCGAAGTGACTTTCGATAAGTCATGTTTGGCTTTAGCAATTGAACTGTGATTGGACTTTGCACCTACCTGATGAGCCCCAAGAAGGGCGAAACCGGTCGTGGCTGTCGAAGAATTTTCAGCAACCTTATGAGTAGTGCATTACGTATATACATGTATCGCGGCCTGGTGCAGCACATTCAGTTGCCTGAAAACATCACAAACGGGAGATTCAGCTGGGTTCCAGGTGAGTCTTTCGCAAAAACCAAATTGATTTGCAAATGAGTGTATTTCTCGAAATTAAGAAAGTGTTTGTACGCTGGGTCAGACAATAATGAATACTGGGTGGTTATTTAGCTGATGAGTGTGTATCCACTTCGGCGGAAATCGTATGTCCGTGCTGGGCTGGCCACTGAATTTGAGAAGGATTACTCATCCTTGGTCAGATTTCCGAAATAGCGTGAGTGCGATCGGCTTTCCACTTGTGTCATGCTGGTGGTACTATGGGACAGGCGGGCCACATGCTCCTCAGTCCACTGGTAAAAAGTCGCACGATCCGAGTGGATGACGGGTTTATAGGTCTGGGTCTAACCCAAACATGTAGTCGAACAATTGAGTAAACTATGGAGGAACTATCGTATGCAACCATGAGGACAACCCCCCGAGTCTATGAAAGTTTTCCGCGAGGCTTCCATTGTGGACCTTCAGATAGTCATTACGGTGTAAATGCGCTAATACTTGTGCCATTTGAAGATTGGACTGCACTACACAACTCCGATTATCCAGCAACCGATGAGTCTCGTTCTGCTGGGGTTGACATTGGTTTAAACCACCTAGCTTGCCTGTTAACAGTCACCTCTGTGCAGTCCTTTTGGGAACATCTGCGAGAGTACCCCGCAAACGCGCTGATAATCCCTGCTGTTCATTGTATCCGCTTACGTATCTGCTTACTCTCAACTACGCTTTTAGCACACTATTGAGGTGGGCTGAGAACTGAGATGTTACTGCGATTGCTGGGAGTATGGATGCGCAAGAAGGTAGGCCTAGCTCTGCTCAGGCCCTATTTTGGTGGTCGTCTTAGACTCGAAACCAGAATTACGGATGACGGTGAACGCTTGCCGTAGTGATTTGCTGACTGCCGACTGTTTCTGTCCAGAACTAACTTCCGAAATCGCTTGATTACAGGGTGCCACTCCCGCGTGCGGACCAACCTTCAACATAGATATATCACCTCGCCATAAGGTATAGGTAACATAGATCAATGACTGACAGTCGCTCATTCTGGAACACCTATGCGGATTCGTTGCGTTTTCAGGGACGCCTAATTCGACACTCGAACCCTGAAATAAAGCAGGCCTACTGAAATCCTTTTCGGACAATAGGTCTTCTGATGTTGACCCTTACTGGAAGATATTGTCCGAAATACTGCAAGGTGCTAGGCGCTCCGCTTGTGGAACGGCACGGCCGAATAGATTGCACTCTTCGCATTATTTATCAGGCGCTTTTTCTCCCAATATGCTTCTTCTGTCTCGTCGTTTGTGCTGGTGACACTCTTCCGTTGATTGGAATAACGCTTCGGAGTACTGGCTTTCAGAAGACTTCTCACTTTTAACGAACTAAGTTACAGCTGTCTCGTCTGATGACACAAAGCAATCCATCCTTCCAGGGAAGGGGAAGAAGGTATGGGCATTGGTGGGTGCGATTACGTAATACTTGCTAACCTATGATTGACAGTGTAGAAGATACATTCAATGCACGAAGGTTGACCTAGCTGTCGAAAGCACAAATCAGAAGTCGTTTCCTTCGGAATCTGGTCAAAGCAGTCATTCTTGTTCTGTCTCTTCCTCTCTCAAACCCTTCGATTTACAGATGCGGAGATCTTCACTCAGAATTTTGCCTCCAGTTCCTCTATTTCCCCAACTTTACTCAGTCTTTGGTGAGTGTTCGCCGCCCCCTGTCAGAACTCAGTACTTCCAAACCATCAGCCTCGGTTGCTGGTTTGGTTTACGTGTCACGCGTTAGGTGAGTGCGCTTGGCAGATCGAAGACGCTTGACCAGTTTCGGTATGTGGCCCTCCTTGTTAAGCCTTCCATTTCTGGGAGGCATCAAGAAGAACAGATAGAGTTATCGTTCAGACTCAGTAAATCAATGCTGGATTCCCTTAATGATCTGTACTCTCCCCACCATGTTGCTCCCTTATGTGAACGATCTCTTTACGCCCGTTACCTCTTCTATGCACGCTTTTTCACCTGCACCTTTCTTTCTGTGACGACCGGACATAACACATTACTGCCTTGAACACTGACCTTGACGGAGTTCCCGGTCGGGGCTGGCTGATCTCAGCAATATTCAACACGCCCAAGTCCCTTCAGTTATCCATCTGCCTCGAAAATTCCATTCGTGTCTTGGAACTTGTAATGGAACCCACTGCCATTTCCAATTCCTCGCCGTTACTTCTTCCTGGCTGTCAAAGCCCCAGCGGCAGAAGCACTGAAAAAGTTTGGTTTCCTTTTGTCGGCGCGCAAATACTACTAATTCTTTATAAATCCCAGGTTCCCCATACCTTGCTGCTATTTTTTGGTTGATGTCCCTTGTTCTTATTCATTTGTGCTCGATTTCACTCAAGGTAAAGTCATATCTCTTCGCTGACTGATAGCCTATAAACAAGTTTTCTTTTCTATTCGTAATGCACTCTTTTGTTTTATTTCAGCGATCTGTTCCTTTGCCTATGTCTCTCAACCGGGTGACACATCTTTGATCACCCATATCACGTTACCAGTACGTTTTGTAGGACTATTATCTTCTTGTGTTATTTTTATCGAAGGACACCTAGACTTTGGAGCTGATTGGCAATATTTGATTTCAATAACTCCTAACCATTCAAAAGCCATATTAACATACATTTCAATGTCTCTAGTGATTCTGTTGCTTGGTAGCATAATTTGCAGTCTCTGATCATTGGTCTTCCCTTCCTCCATAATCTACATCTGCGTCATAGAAGACGCTTCCGTGCCACTTTCATGCCTCATCACCCTACCAGTTTGGAGCTTCCAGCCGAAGAACGGAGTGTGTGAATTTGCGGACACTGGCTATGTTTACTCACTTGTTTGCTCCTGTGTATTATCGGCCGCTTGACTGGAGGCTTTTCCGAGTGTGTAGTTGACTGACAGAATAACGAGACTTATAGACTGTGCGGCGACAGCACATCCGGTTGAATCAAATCACGATCGCATCTCCGCCGAGTACATGCGAGACACTCAGGGGTAGCATGCAGTCAGGTTTCGGTCAATGAAAGTTCGAGGTTGCCAAATCCGCCCTTAGAAACGCAATACCCAGGCACTGCAGCTAGCGTGGTCTACCGCCCTTCCTCAAACCCTGTCCTACGGGACCCCTCCGTTGACCGAAGTAGATTTCGATCGCGTTAATCGCCACCGGAATTTGGTTTTGTTTGGTCTTGACAACTAATGTGATACCAAAGCGACCGGATTTAGTCTGAGGAGAATCGTCAAAAGCAAGCACTTCGTAGTGTTTGTGGTGCCCCTATCTTCTCAATGAAGCCAATCCATGCTGGGAAACCGAGAAACACTGTACAACTGTTTCATCCTTGTTAGGAATCATCAGCAGTGCGCAGCTCACGAAACTCAGACGGTTTCGAATTCGTGATCTTCTGGCCAGCGAATAACCGTTAGGCCACGGATCATCAGTGTGATTAAATCGTAGCTACGGGCAACTTCGGTCACCTCAGCATTTGTTTGATAAAGTTCTCCGTGGAGAGGAGAATGTAACGCTAAGACAAAGATTTTTACAAGCAGAGGTCACTTCATGCCATCAAGACAAGAGACTTGCATTTGTGGCTGCCTCCGGGGGCACTGTACAACGGAAAATGTCATTCCGATATTGTTTGACCCAGATAAAGCCGTAAATGGACACTACGAGACAGGGATGTTCAATATTATAGCGAACCCTATCCGGTTTGGAGACATTTCCAGGGTGTTCTCCGGAAGAAAATACTGAAAACGAAATGTTTTTCAAAATTCCTAGACCAGCTCGGTTTACCGGGTAGTGGGATTCGGTGACGGAGGTAAAGGCCTGGTTGGTATGTACTTGGGCTGAACTGTTTGCCTGAAGAGAGATCCACAGAGTGGACCGAAACTAAATGGTTTAACCGTATGAGCATGCAAACACGAGATTAGCCAACCGTACCATTGTACTTGACTCATATCCGAACCCGAAATTGCCATCCTCTATGACGTTGTCTTCTTCGGATGCCTACATTTGCTTACTGAGTTGAGTTTCACGGGGGACTCACCTGAAACCCATGTAAATCTGCCGTTTACGATGCTCTTAAGCAAATGAATATGCTGCACCAGGTCGCCTCAGGTTTCAGTTTGTGCAAACTTCGAGATATTGCCATACATTGTAGTGGCGTAAACCAAGGTTGCTGAAGGCTGTTTGACAGCTCATGACCTGTTTCCCCCCTCTTGGGGCGAAGTCCCCGAAGTTCCGTTAATTTTATGTCATAACTGACGAAATCTGGCAAATACAATCATCCGCATACCAATTTGGTTTTCATGAGAGACTCACCTGAAACGCAGCCGAATCTCTCATTCAACTCAGTGTGCTGTATAGGGCCGCCCTTTATTTCGGTTCGTACGATATTCGAAGTAGCCCAAAACATTGTTCGGACGTAGCACACTACTTACTAGGTTAGGCTGTCGAAGACTTTGTAGAAGCCTGATGAACAATTATTTGAGTCTAGGCAATGCCTTGCGGCCAAACTTTTGAGAATACTGTCTTTTTCCATGTTACTCGATTTAAATGGAGATTTCCTCTTGCGTCTGAAGTCACTCTATGGCGGAATGGGGGAAAGCGTTGTACAGTTGATTTTATTCATATCAGGACTTATCAGCAGCGTGTATCTCACGAATCTTAAGTAAGACTTGATCTTACGTTTTCTGAACTCCAATGGATATACTCGGACACATTTCTAAAGTCAACTTGTCAGGGCTAGAGGTGAATTGTGCGGACTTGCGTCTCTGCATCTTCATGGTGCGCAGCACGCTTGGGACTCGATTCAATATAACGTTAGCCTGTTGTAAATAATGTTGTCACCTGGAAAGGAAGTGACCAGATTAGTAAGTAATGCAAACTTTGGAGAAAACAATTCCGTCTGCTTCATAATTTGAATGAACGAATGAATGAGTGAATGAATGAATGAATGAATGAATGAATGAATGAATGGGGATTGCGCTTCTTCGTTACCCGATCCTTTTTATTTATTGGGACATCCTCTTTGCGGACCAATATTCACAATGTGAATAGCAGCCGAAGTCCCCGTGACCATTATTCACACAATGAGAAGTTGGACTCTGGTTCATTTCAATCGGCAACTACCGCAAACGGTATTGATTTGCGTGTCGCTTGTTTGTTCACCCAAGTTATCGCCTACGATTCAAGTCAAAGATCGTTTCATGTGCTGAGTGGGGTGAAGTTGCTATCAAGTAGACTGTACAGTAGCTGATTTCGTCAAATGAATCTCGTTGGACCCAAAAGTCATGTCTTAAATTCGCCAACTTCATGTCAGCTGACTGCTCAAACAGGTATGTGGTGTTTTCAATCTATTCCCTATGTCCTCCAAACTTAAGTGAATGTTTCAGCCGGCCGAGATTGGGTGTATAGCACCTGTATGATTGCAGGCGACTAACAGTAACATTGATTTGGCCCCGGGGAATGAAACGGATAAGAGGGGGAGCTTCCTAGAATGAGCACAACTCGAGATTACGGCCACCCACTGAAAACCCACAAGATCCAACTCTGATAAAATTGTCCAGACACCCCAGTATGTATGAAATTTCCAGAAATTTGTGCTCCGTTCTTCTATGAAGAACTGAAATCGCTAACTCGATTTCGTAATGTTGATAATGCCATCTGACTTGCAAACTACAAGATCACTCGAGAACATTGCAGTCACACAAAGCACGTACACTCAGGATGCATTCGTATTCACAGTGAGACTTCCGTGATCTATTCACATAGCCGCTGGTCACAAAGATCAGTCGATCGTGACGTAAACAATTTTCACACGTTTACTCACCTACTCCGCTTTATCTTCAGACCGCCCACCTGTATCACTTACTTTCCGTTCTGTGAACCCTCTATCTCTATTGTTCCGTCGTATCTCAATTGGACAGAATTCATCAAAAACGTTGAATCGTTTGGAAGCCTTCAGGGAGCTGAAAGAACGTGCAACGGACAAGAATTCTCAGGTAAACACAGACCCTAATTGATTGTTCACACCGGTATACTGGTCGCAGTTCTTGAGATTCTGCTCTTCCCACTATCGGTTCAAATGACCCACTGAACTTTGCTTACAATCAAAGTTCAAAAGGTCATTTGGTCAGTGTGAATCCCATTACGACTGCCGCATTGTCTAACCTCAACGTTTTACGTGTAGCAGGACGTGTCCTGCTTTTCCTAATAGACTGTTCTTTTAACAAGAATTGTGGCGTTACAGAATAACTTCCTTACTCACCTAAGATTATCAAACTGGATAGATTGGCAAAAGACTTGAAAAAGTTTGGAAGAGATTGAGAACTCGTCATTTCAGTAGGGATTGCTAAACAATCGACGAGTTGGTAGCTGGTCAACGTTTCATTTTTGACCGAAAAGTATCGTGAGACCAAGTTAGTAGGTGACCAGTTTACCAGGCTGATTTGTAAAGCAGACGGAGAACTAATCAACAAGATCTCATCCGGTTAGCACATTAGATCAGCGTTGAACGTCAGTCAACTGTTTCCCAGCTACAAACCCATAGAATGTTCACTAAACCCTTCTGAACCCACGGTACAACACTGTTAGGAACCGCACGAATGACTTAAGCAAGAATACCTTGACAATTACAATGTGAGTCACGATGTGGGCATTACAGTGGCTCGACAGGGACAAGAAATTATTTTTACGTTAGCGAACCAGATAGAGCACCAAAGATCCTCACAGGCAATGTACGTTAATGAATCAAAATGAGTTTGGCATGAAAGTTTGCGTTAGAATTTAATCATTCAGTCGGAAGTAGGCAGCAGAGGATGTGATTCCGTGGGGCTCCTTCATTTTTCGTTCGATTGGCTTAAGTTCTCTCTATAGAGGGCAGCCGGTTACATGAGGTTACCTCTGGAAACAGCTTCAGTCATTGCACTACTCATAAAGTTGCTGAAAAGTGTTCGACAGCCCACGACCGGTTTCGTCCTTCCTGGGGCTCATCACTTAGGCGCAGTCCCCGAGTTTCCGTCAACCTTAAAAATAACTTCTGCGTTCACAGACACAACTTCGCTGGGTTGTCTGTTCCAGCGTTGACCAAACTATTCAGATGCATTCCCCTAGTTCCGTAAGACTTTACCTGAAGGTTTCTTTCGCCACCAAGAAGCATCTTTTTAAGGGTTTTCCTGGTCTCCGCATAACAACCTGCAGGTGTGGATCAAGTGGGCCCAATGTTCTCCATACGCCGCTAGGATCAGACCTAATCGTTGTAGCTGAGCTAAGGGGGTCGGAATTTGGAAGATCCAAACCCGCCATTGGTCCCGAGCGCCAAATCTGTTCCAGCAGTCAGTGAACATGTGACAGGTTGACCATGCTCCAGATTTGGTCTGAGAACAGATGAAGGAATTAGCTAGAAGAAGGTATCTGAGACAGTTAACACGTCCTTCAGTAGGCATAAATTCCATTGTAGTTTACCGTCTCCTTGCAGAGTATGTCCAATACTTACCGAAACTTTTATCACGGTAGCCTCAATCATGGCAAATACACCCCAGTGACTCGAAACTCTCAGGCTTTCATAACCTGTTTAAATCATTGTAGTCAGATATTAGGGATATCTTCGTCCTTGAAGGTATCGAATTTTCTTCTTCGGCTGCTTCATCTACCCATCTTTGCCAGAACAGTCGAAAACAACTATCTGCGAAGCTAGAACTCTGTCCTCGCGCGCACTGGCAAAATAATATTTACAAGCCATAGTGGTTCAACAAACGTTATGAACTGCAAGAAAGTTTCTGAAGTTCCGGAATCAATATGTTGTATTTCCACATTGTTTGCTTGGCCTCCTAGAAGTTATAGCCACAGTCGTCCGTCCCCAAATTCACAAGCCCGGAAAAATAGAAACCTATCCCTCATATGAAATCTGCCCACACTACGAACAATGTATGAGTAGCTCAGCGGAAAATTGAATGTTCTCGATGAGTGTCACTCGAGGAACTAGTCAATACGCGTGATCACGTGATGTGGCTCCCGTGAGTGAAGAATGAGCGGCGCTATATCCTGTCTAACTCTGAGTTAATCACACTGCTGATCAGCCTCTCGTGGCCGAACAATTAAGTGTTCAAAACACTAGCCAGGAAGTCTCGGGTTCAGAGGAACTGCCGGCTTTTGGACTCTCTGGAATATCGGGAGATGCACAACCGCTGATGATTCCCAATAAGGATGAGACAGTTGTACAGTGCCTCTCGGCTTTTCAGCGCAGATCGGCTTCACTTACAGTGAAATCTTCATTGTAGGAACCTAAGTCAAGTACAGAAATGTGAGTGCATTTGTAACTCGCTATAAGCTAGTCATTAAAACTAAGCTACAATTTTCAAAGTTACGTGCTGCTCTGTTCGTTTTTTTTGCAGCTCCATGATGAGTTGATACTGTCTCTTGATACGGTTGATGCGGTCTCTTCCGGTGCCAATTTTTTATGTGATGGATGATTTAGTCCAAGAACCGGAGATTTTAAGTAACGATAACTTCTCAGCCTAACGACTACCATGCTATACTGTTTCGAGATGCACTAATGAGCTTCCTGAGGTAAGTTTTTTGCTGAAGACCTTGTTTGGCTGATGATCACTGTTCATTTGATTAATTCGGCCGAAATTGTAGCAGCGGGATGATGAGTGCCACTAGGGATGAAACAGCTGTCCACTATTTTTCGACTTTTCAGCATAGATTGCCTCGACTTGAAGGGCGGGATCCGTATTCCCAAATTAGTTTTAGCGGGCAACTTAGCTGAATGAAAGAGAGATTCAGTTGGGATTCGGTCGAGTCTCCCGTTTAAACAAAATTTGTGTGTAAACGACTGTATTTGGAGCAATGTCTACTATTTTGGTTCAAGGAGAATATAAGATGAATGGAAATTAGGGAAATGCGCCTATCTGATGAGCCCCAAGAGGGGGGAAACAGGTCGTGGTCCATGGAGGAGTTTTCAAAAACCTTATGAGTAGTTTTTCTTCAAAGGGAACCTAGCACTAATCGTCAGAAAGTGCACACAGGACAGCCAACGAGGATGTTAAATTATGATGATATCGCGTCCCTACGCTGCACTGAACTCTATCAAACCATACCTTCGAAGGGCTGTTGTGATGGTATCGAGTCAGACAACAAGCGCTTTGGGAGCATAGTCCTTCAGGCATACTAAAGTGCGTCACTCGTAATATCCAACCTATCATTCCAGTCTGGGCTAGGGAGACCTTTGTGTGGCCACCTTACTGCACTTCTCGTTAGTGGGTGAGTGAAGCTGGCTGCGCAGTGCGGTAACGCGGGATGACCGGATTAGACAAGTGAACCTTACCATATCACAAAATGCCTTAATGAAGCCGTTCATATCGTCTAATATTACTTAAGCGCGTATGACCTTGAGGGGTACGGTTGACCGTTCGTTGGGAAGGTTATCCATCTGTGCAGCTTGCGCTATTAACCAACGTACCCACAGCAATCTATATAGTCCTTAAATGATCAGCGGCAAAAGCGCATTCTGCATTCAAAACTCACTTGATGGTTTCTTTTGTCCGACTGTCTGTTTGCAATACGGAACAAGCAACAAGACAAGTAACATCTCTACGTGCAGAAGCTCTAAACAATCGAGATTGAGGAAGCAGTGTGGTCAGGAAGGAAACGTCCGTGAATTTAAGGGTACATAGCATCGGGACAGGGATTCGAGTGCAGTCGCAAGGAGACGGTCACCTGGATAGACCGTGGGATTGGGGGACAGATTTACGGGAAATTAGCTAGATAAGATATTCCTGCATCCTGTTTGATGATATTAAGACCAAGCTGAAAACCATGTCTTTCTCTGTACACGGTTTTGCAACGGGGCGTCGGACAGCCACGACATCGAGTGAAAACAGTTTTGCAGGCATAGTTGGGGTGTGTCCGAACAGGTTTCTCATAGCATTTCCATATGAAATTTGGTGGCGCACGTTGAGGGAAAAACTTTAGACTAGGGAGTCAGAGGGCGTATGGTTCCAGTTACTTGGATGTATGTGCCTCCGAGAGATGGACGAATGGATTATCTAGGGACTACAGAGGTTCTCTGGATGGCTCTCACACTCCCTAGGTTATGCACAACGGTACCTAGCTTCGAAAAATGAAAAAAACCGTTCAGCTGTAACACCCTTTCGGTGCCTAGCTGCCATGCCACCCGAAGGAAGCACGAGGGCTGGGATACTGCCAGGTCGCCCAAGCCTAGACAGGGGAAGTCGAGAGGCAGAGGTGGGGTTCGAACCACGGACCTTCCGGTCAGTAAATTCGCGCTCTAACCACTTGAGCTATCTCGCCCCCCTTCGAAAAATACGTTTTTTCCTAATATATGGGACATAATTTGACATGTAATCCTGCTTACATAAAGTCCCCTATTAATACTAGTTTGAAAGGGGCTCAATCTGGTCATTAGGAATACTTGTTGGTCATCAAGTTCAAACAGAAAACTAAGGATTCCTGACCGATTCGACCCATACGACGAATTAGGTCGAACAGAGCCTCGTACGAAGGTCGAGGTCGAAATTCTCATGGAATCTCCTAAACCCATGTGGTTTCTCATAATGAGATGATGTGGTTCGCGCGAAACCACACTTCAGTGGCACTATGTCCGAAGACTGATAGCTGGGGGACGTTAGTTGATCATGTGGCTGTTGATATGCCTAACACGGAGCTTAACAGCAGTCCTGTATATGTTCCGTAATCATTCGAGGAGCAATCATTGACGACCGACCACCGCCGGCTTCAGTGTTTGAACGTTGCCTTACCCTACACCTATCGCCGAAATCGCACACATAAACTGCACTGTTCGAATCACACATCCACACGTGAATCTGAACATGAATACTTCAGTGAAGATTTTTTGTGGATTTAGCAGCCAAGGAGAGTCGGCGCTGAATTACTGACGTCCAAATGTGCTGCCTTATTTTCACCATATGCCTCGGGGACTCTACGCCACAGAACCGAACATGATCGTTCGAGAATCACATCGCGGCTAAAAGGCAACATCTTCGAAGAGACAACCTTTTCTGAATGCGCACGACCCGATGTTCCACGTAAATCCCGAGACAATGCCCGAGCAACTGCACTAGACAGACTGTTAGACAACTGAAGTTGCAAATACCTGGACACAAACGCCTCACCTAAGTCCCATCTTTGGGCTTGCAGAACTGAGAACGCTGGGCGCGTTCTCAATCAGAGCCAAGAATTCCACTTTGCTAGTGTGTGTACATACTGAAGTCTAGTGTATCTTCAAGTCCTAAGTGGAAATTCGGTGTGCTAAGGCATTTTAAATTAAAACAGGGCCGACCTGCCCATTGGCACTGGTGAAGGTTACATCGGACGCACTGAGTCGTCTATTTTTGACGAGTTTTATAGCATAGTTAGGGTCAGAGACTAATGGTCTTTTGCAATTGTCCTCACGACACAACATCATCAGCATGAATGAAATCCATGGGAGAAACTTGGTTCCTTCAGTTGCCTCGGCAGAAAATATTATGTTGAAGTGAGCCGACAGATGCAGGAGTTTGTCCGCCGCACCGATTGCCACCTGGTGCGAATGATGCAAGCCTCATGCTGGCATAAATCATCATGGTGAGATCTCGTAGATGCTGTCCGCCTCCAGCAGCCCAAACGGCGCGTACACACCGAAAACACTCAGGACAAATCTAGTTAGAGTGACACGAATGACGTGAATGAAAGACTAGACTGGAGTGGGCTTGACTTTTACTGATATGAGAAACACAGTCTTAGCTTTTTAAGTTATCAAGCCGAAACAAATAGCTGCATAGAGAGGCAGCATCGCGTGTGCGGAGAAGCAAAGAAATCACTGATTTTGTGTTGCCACAACTACCAAGGGCGTACCATCGTGTTTGTGCTAATTGACCATGGTATGTTGCCGTTTGAGAAAAGGTTGACGCATTCAGCACATCGGTACACCTCGTAGCGTGACTGAAGACCAAGTCACTTGGTGGAGTTGAACAATCGAAGCCAATGAGGAAACTACCCCGGGCAAGCTAGCATATTTTAATCCTGGTAACCGAGAAACAGACTAGTATTAACGGAGTGTGCAGTGAATTGCCCAGTGAAAGGAGTTGTACACACAAGTGTGTGTATCCCGCTTTGAAATCACAAGGTGAAGAGATTAGCGCAGCCAAACCGTGAATTGCATTCAAGGGACAAACTGTTTTGTGCATAGACCCCCAAAGTATGTTCTAATGACACGTGACACATCGCTGTGCGCAGCCACCCACTGTGATATCCACGATTTGGATATTATTCATTCATTCATTCGTCCATTTATATTTTTTATATATTGTATATAGGCAAGAAAATATGATACACCTTTCGACGAATCACTCAATTACAAATCAATTTGGTTTTCACGGGAGACTCAACTGAATCTCTCGTTTATGATGTTCTTCAACTGGATGCGCTGCACAAACGCCGCCTCGTGCTTCAGTTGGTACCATATTCGAGATATCGTAGTATAATTTCATAGAGGAAGCTACTCACAAGCTTGCTGAAAACTCTTCGACAGCTCACGACCGGTTTCGCCCTTCTTGGGGCTCATCAGGTAGGCGCAGTCCCCGAGTTTCCGTCAACTTTATGTTCTACTTGAACCCGTATCGGACTGATTTGGATAAATACCCTCATTTGCAAAACAATTTGAGGTCCAACAAAGGTGAACCAGGTCGTGGGCTGTCGAAGAGTTTTCAGCAACCTTGTGAGTAGTTTCCTTTATGAAAATGATACACATAGTTATAATATTAATATTATATTCACATGTTACATATATTGAATGCTATTATGGACCTCTTATGTAATATAGCATAATTATTTATACCATCCGCCTTACGCATATCATATACATGTATATAATACATGTTCATGTATCTATATTCATAATTATTGAAGGAAAACTTGGGTCACATGTGACTGAATCCCTTTGCTAGAATTGAGATTCCGGTTTGACCACATGGTTACGGGATACATTAGCATTTTCCGCGTCCTCTGCAAAAGCTCGAAATTTTCTAACATCGCCTAAGGGCCAAGAAAACGCTGAAATGTCAAGTCCATGTATGAGCTAGCCGGCATTGAGTGCGCAACGTGATCAAGCTTTTGATCAATTGTATCATCTTGTATGACTGAGCGAATACACTGAAAATCCTATGCAAGGACCCAGTAATTGTTTCCGAAATTATACGAAAAAATTTGTGGATATTACTTATAATGTATGGCTAAATCTCAACTCCACTCAATACAATAAAAAAGTTTTAACGGATGATGGGCTAAATAGGATAATGAAACCCTTAATTGTAGCTGAGATATGAGGTAAGACTTAGCAGCTTGTTTTCTAAGCCGGTCACGTTTGTTCTCAGACATGGTGACAGCGGAAAGGAATCGGCTAAGAATTTGTTTCGCGGATGAAGTTAGACCGTGACTTGGACAAGCATTACGTCTTGTTGTACGTGGTTACCTTGTCTCCAAGGTGGTGACTTTGCAGATGACGTGAAGAGTTCTGCACATCCTATACCGTTTACTTGCATTTTGTGAGTAGTGAGAAGGCTCTGATGTTTCTGTCCCGCATGTCGCCCTGCAGGAAGTGTACTAACCAGCCGAGAAGCGTTCTGCGGCTGTGAATCATTTGTTAGGCGGTTTAGAAAAGCAGTGCCCGGACACAAAAGAGGTTTGTACCTGGCTATGATGAATTATTGTCTTCTGCGAGCTCGCCCCTTTGAATACTTGCGCGTACAAAGTACAGCCCCTGAAACTTATCAGACTGTGGCTATCCTATCCTCCACTCATCCATTCCAACCGAGGTAACTGTTTGCTTCAGAGCAGTTCCATTCATTTTAGGTAGATCCAGAACCTACAGCATTTAACGCTGACACCAAGCATGAATAAGAACTAGGCCTCGGAGCGAAGGCTCGATGTGCCGGTGGAATCAGCATATTGTTATTGTGCTGGTGGTAGATCAGTGAAAGCGATGTTGATTCTTTTCTTCTATTCTTATTTTGTACCACGTGATTCTCCGTTCTTGTTATTTCGGCTTTGCGCCTATACCACCTTTCTTGTTTTTGACCTGAACGAAAACCACCCTTTAACTTTGTCAACGCACGTGTTGTTTAAGTCAACACGTGCTTCCGATATCTTGTCAACACGTTGCCTTGAGTCGTTGTGGACTTTGGGTTTCGTCAGGAATTAGAATTTCCTAAACCGGTGTATAGAAGCCGACGATCTGAGGTTTTTATAGTTTTATTATTTTGTCATTACAGTTATAGTACCGCATTTGTTGAAAAACCACCATTGGGGTTTCGCGCGTAACTCAACGTGGCTTAACTGATTGCTGAAAAAACCTATAAAAGGTCTTTTCAGTATCTAGGGCTAGGTAGGAGCATTGGATATGAGAAAAGAATTTAGTTCTCCACAAATAACTTGGATGATTGTAGAGTGTGTAATGTTTTTGACAGACTTCGTTGGCTGATAAGGTTCTCACGTGGTTAAAGCCAAGTAGTCCCTTGTCTGAGGAGAGTGAGGATACGCAGAATAGTTTTGAAGGCAGTTTGATTTGTTGGTCAACCATTGTAGGTTTACTAGTGAGTAAGCCAGTATCATGGACATAGGCAAACAAACTACGGCAGTTTGAGGCTTTTAAATTTTGAGCAAAAGTACATGCTACTAATAGGCAGTATATTTGGTCAAATAAATGAGCAAAAATGTAAAAGTATGAGGTTCTCAAGAGCCCCAACTCCTGCTTACAATTTGCACTTTCGGTGGCCAGTTTCTGAAATTGTGCACACTGGAATTCCATGATCCGAAAGACAGGATTAAAAGTGTATGAAGGGAATACGGCATTCTGTAGACAAGTGGAGTAGAGTGTCACACTGATGTGTGTAAAAATATTAGACGGTGATGAATGAGACACAGAGAACGACCTTGTTCGGTGTGGAATGACAGATATTAGTGCGCTGGGTAAAACAAATGGGAAGCTGTTTCTAATCTTTCCGGCCAGAGTGCCCCTTGGATGACCTGGTGATGAGACGCTTGTAACATTCGACAAACCAACCAGGAACTATGCAAGCCATGTTACCAACATCCTCTTCAATAGCAAAAGATGTGTATGCGAAAACATTCAGACAATCATTGCCGCAGTGTAGTCCACTGTATCTGTTCTCTCAAGCAGACGTAACAAAATTCCGGTGCTGGTTGGTTTTACGGCATTCGATTTTTTGTGGCTTCCGAGTGGCCCGCCAAGACAGAACACAGCTAGCTCCAAGCTGGGAATGCCTATCACAGCTGTGAGAAATTTCCACGCTGAGTGGTGGTGGTGGTGGCGGTTGTCAATAACTGACCAGTTCAGCTCTACTCAAAATGGCTGCATTGGGTGGAACAAACACCCGCACCTAACTACCCTGAACATACGATCTATGTTAGTACAAAGTCGGTGTACAGCTGGAAAACATCCTCAGACTGTTTGGGAATTGCGAGGTAGCAAACGCGTGCAGTATTATGTCTGTGGTCCTCAGGTACTTGACAACGCAGTATGATCGAGCCCACTGCGAATAGGTTGCGTGGTAATCGGAAGTAACCAGGAATAGCACGAAAGATAGGAACATTTGGACATCGCCGGATGCTACGCTACGTTCTTCGGATGGTCAGATCGAAATTCGACCTAGTCCGTATGAATAGTGCTCAGTCCGTTATCGTCCAGATATGGTGTACAGAAGCGAATTTGAATTAAACGTGTGAAGATTTTTACTGCAGTCAAGATGGCAGTTACGAATTATTCGAAATGATCTGGTGAGTGAAATCTTCACGACTAGGTTGGAGTGGTTTGGTAATGTGAATATAACTCAGTGAACTGACGGATGATTGTTTAACACCAGTGAGGAATCCAGCTTAGAGGGTTTAGTTCATTTGTGTTGCCTCTCAATAGTCTGGGTAGTAAGATGGACAAGAATTCATTTCCAAGACTGGTGAAATTCGATAAGGTTAGAACCCTGTTGATGATTCAGTCGATCGCTTTGGGACTTTGATCTCGCAAAAAGGACAAAATTATTCGGATCTGATTTAAAGTGAACCAACCACTTTGGGAATCAGCTTGCCAGAATGTGATCGTGAAATATTGATCGGTTACTAAAATGTTTCATGTGTACTCCGTCCGATGTTCTAATCCAGTGATCCACTAATACGTAACTGGTATCGACATCTTGCGGTGCGGATGTGGAGTCCAAGTCCTTTTCGAATGTAAACTTCCGGTGGTGATGCGTGTGTTACGGAATCGTCTCCAGGTTTGTAGCCGGATACAGTAATGTGTTGCCTTCGTCGAATCGTGCGGTTTCAGTGGGCATACAATTTTGGATAGAGTGAATGGGAACTGATTTCACTTCCTGTGGTGGACGTACTTGTTTCCTCATTTTCCAAGTGCATCTAATTTTCTGGTACTTTGACATACGAGTGACGCCAATGACAAATATACAAAGAACTCAGAGGCTTGGGACGATATGTGCGAATGTGACAATTGAATTTGAACGTGAAGCAGCGAGTGCGCATAGCTTGTTTGTCAAGGCTCGAGATGCGTTATTGGTCATTTGGTCGCGTCAGATTTGTTGAAAAGGCAGCTTTGAACGCCGCACTATGGACATCTAGGTTTTCCTAGTCTTATGGATTCCTTCTCGCGTTCAACTACGAAAGCTCCAAGTTTGCGACGAGCAAACACAAATGATGTTTTGTTTTACATAGTGGGATGTTTTAGGCACAGTCAAGAATATCACCGAGCCTGGTAAGTTTATTTCAAATGTTTTATCACCGGCCAAGTTCACGTCTTGCTGGCCGGGGATGATTTATGATTGTGATTGGTCGATTGGATTATCGATTCTGTCGACCGGCTAGTGGTCTTTTTAACCAAGCTATCAAGTGTAGCGAAAAAAACACGAGTGATTCTCTTGGAACAGATGAGTTCCCCCTGAGGTCGACCAGTATGCTGGTCAATAGGGATGGGTGACTGAACAACCGCGGTTTTGACGGTTTCGCCACCACAACGGCGGTAACACCTCACACCTCTTTTCCGTTTAGAACTGAAAAGGGCGCCTGTGGCCGCATAATATCGCCATTTGCTAGTACGATACGCTATCTCTACTACCAACAGTTTCGGAAAGGTTACTCGATAGTTCATCTTCGAAAACAGAATATATTATACAAAAATGAGGTCCTTTATACTGTAGACGAAAAAGCCCATTTCATTGTGAAATCTTCGCAGTGAGGACCTGGATTCGCTTCATCTCCCTTCATGGTGTGCGTACAGCAGTTGAATCGGAGATTTACTTCCTTAAAGGGAGTTCTTCAGACCTCCCTACGGGTGACCTAACCTTTGAGGGGGTTTTGTAACGTAGCGTCTGAGACACACATTTAGTTGAAGTATGTCATAAACGAGATATTTAGCTGGGATTCAGTCGAATGCCTTTAGAAACAACCTAGTTTTCAACTGGGTGTGACTAGTGGCAGTTTTTCAAATTATACAGAGGAAAAAACCCGTCAAACAGGCCGCTGAGCTCCACAACTAAAGTAGACGGTAATGGATCTTAAAATCGTTGTTTCTCTCAAAATGAAAGCACAGATATTGCTACAAGTTTTAGGTGAACCCTGTCTTTACCCAAAACTGCACCAGAGTGTGAACTAAGAAAGGGGAACGAACGTGCAGATATGACATTTTTTTCCGAAGAGGAAACACTGAGAACTGGTGCGCTTTACGGCTCCAACTGGGGGCCAACCCCCCCCCCCCCGAGGGACTTCTAAATTAAATCACGGTGAATATCAAAAGTTCGAAATACAACCGCCGCCTCCTGTTTCATTTGGTACGATATTCAAGATTTCGCAGGATATTTTCGTCAAGGAAACTGGTCACAAGTTGGCTAAAATCTCTTTCATACACACAACCGATTTCGAACATATCGAGTTAGTTACTAGTTAAAATAGTAACAATACTCACAGGGATGTTGCGACGTCACCAACGTTTCAAAATATCCCAGAAACAACACAGAGGTGACGATTTTCATTTCAGTCATGCATCAGATTCGTCTTTTATGTGTCCCCTCTAGTTGGGGCGCTAGCGCTGGTTAAAAGAATGCCACGGAGGACAGAGATCATCGTGCGGCACCTAACTGGCCATTCAGCTTTCGGCATAGGTTGGCGTCACCTACGTGAAAAACACGTGGTTCATTTGCAAATGAGTGTTAACCAATCACAACGTTTTACATCTCCCCATATCCGCCGAGTAAGTCGGTTGCTACGACCTATTGTACGCATCTACCTTTAGGACGTGTCACATGCAGTTTCAAACTACATTATAGGTTTCGCTCGGGTCGGAAGTGACAGACAGTACGGTAAGGGTGTACTATGAATGCTTTGGTTGTTAACACATGATTGCGGCACAATATGGACTTGGCCACTGAGTACTTGCCTACGATGTTTAGGGGGACATTACCGATATGAAAATCTTTGCCCCGTTCAGTGCACAAAACGGATAGTGAGTGTCTGAATGGATATCCTCACCTAGAACGTTGACAAAACCGGGGGTAAGCGGACTGATGCATCGTTCCATCCTACAAGCAGCTCTGAGATGACCTTCAATGGTGCTCCAATTGCAAAGTTGTGAGCTTGGAAAATGTTCATATCATTCCCACATGAGTCTGTCTTTTGGTTTAATGCCTACATTATACAAGGTTGATTAAGACAAGACGGACAGCACGTGACACGACAGATCAGCCCGAAGGTCAAGTGTGAAGTGTGCACAGCGTGGCAGACACACGCACACGCACACGCAACGCACGTACAAGCTGTATAGCACACACGACTTGCGCACCAATCACAGCACAAATGACATTTTTTTACCAGCCTCTGGCATGCCACATGCCTCCTTGATGGCCGTCCTCGAAGTTCGAATCGTCACTTGGTTTACCGTCTACTTCACCATACAAGGTCGATCAAGGCAAGACGGACAGCACGTGACACAGCAGCTCAGCTACAAATTCGGGTGTAAAGCACCCAAAATGTCACATGCATGCAAAGGTTAGTTTTGAGCAGACGCTGGCTAGCGGCTCTGGTGATATTTCAACCTCAGACATCCGCTACTTGATGAAGGTAATTTTTTAGTCTTACGGTTTGTCAGTGACTGTATACAGGAATACTTAATGCCTATGCTATCGAAAGCCTTAGAGGGCTGATGTCTAGCTTGCCGTGTTTCAGATACCCGGAAAAGGTTTAAGGTGTGAGAGAATGCAGTATGGGACCACTGACAACCTAGGAAGCTTTTCTGTGGATTACGAGAGCCGTTCTTTCACTGTGATGTGTAGGATTTGGGAAATGACGATAGGCTGAATAACTGTTTTTTGGCCTAATGATATATTGAAATTCGATGAACTACTGATGACCCTGAAGGCAAAATGTTGGTTGATAATCGTTGATTTGAAAGCCAGATCAACATAGAATAAATTTCCAGGTTATCAATCCCGATAGCATCAAGAACATGCAAACAGACCGTATCAGACGTTTGGTTAAGTGTCGAATGTGCCGTCTCCTTCATCTTCATGTGAGAATCGCAACTCGTCCGTCTGTTCACACCGGCGATATGGTCATTCATGGATAATTATAACCCAACAATTTTAACTAGTTCTTGGCTCTCCCAAGCTAGTAAAACAGTTCTTCAAATAGTCAGCTTCCAAAAATGCAATGATCTCTGTGGAGGAGCCAGCTTCAAGGAGCTGAATGACGTTCACCACACTGCTTCTCGATGGGGAGAAACAAAAATGTCTCAATATAAAGTACCCTCTGAATACCATCCAGGAGGACTATGTCGTCATGGAAGTAAAAGGCCACGCTCTATTTATAGCTGTATGAGCAAAACTCTAGCGAGTAATTCTCCAGGGGGGGGGAGGCAACTGAATCCCGTCTGCCTACCTGTGTTAAGACTTGACCAACATTATAACTTACTTGAATTGTGATAATTAGAGAAAACTATTTCAAGGGTGTGGACTGGATCCAAACTGCGAGACAGCTCGTGCGGTATGTTCGAAAGAAACCTAAAATATAGTTACATCAGTCTAGCCATCATTTCAGTCTGTGACAGAGCGTTCTCTCACAACTCACCTGAGCATTGTGAAGCAGTGTGAGTCATTCATAGATTTTGAAATGAACATCTGCTGCAATCAATCAAAAAAGGCTTTATAGTAAAGCCCTCATATCTTATTTGAGGAGGCATTCAAAATGTCACAGGATTGTGCTCTCTGATGTTGAGAAAGTATTCTGACGGTGAGACGAATCTTGTTCGGGAGTTACAGAAAGAAGATACGACGAGTGTAAGAATACTTGGAGATTGTGTAATTTACAAAGGGAAAACATGTCAATGTCAAATACTCCAGGAAAGCTTGTTCAGGCCTTCTCATGTGGTGATGCAGTGTATAAAACGGATTCGTTTTTGACTTATACACTGCGTACCAATTTGATTTTGACGGGATATTCACCTAAAGCCCAACTGAATCTCTCGATGTTATCAGACTAAAAATTCGAACTCACACACCCAGACCATGGTATCATTCAGTTCGTCATGAGAGCAATGAAGGTAGCGAACAAAGATTTTTTCTGTGATTGGTCCTCTTGGCTAATACATCACAAATTTATATGGTACCAGAAATCACGTGGAAAAAGATAAAATCGGGGACACTTTAGAGGAACAGAAATCAAATGAAGGGGAGTTTGAATGAGGGGTAGGTCAATGGGTCACGGAATCAAGCAAGTGACGTCAATGTCAGACTGGCCTATGGGACCGGACTTTTCGCAGGCCAGTTCAATTTCAGATGTCGCACAATTTTCTTTTGGACGCACCTTGATGGGTTCAGCAGTCGCCTCTGTGATCGATAGTAGACTGGATCGTAGCACTTGTGATCGGCTCAGAGCTACCCGGTATACGATATCGAAGACGTGCCTTCTGTCGGCGAAATGACTGATTTCGGCCAAATGTGATACAGTTACACTTGAGCCTGGTTTCTTTCAGCTACCATTCAGAGTCACGGGATGGTGTGCTCACATTTTGTCCGACGATTGACTTGTCGAACGACCAACGTATGATGTTCGGCACGAGCATACAAATGAGTACACACAAAAGCTGGTGGTAGAACGTGGCAATTTGTCATCCAGGCGGAAACTGATAGTAGGGCTGGAGTTGAAGCTCAAAGACAGATTAGCAGCCATGTACGTTGTGTCAAAAGAGTTTCTAAGCCTTCTGGTTATTAGTTTAGCAACCGAGTCACTTTAGAATGAAAGCCTCATGTAGACGGGCTTCTTCCCAACTAAACACGGTTTAGGTTCGGGCTTAACGGGTTGCATAGTCTTGAGTACGAAACTTTCAGGATATCCGTTCTGCAGGAATGTGCGTCCGAAGAACTTTGGTTCCTGTGAACTTTGCGTTCCATGGTCCCGTCAGTCTTCCTTTAAACATTGACGTCGAGGAAACTTAACTGTCCGTTCTGTTCTGACTCGATAGTAACCTTGATTTTAGTATGGACTGAATTGAAAAAGCTTAACACGTCTGCTGTCGTGTAATTTTTGAGTTCCGAGCTTAGTCTGGGACCTAGGCAAGACCCAATCGCGACCCCGTCCTTCTGTTGATAAATTTGGTTGCTGAAGGTAAACTGAACATTGTACGTACAGAGTAAAAGTATTTCCTTAAGATCCGAGATGGGAATACCAATATCTTTACCGATGCACTCAACCATGTCACAAACGTAGTCTATCGTCTCACTGAGTGGGAGGTTGGTAAATCAGAACTGTCTCTCAAATTGTGTGTGAGAGTGTAGATATGGCAATCCCCCCGAAGAGGTGACCGAGTAGGAAGTAGGTTGCTTTTTGGCTCCACCTAGGGGCGTTCTCTTCTTGAGGGAAGTCTAAACTAGCTCATGTTTAATATCAAACGCTTTACTTACCTCCTGAATGTAAGTCAGTCATCTATGTATGAAATCATTATGTAGGCGTAATTACAATTCCTTGAAGAAATACCCCTCCTAGTGTAGGTGAAAACCCTTCGGCAGCCTACGACGACAGACTCCGCCTTCCTTGACGCTCATCACGTAGACGCAGCCCCCAAGTTTGCCAACCTTATGTTCTAATTGAACCCAAAGTGTACGAAATTCGCGAAATACAATCAGTTGCAAACTGATTTGGTTTTTGTTCATATTCACACCACTCTCGTTTGAACGGTCGTCCTCCTGCTCTGGCGTAATTATTCCGGTGAGTCCACACCAAAGGGGAGCACTGGACTCGAGTTTCGCTCTTATTAGAGCTCATCAGCAGTGCATATCCAGTGGCCGTGCCGGGATTTGAACCCCGGACATCTGACATGCGAGGCGAGCGTGTTACCACCACTCCACCAACACACGTTTCACTTCGCTCAAGTGTGAACACGTTCGCCTGTTCAGACGTGAAAATCCAGATGCGTCCAACGTGCGTTAGTGGAGTAACTGGTAACACACTCACCTCGCATGTCAGATGTCCGGAGTTCAAATCCCGGCACGGCCACCGGATATTGCTGATTTCGCTCCAATAAGGGCGCAACTCGAGTCCAGTGCTTCCCTTTGGTGTGGACTCACCGGAGTAATTACGCCGGAACAGGAGGACGACCGTTCAAACGAGAGTGGTGTGAATATGAACAAAATACCTACGACTGGGAAGTCCTGACTGGCGGGTCAATCGATTTGGTTTTACTTCCTGTTATTATTCGACAGTGTGCCAGCAGTCACTTTTGTATCTGACCCACGAGCAACCGGTTAAATGGTAAGACAATACACGACGATGTTGCGACGTCATCAATGTTTCAAAATACCCCAGCAGCAATACAAAGGTGACGATTTTCATTTCTGTCAGGCTATCCATCCAACATGCATCAAATTCGTCTCTTATACGATCCCTTAATTAGGACGATTTCGTTGGTTAAAAGAACGCCATTGACAATGGAGAAAATTCTGCGGCACCTAATTGGACACTCGTTGCTGACAAAGAACTGCTTTGCTATTTATTTGTTGGTCTTTATATCACACGAAGGCTCACTTTATGCTTAGGGACATTATGGTTGGTGTGGGTCCACCATCTGGGTTAGGGTAGATTTGAAAATTTAACGGGGATTTCGTCCTGTAGATGAAGCTAGTCCATGCTGAAAATCCGACAAACAGTTGTTTCATTCTAACTTCCTGAGTCTTCTGAGATGCGCACTGCTGATGATTCCCAATTAGGACGACGCAGATGTACAGTGTTCCTTGGCTTTCAGCATAGACCGGCTTTTCCTAGAGGTCGAAATCTCCATTAAACTTACCACTACCTGTTTCGCCCTTCTTGAGGTTCAAGAAACAGGTGCAGCCTCGGTGAAATAAGGAAAGTTATAGGCTGCGAAGTCTCCTGCTGGCAAATCGAACTAACCAGTGGCAAGTCATTAGACCAGAAACTAAACATCTCACATGATCTTTAAAAACTGGACATTCTCAAGCGTCCTATTGAACTTTACTGGAGTGTTGCACAATAGCAGACGAACACTGCAAAGCAGTTCCACAATTTCAGTAATAGACTTCATCTCCCATCAGATGCGGCGGCGGGGCCTGGACACTTACCACAGACTACTTGCATGCTTCAGCAGTAGTACCCACCGTTACACACCTTTTCCCTTCAAGGTTCGCGTGCATGCCACCGACGTACCGTTTACCTCCGTTGAGTTGGCCTCCGCAGCTGATCTAGCCGGCACCTTTCCGGGTGTATCATGCCACTTCCGAAGCTGGGCACCGTTTACTCTTTTCAATCCTCGACCGTCCTCGACAGCCGGTAAAGACATACGGGCCTTACCAACGACTGCCCAATTTCCGTAACCCCAGTCCACTCTTCTCAGGATTCTGATGAGCCTCCCATTTTACCTTTGCGCCTATGGGGAATGGTTGTGCCTTCCTACCTGCTGTTTTCTGTCTAGTCCCTTCCTGAATGCTGGTCAATTTTCCCGAGCTCTCCTGGCTTCCTATCCTAGCTCCTTCGGAGACAGGCGAGTTGTTGGCCGCAACCCAATTTCCTGATCAATTGGAAGGCGTGAAAAATGACCGTACACCAACATGAATGAGGACTTGCCTGTGGTTGACTGTATCGATCCACGATATGCTGAAAACACCGTCAGCAAGCTCAATTCCCAATCACCTATTTTGGCCGCCAGCCACTCCTTAATCGTTCGGTTATTACGTTCGGCTAGGCCATTTGTTTCTGGATGGTAGGGTGCCGTCCTTAGCCGTCTGATGCCCAGATTCTGCAAGCAACTCCTAAACTGTTCACTCCAAAAGCGCGGCCCATGAACCGTAAGGGCCATTTTTGGTACCCCTTGGTTGGCCACGATGTGCTTAATCACCATTCCACTGATCTTCGTCGCCCGTCGATGTGGTACGGCTGCCGCATCGACCCACCGCAATAGGTGTTCTGCCACTATTACTGCATATTGTTTCCCACTGGCTGTCACCGAATAGGGGCCCATGACGTCAACGGACCATAACTCGTCAATTTCTGAGACAGGAATGGGTTCCATGGAATAGGTTGCCCCTGTTGTATCTCCTTTCGTCAGTTGGCAGCGCTTACGGGACACCACATAATCTATTACCTCACTTATCTTCCCGGGTCAGTAGGCCCTCTGCCGAAGTAAGCCGTACGTCTTGGTGCATCATGTGTGTGCCATCTCATGGTATTCGACGATCATCTTCCGTCTCAAGGCGCGAGGTATCACGGGAAACACAACATTAGAATGGGTGGCGTTCCAGGATATCATGCCAGCTTCACTCAGACCTAGCCTATCGAAGTGATTCTGGGACGTTCCCAGTTTTCTGTCTCCCCCCGTTCTCAATGCTCCTTTTATCCAACAAAGCTGCCACAACCCTCCGCAACACGGGATCCTGCCGCTGTAGTTGCACCAACCTTCCGGTATCCAGTTCGACGACAAGGCTATTGGCGCCGATCATGATCTTCGGGGATTCAGCTCCAGTCTCTAGGTATTTACAGCCAATCAGCCAGGTTGTTCTCCCTCCCTGGCACGCGCCGAATCGTGAAGTCGTACTCTTGCAACCGGAGTGCCCAGCGCGCGTGCTTTCCTTGAAGATCTACGGTGGTTCTGATCCACTCGAGGGGGTTGTGATTGGTTTCGACATGAAATCTTTGTCTCAGCAAGTATGGTCTCCACTTATCCAGAATCCAGACAATCGCTAGACATTCTTTCTCAGTAGTTGAGTACTTCTGCTCAGCGTTAGTCATGACACGACTGGCATATTCGATGACTCCATTCCTGCACCGATACCGCGGTCACCAGCGTCCGTTGCAACAGTAAGCATCTCCTCGACCCTGGGTAGTTTGAGGGTCAGTTACTGATCCAACATCCACGTTTTGACACGTTCGAAGGCCTCATGCGCTTCTCTCGTCCACTCGAACTTCCGATTTTGATGCAGTAATTCGTACAGTGGGGCATCAACCGTGTTGAAATTTTTTGAAAAACCGGTTGCAGTATGCTGCTCGTTCGAGAAACTGCTTTGGGAACTGCTTCGACTTGGAGACTGTACAGTCCTGGATCTTTGCCAGTTTTTCTGGCAGTGGGCTAACCTCTCCGTGACCCACTTTATGCCCCAGCAGTGTCACCAAACTCCGAGCGAGCTGTGTCTTGGCTCCATTTATCCACAGGCCAGCCTCCCCGGATGGGCTTCAATACGGCCTTCAAGTGAACTGCGTGCTCTGGTTCCGAATTGCTGTACACAACGATACCGTCTGCGCACACGGCACATTCTGGAGTCCCTTCGTTAAATGAAGCATCAAGTGCCGGAATGTGGATGGTGTCCGTTTTCTTCCGGTCCTCCACCTTGATAGGTAGTTTCCAGTATCCGGAATACAAGTAGAACACAGTGAGATATCGGAAATGCTGGAGGGATTAGAAAATCTCCGCAACCGAAGGCAAAGCTACAATCCGATTTACGGTCAGTTCATTCAAACGCCGGAAATCCACGCAAAACCTGTATTTTCCGTTCGCCTTCCTTACAAGCACAACCGGGGAGTTGTATGCACTATTGGCTTCTTCGATTATGCCATTTTTCAGCATCTCTTGAATCTGTTTATGGACCTCCTCCCGTAGATGGAGCGGCAGCGGACGGGGGCTGTAAGGTCGAAAGCGTTCTGACGAGAGGGGATTTCGTGTTCAATCCATGGACAGAAGTCAAAAGGATCCTCATCGCCCGAGAACAGTTCGGAATATTCCTTGACCACGGACTGCACTGGCGGTACGTTACAAGACGGGGGCTTTCGGACATGCGGCTTACTTACGGCAGTGCTTGGATAACCTTCAAGCTTGACTGCGTCATACCTTGTCACCAGCTTTCCCTTCTTTAGGTCAACCACAGAATCTGTGCTCTTGAGGAAATCTGCCCCCAATATTGTCTGCTCTATGTATGGGCTGATCAGGAACGTGTGCTGCACCGACCTGTCGCCTAGACTCATTGAGTGCATTGACAATCCGTCACTTTTCAGTCGGTATCTCACGGCTAGCGCCCAAGATTTGCACTCAGCTTCATTCGCATACAACGCGAACATTCACATCACTGTTAGTTAGATGATGCCCTACTGGCACACTCCAAGGAGAGGACGTGCGACCTAGGGAGTTGGTATATACGAAGCTCAACCCGTCAAAAACATTGGACCGATGACTTGAAAAAGCATCCATGAAGCCGGAACTTTTGAAGTATATACTGGGTCAGCTACAAGTGAGCAGTTCTCGATCGATTTGACTGAGTTTCATCAGAACACTCTCAAAAACCAACATCCAACTCAGCCGCACACCTCGAAAATGCTGCCTTGATCCTTGGGTTCGTGAGAATTAAGAGCACCAAAGACCCAGTGATTAAATCCTACGAACAACGGTTTGGAAAATCTAACCTTTATGATCTCGCACACGGAGACCCATTAGATCTCTTTGGAAATCTAAGTCTCACGCACAATATCATATCCGGCTCCCAGCACCCATGCAGACGGCTATTCAGCTTCCAAACGTGAACCCACTAGAGCAGCCATCCATTCATCATAAACCGCTAGCGTAGCTGTTTAATGCGCAGGGGAAAACTTTCTCAGTGGGAGTCAGATCTGCTGGGACGCAGCTTTGATAAACGCAGTTCTTGCTAAAAAAAAATATGTCCCGAGCCAATTCTGAGCCCAGCTGTCCAGTTAGTCACTGCATCACATCACCACCTGACCAAGAGAGAATTCTCCCGTTTTCTACGTACCAAGGCATAAAAATCTTGTCCACTCAGACAGAACCTGCGTTAACTTCCAGCCTTTTCTTCACCACTGTTGCTATTCCTGAATACAGAAGGGAAAAAAGGAAAAACAGTGAAAAAATGGCTTGAAGGGGAGAGAAAAATGAAGAAGACTGAGAAATGAGGGGGGTGAAAGATGAAATGACGGCTCAGATTTTCTTTCTGTTCCCATATCTATCATCATATTCTTTTGTCTTTGTGCAAACCTATTGATTTTGTGTGGTTCGCTTTGATCTCCTACTACGGACACATAGTCCCAACAGAACAACCGAGGATCGCGTCCCCACCGAAAATTTCCCGTCACTATTGACTCGACATTCACGCTGTGAACATCAAGAAGTTAGTGATTTACCGGATAGGCTGTAGAATGTTGAAACTGGTGATCAATTGGCAGATGCTATCTTTTGATTCGCAGCCGTTTCGCGACATACTCATCCACTCGGTGTTAGTGTGAGACAGACAGGTCCTATAAAAATTTGGTCTTGTGCAACCCGGTCTACTCCTGAATAGAACACCAGTCAACTCATTACCCGAGTGTGTAACACACGGCTCAAAATATCATCATCATCATCAACATCCTCCAAAGAACACCATCAGTGTTCAACAGCGATGCCTCGCTGCCGTAAAACCACAAGTTGTTTGAACTCCTTAAAGTGAAGAAAAGAATAAAAGTGGATGGAGAAGAAACTTACTTTATTACAAAGAATTCAGACATTCTTAAAGACAATCTGTGTAGAAACTGACAACTGCTGACATCAAATAGCAGCCACATCTTGCAAAGTCTCCAACTACATATGAGGTGGACCACACGGCTCTCATCCTGGAACGTGCTTCACACCGACAGCACACCGACAACTTTTCGTAATCTCCTTCATAACTCTGCTTAGGTCAGAGGTTGCCAACCTCTCTGCTTCCGCCACTCCGAATCGAACACGGAAAACAGCACCGTCTTCGGCAAACGATGGTGTGGAACGTCCTATGGATGGCTCAATCAACGCAGCTGCCGGTTCTGGAAGCACTGTTCGATGGAAGTCCCCGATGCCCAACCAAACATCGCTTCCTATTAGCTACCTCACGGATTGGCCGACGCCAACACACACGAACCATCGGCTGTCGAAGTCCTTAAGACGTCTCAGTTCCGCTACCCAAGCGGCCAATTCTCACAGTTACGCAACGAAACAACCCGTTCCACAGTCCAAACTACACGTTCCTTGAGATTCAGGGATATGCCTCCTTGAAGACATAGGTACACGAAATTAGCACACGCGGCCGGAGCCTTCGAGATTCGTGCATTGACCTCATCTGTCACACAGTCGAAACTAATCAACTCCTCAGATACGTGAAAAGCTCCACAACTTGGAGTGTCTCTCCCTGGATTGTAAGTGGCGTGTTCAGTGACTGCATGCCCAGGAGCATGACCTTACACTTTGATGGGTGCAAATGGAGAGTGTGAGCATTCTTGATAGGGAACACCTCGCGTGCGGAATCTTTTGGTGATCCCTCTTTGTAGTTTCACACACCCGAAAACCTAAAAATGTAAAAATCGATTATGTTTGCAAACCTCCGGGATATTCGATGATGGGCAAGCGTGGTAAGAGGAAAAGGCCGGTCAGTCGATTCGAATGCGCATTGGAAATTCAGGAATACCAGAATTTCGGGTGCCTTCTGCGTATGGCGTTGTTATAGCACCTATGAATGGTAACGATTTGGTCAATGCAATCCCTACCAGACCGGAATCACGCTTGCTGCTGTCGCGTCAGTATTTCATGAGTCACCATGCGGGGATGAAGGAGAGGTGACGCAGGGAATCCCGTTACGACCGAGGTCGAGGTGATCATTCTGTAGCTACCGCATTCATTATGAGCCACTTTTCTGAAAATGGTCACCATTTCCGATTGTTCCCAGTGTACAGGGACAGTCTTCTCTTCTCAGACGCAGGAAAACAGATCAGAAATGTGCTAGCATAGAACGCAACCTCCACTTTTGAGCAGTGCGCAGTGAACATCAGCCGGACCCGAACTCGGTGGCGCTTAAGAGGAAGTGTACTGTCATAAACCAACGAAGCCGTAGAAGGCTCCAGGTTCAACTTCTAGCTTTCTGCTTCAGTTGTAGGTTCCCAGTGAGTGGCAGCGGGTAGCTGTAAGAACTGCTGTTCAAAATGCTCGGTACACCGGTCTAGGTGTTCTCATTTACTGAAGATGGTCGTACTATTTTGATCATTGATCGTTCCGCTCACAGGCGGCCTCCAAGGGCGGGTCGCAACCATTGGCTCACATTATCTTCTGATATCCCGGCATATAACGATTGGGTCTCAGATGCGCTAAACCTGTCTAGTTGCGCATCCAGGTTCCCCGCAACCACAACTATATTCTAACATAGCATTCAAGAAGTCATGAAAATTGCCATTGATGGTGTCAGAGCTACAGGAATTTAGGGTGAAAAAAGACACAACAAACAGACGGCGATCAATTTCCCGCTTGCGAGACTCCATTATAGACATTGCCAGACGAACCGCACAGAGGCGACAGACGTCGGGTCATTCAGGGAACCCCTCCGCCCGGTAACTTAAAGCAATGCTTGCCCGTGCGCATCCTGCCTCAAGGATCTCTGGATCACGAGAGGTGTGCAGCCAGAAGCGAACGGAGACTGATTGAGCAGTTGGCTTGATCACATTTTGCAACTAAGATTATTGTTGCTGGTGCATAATACACATCAGTATCAAGCACATCCAGTGTGACAACAAGAGCAGCCTGTTGTCCTCCTTGCTTCAGAGTGCCAACACTAGAATTAGCCAGATAGCCTGGGCGTCGAGGCTCGAGAATGATTCCGAGATGCCTGAGACTGTCGGCGAAGACGTTGCGAATGTGGTCCTTATCGATTGGCTTGCAAGGAAGGGAAAGAAAAGTCTGTGAACGATAAATCTTGAGGGCGTCAGCAGTGGGCTGTTTTCGCCCACCCGCTGTGCCATACAGAGCAAGTGAGGCAACCCGGTTGATGAAACCACGCGACGGCCGATGTGGCATGATAATAATTTATATTTAGGAATTGTGGTTTTACTTGGGCTGGAATAATACCATGGTCTGGAGTCAGGATCCGGACAGGAGGACGATTAGGATTGACCTTCAAAAACGTTGGTTCAAAAGTTTTACCGCAAGACGGCGGCGTTTGGTGAGACATGCAAGTGCATTACCATTTTTATGGAACAAGATGCTATTATCCTCTACCGACACGGAACATGTAACGATCCAGACCTTACAACTTGTCTATATGTGTTTATACGTTGCGAACGCGTGAAACGTCTTTACAACCCCCATGACCCTTTTCACGTTGTTTCCCGTTCCGAAAAACAGTTCACTGTCCAAGTATCCATTAATCGCCCCAAACTGGCATATACTGATCCTATGAAATCCAGGCCTCCCAAACCGACTACAAACACCCCGATTACTAATACAAATTCATCGCATTCTAATACGTTTCCACCTGTCTCGCTTGCCACTCATACAGTTGGTCAACGCATCATTCAATATGGACACGTGTCCACTGATTGAACCGTTTCGTCGCAGGTTAACTACTATACCCCAAGAAGGGCGAAACCGGTCATGGGTTGTCGAAGAATTTCCAGCAACCTTATGAGCAGTGCATTACGTATATACATGTATCGCGATATCTCGAATATCGTAGCAACTGAAACATGAGGTGGCCTGGTGCAGCACATTCAGTTGTCTGGAAACAGCACAAACGGGAGATTCAGCTGGGTTCCAGGTGAGTCTCTCGCAAAACCAAATTGATTTGCAAATGAGTGTATTTGCCGCAATCAGTCCAATTTGGGTTCAAGTAGAATTTCGTCGCAGGTTAACTACTATACCCCAAGAAGGGCGAAACCGGTCGTGGGCTGTCGAAGAATTCCCAGCAACCTTATAAGTAGTGCATCACGTAAATACCTATGTTTCTTTTTTCCGTTGAGAGGGAGTATTTGTACCGGTCACTCTCTTGTTTCCTAACACTCCGCTTAAATCGTTTAGTTCAACTGTATTCAGTGGATCACGCGTTTCGTTTGTTCCACAACCACACAAACCACATGAGAAAATCCTGTCTCGCTTGCAACCTTGACCGACAACAAGTTGGTTTATGTGTTGTATGCGTCGGAACTATTCCATGGATTACATAGTCCTCAAAACTCTATACATATAGGAGGACGCAACACAGTCACCACACACACACACCAACTGACTCTCGAAGCGCGGAACGAGCACGACCACAGAAACACCAGAAAAAAACTGCTGTGTAAACACCATACCTGCGTCCGTATCAAAGTGAGGAATCATCAAAACTTGTGCCGAAAGCGATAAGTCACCTTTTTGAACTAACATTCTAACATTCTGTTTGTGTTATTAAGGTAAAATCGTCATTCTTTGAAATAGAATAGACTTTGCCAGTTACTTATCAGCTTCTGATTATTAAGTGGGAATTTCGTTACAAATAGAGGACCAACAATTGTTGGGTCCGGTGTGACAAATCACTCACATCATATCAGATCCTTCAGCACAAGTTTTCCCGTCAACTTCAATTGCACCAACACGCAACATCAACGCCGCCTCTGTTCATCTTCCACCATTCTGGCATCACGACTCAGGCATCTGGTTCAAGCTCAGTTTGCTCTTTGTGGAATCAACCAAATGCTTACGCTATGTTTTACCATCTACTTGCAATGCCCTCTCGGAAATAGCAGTTGATTTACGCGAGATTTTAATAAAAACCTGACAACATCAAGCCCTACACTCAGTTACGCACCGCCATAATTAAACTCTGTAGTTTATCAGAACATAAACGACTGGAATAACTACTAAGCGGGGGGAATCTCTCGATAACTCTAGCCAACTTCAACTGCCACAACGATTTTACAACATCATGTCGAATTGCAAAACTGATGGAGCTTTGTTCAAACAGCTCTTTCTGAAGAGTTTACCAACCTACGCACAAGCAATTCATGTCTCCAATTCACTAAGTAATCCGCTCGCTGGACTTGCTAGCATTGCAGAGAAGATTTTTGAAACTCAGCCGTACTCCTCTGACATTTCTCCCTAAGATAAACCAGATTTTGCATCCACTATTCACGATCGTCTTGACAACCATTCGCTTGTCTTGACCCTACCGATTTGGCGTCCACGTTGGCCTTCTTGACCACATTCATCCTCCAGAGCAACTGGTTATTACCGGTACCACAGCGCGTTTGGAGCTCGTGCATCCAAGTGCTCCCAACCATGTTCCTTTAGAAATAACCACCCATCCCCTCAGTCATCGTCGGAAAACACATGGACAGAACTGGAGATGCGCCGTGACAGTGTTCGAAAAGACTTCTGGCCTCGGTTTTCTTATTCATACTAGAGCCGACAGTAGCAGTATTCTCTTATCCGCGGCTTGCTTTCGCTCCAGCCCTTCTACCCGTACTCTAACTGTCGCCAATGCTTCTTCTGTCAAGATTTACGGACAGCGTGTTTACAAGTTAATCTCGGGGTATGCCGTGCGTTCACATCGATTTCTATCGTACACCACCCCAGCACTGGCGCACACACATTTCTCACATACTTTAACATTTTGGTAGATCGATCTAATCGATACCCACACTCAACTGTCTGTTGGAGGACGATCTATTAGGTTACCGTCAATGTATCCAGCGAGGGTTTCTAAAATTGGTAGTTCGCCTTATGACGCATTTGTTACCCAATTTCCAGATTTAACAAAACCCAAGACATTCCGTAAATCACCAGATTCCCACTCGCGGCACTCCTGTTTTTACACGCCCACGTCGTTTGGTTTCAGAAAGGATGAATTTCATCAAATACTTCAACTAACTATCATCAGGCCCTTTCAAAGCACGTGAACTTTACTCCTCCACATAGTACTTGAGACTGGCGTCCTTGTGAAGACCCTTGCGGGCACTCAGGAATATCACCATAACTGACCGTTACTCGATTCCACACCTGCGTACCTGGATGATCTCTTGGTCTCACACACGCACAACGTTTAGAACGTTTCCGCATTTTATTTCATCATTTAACCGAATATGGCGTCACCAACTAATTTTTGTCACCGTTTCAATCCCAGCGCTGCAACCTGCTAGCTCATGGTTCTTCTAACAAGACATTGCATTCTGATGACGCTCTTGGGCTAGATTTTGAACAGGCTAAATCCTTACTGGCTGATTCTTTAAAAATATTTAATCTACAACCCTCGACGCACAACTGTCAGTTTGCGTTGACGCATCGAACATCGAACAATCTGTTCAAGATGAACTTGGCCCATTTGGGTTCTTTTCCTCACCCACAACACTTTCGGTCGAGAGTTGTTTGCTATTTACTCATCCATTCGCCATTCTCGCCATTTTCTCGAACGTCGAGATCAAAACCCTTTAACGTTCGCCCTACGAACCAAATCCGACAAATATTTGCATCGCAAACTACGTCAACTTGCCTATCTCAATCGACAAACGACATTCGCCATATGGCGCGACATCTCAATGTCGTCGCTGACACATTGCCTCGTCCGTCAATTGATTTATTTCACTCAAAAATCAGAAGCGTAGGGCTCAACTTCAAAAAGCCGAACACATCATACCGCTATCACCTGACAAATCATCTTCGGTGCATGTTGGATCCGTACCACTCCAACCAGTGCCAGGTTTCATCGACTGTGATTTCTCTAAGCTCATTCCAAGACCGGTTGTTCCATGCGCAATGCACCGCCTTGTTTTCGATGCTCCGCATAATGTTTCACACCCTGGAATAGGTGCACCGCCCAAACTCAATTCTCAACGTTTCGTATGGCCGAATGTGAGAAAATCCATCCGTTCATTGGCATGTCGTGGTTAGGAAGTCAATGGCCAGACTCACTCACCCATAGGTACCTTCGTCACCCCAGATTGCCGATCCGACCATGTTTGGTCTTGACATTTTCGGACCTGTCACGAGATCCAGTGGGTTCTTCTGAAATGTATCGATCGTTTTGCACGATGGATCTCCACTTTTAAGGACGATCTGTCACAACCACCGACCATGGATCTTAGTTTGCATCACAACTGTTCCAACGTCCCACCGAATTACTCGGATGCAAACGCGCTCGTGAAACGGAGGTTAACAAACCGTCACACCACGGTAAGGTATGGTGTCTTCGTGACGGAAAAACAGCTTAGAAATGTGCAACCCGCTCTTGCGATCAGTTGTTGCAACTCTCCGTGAACGGCGATGTCAATTGCATAGCAAAAGGGATAACTACACGCCCCGAAGCTATCCAGTGCCATCTCCGCTGTTGGTAGATACACATTACTTGCAGTGGATAAAATGAAGACTTCTCTGATTGTTTGTCCCTCTCAGTGAGAGTTTCTGGTATACCACCTCTTTTCCATTTTTGAGTGACGCCCGTCCTACTGTTGGATTTCCTTTACTTGCCCCCTCTTCTGCAAGGAGTGTTCACACACCATAAATGCTCTTTCAGTAGAGAACTGTCCGACCGGGATAGTATATAATTCGTTTACCCTGCGTACAAATGCTTCGTTTCGTCAGCGTATGTTTTGCATCAATTTCATCAGAAAGTAGAGTTATTAATCGTACTTTGGAAACACATACGAATGATGTGAGATGACCCCTTGTCCAATGGAGACCAGTGATTGGCCAGCCATAAACGCTCAAATTCAAACAAAAGGGTTGATTTGGTGAGACTTCTTCACTTGGATAGGTTGATCTGTGAGGACTCCCGAGGGCGGACTGCAAGAATCCCAGGGGATTAACGAAACCAATCTACCCGGGGTAGAATGGTCTGATTGCAACAAACGCTCTCGAGGCGGAGAGGCAAGATACCGTCGACAGAATGCTCTATGATAAAGGATTTATGGAGCAAACACTTTCCATTATGTGTGATAAAGAAGTGAACAGAACGGACGTGTTTCAACTTGGAAGTCAGTGGACATCCTCACTCACTGAGTGCCCCAGTTCTGTGCGCGCTGAGCCGAGAAGCCGCGGTGTGGATAGGAGAAATCAGTCAATAGACTTGTGCAGCAGGAGGAAATGTATCATATTGGCGGATAGAAATAACTAGTTCAAAACACTTATGGGCTCGTCCGTAGTTGTGCTACTTAGACAGTGTTGATTGGAGAATTCCAATAGATGATTCTTTCGTTGGAGCTTGTGCGTTCCTTGGCATCTTCACAGTCAACCGCGGAGCCTTGTAAAAGTGTATTTTGACCAGATTTTAGTAGAATACCAAAACAATCCTTCACCATTCTGAGGATGGTTCGGTCTGCACCTGCACAAAAGTTGATCACACACTGCCTGTCTGGACGGAACCCGTCTCATTTGCTGGCACAGCCCAATTACCACCCAAAAGACCACAGTGAGGTGATAGTACGCGGTGAAAGGCCGAAAGCACTATGTGGATCATAGTGTATTTAAGCCGACAGATGGAAAGCGTACTCGGTCCATTTGTGTGGAGAGTGGCTTCAGGTAACCAGTAGACTACAACCACACTCTTCCGTTCTAATGCTGTTTCTTTTACTTCCCCTTAGGATTCAGGGCTACAGTCCCTTCGTCGCCGTTCGAGCGGTAAGCTAAGTCGCGAGTATTGTTGTGACCACCCTTCACGTGTCCTCGCCGGTTTGAACAAATGGCGTCGGTAAGTAGGTAGGAATTCTTTGTTTTCCTCCCTGTATTATGAGCAAGAGTTCTTTCGCAAACTGGTGTTGGATTTTTCTCACTTCGTGAAGCCCTTCGACTGTGTCAGCGTTAAAACACTTTTTCGCCGACTGAATTTTCTCTTTTGAATTATGCTGGCAAAGTTGCATGGATAATGAGTGACACCGAACGGTACTGGGCTCGATGACTATGCCTGCGTACAGGTTTTTTGGCACCACGATCTCGCACGTGTACAACACTGAGTTCAAATTCAGTAGCATGCTGCAGCTAGCGCAACATTACAGTAGCACATTACAGTCACACTGGGTGCGGTGCTAGCGACGTCATCTAGGGATATATTCACTCAGGATCGTCGATACTGTTCGCAAAAGTGACACTATGATGACTTTGTTGGTGGAAAAAATTATCTCATGCAGACATATCAATCGGTGGCTCGTCGGTTGTGCCTTACATTCCTTCTTTCGGGAATTGGCATCTTTGGCATCCTACCTCATTTAGGTTGGGGGAATTTTCCGGGAGTTTTCCATGATAAACTACAAAGAGTAGTGTTCTTTGTGGCGGTTTTTCACTTTTGGGGTTTTCTTATCGGAGGACCGATCTGGACGCCAACACGCATGGTTTGCATAGGTTCTTACTACGTGCCACTTTGGGAGAGCCGAAAATATGCCTACCTGTTTTTCAGGGGGGATAATGAAACCAGATTCTTTGGGTTGATCGATGAACCAGGCGGATGGTCATCCACTTGTGGGTGAATATTCCTGTTCAGACTCCTACACAGAATATCTCACGTTTCAGCCGCACCAGTGATTGATGAGATGATCCTGGACATGAAGAAAACACCTCTTCTGGGCTCTACAGCACAGCCGGACTTCACTTGTAGGATGCACTGAAGCTTGCAACTTGGGCCTGTCAGACGATCCTCCTTGGTGATTTTTATGGCAGATGAGTAACCTAACCATGATATCTTACAAAAAGCGAAGCTGCGTTTTCCTGGACACACACACAACCTGTTAACGTAAACGAAACTACTCACAAGGTTCCTGAAAACTCTTCGACAGCTCACGACCGGTCTCGCCCTTCTTGGAGCTCATCAGGTAGGCACAGTCCCCGAGTTTCCGTAATCCTTATGTACCAACTGAAACATGAGGCGGCCTGTGTGCAGCACATCCAGTTGAAGAGCATCATAAACGAGAGATTCATTTGAGTATCCCGTGAAAACCGAATTGATTTGCAAATGAGTGTATTTGTCGCAACCTGTTAATGTGTTTAGTTCGTTGTGGTGATTGAGAAAATCTTTGTTTTTCTTCCTCTTATTTACAATTTTTCTGTCCTAACCTCATCTTCCACATAGATCTGGACAGTTTTGCGATGTCACTCTTCAGGCCGGAACCACGAAGATTCCCGCTCACCGTGTCGTCCTTGCATCCAGTTCGCAGTACTTCGACGCCATGTTTGCTAACCCAGTGCTTGAGTCTTGTTCGGAATGTGTAGTCATCAACGATGTAGATGAAGGCGCTCTCGTGCAGCTGGTTAACTTTCTCTACACCGGTGGTGAGTTGCTATTGATCGTGGCCGACTTGAAAACTTTCCCACGTGTTAGTTAGTAGGTCACAGTTGGCCCCACTGAACGAGAAATCACATGATGTGACTCTTCAAAGAACGGAAATCATTGGGGCGGACCAAATGGATGACTCATTGATTTTATTGATCCAAGCAAATGATCCAACTAACGTTCAAAACAGTGCAATTCCGTTGATTCCGAGTACAAATTACACAGTGGTCAGACTTTCCATACCGAAGTTCTGTTGTTCTCTCAACACACATCTACCATACAAACCCTAGGAACCGGCATGGCTCCAAGCTGGAGCATTCACATCGATTGTTCTTTGGAACTTGTGATGTGTGTGCAGGTCCGCGCCCTGTTTCTAGACTGCTTAAAGGGTAAACGGCGGCACAATGATCTGAAGTGCACTTTTGTTGTAGTTGTCAACTCACTGTATTTCTCCTTATCACATAAGGACACGCTAGCAAAACTCATGCTGAAGGTTTGAGAATAACTCCGGTTTGCATGTGCTGTGTCTCAGATGTTCTGTCCATCAACTCCTCAACCAACCGCCGCATACCTTCCATCTATCCATCCACAGAACTATTCTTGAATGAAGAAACCGTTGAGGCTCTTCTTCTGGCTTCCGATTTACTTCAAATATCACCCGCGCGTGACGCTTGCTGCCGGTTTCTACAGTCTCAACTGCATCCGGAAAACTGTCTGGGCATATCGCGTTTTGCCAAATGGCACAACTGCACAAAGCTGTGGGAGTCCAGTATGCGGTTTGTGTGTGAGCATTTTGCGTGAGTCTTCCATTGTCTCAAGGTTACAATTCGAGTGTCTGTTTTCGATCGGCGAACTAACTCAAATTACTGACAGTCTAAACCCAAAGTTCCCTAGCCGAAAAACAAGGAGAGAGGAGATGGGCAGTTGTGTCGTTGCAGGAAGCCTGTTCCTAATTCGATTTGGGTCGCTGTTGCATATCAACAGTAGTATAAGGGATTGGCACAACTTGGGGGATTCGGCAGTACGGTGATCCCATAAGTGCTTCACTAAAGGAGACCGTCAGAAAGAAACCCTTATTTAGAGCAGACAGCTTCTGCTGCAGGGACGTTTTCCAAATTGGTATCCCATGTCGAAGTAGAAGGTCCCACAGAACGCTACTCGTCTCACGGCGGTCGGTTTAATCCAAGGGGACAGTATCCAAATGATAATACCATTTGCCGCTGGCCTATATCTGCCCATCAAAAGCCACCTGACAGCAACTAAGGTCTCAGTGACCCAGATGACGATAAATCTCGACAGTAACACAGGCTGGATATTTGGTTGCACGATGATAACTCCCTTTGTAAGGGTGTATGTGAAACAGTGTAAGAACATATTTACAAAGGTGTTGATTATGTGAGACGTTTGATCTGATCAAAATCAAAAAGTTTCTTGCACCCAGTGAATGAAATAATCATTGTCCAAGGCCCCGGAGACAGTTCATATCACGCATCCCTCCCAGGAAGAGACTTTTCTCTCGAGGAGACATTTCTTTGTGAATTCAAAAATGGCGGCTGCCTGGATTCATGTTGATCGTCATCGTTGCGTTTGGTGCAATTGTTGAAAACACTGGTGCACGAGCACAATGTTGTTCAACTCCCGACGATGCAGTAAATAAAACATCTATATTGCGAAAGTTCCATGAGAAACTTTGTGAAATTTGCTGGAATTCATTGTTACAGTTACAGTTACAGTAGTGTGGGTTTCGGTTTTCGACACAATCACTTGGTCCACTAATTTCTGGATGGACACTGTGGTGAACAGGTAATGTTTCCAACGATTGTAGGATAGGACCACCGCTCACTACTTGAATTAAGATGGATTCGGTAACCAAGTGATGTTTTACTAGCTTATTTCCGAAGACCCATCTCGGCTAGAATACTGTGGGACGAGCCTGATACACAAGAAGTGATTTACCTTGTCTTACGTACCGTTAATTGACATTTCTAGATACTTTGGAAAAAATTTCCCAATCAGTAGCTAGTTTTCTCGATAGAATTTCGCTTGACTTGGGTCTGTTTATGGTACAAGTTGGTAGTGATACGAACAGGCATGGCTTGAGGAAGTACTGGCTTCCGCACACTAAGCTTCTCGGTTTTTCAGCATAGACTGATTTCACTAATTTACGAATACTTTACGAATATATATATATATATATATATATATATATATATACGAATGTCTTCATACTGATAGCAGTTTACAAGCGGTTCAGAGGGACGGATAATTAACCAGTTGCGTGAACCCTCCGTGTGTAAAACCCTCACTCGGGCAGCTGGCAAACACGTGACCATGTGCTGGGGACCTCGTGATTGAAGCATGAGTGACGCTGTATCCCGTACAATTGCGATCTTATCACACCGCTGATCAGTTGCTTGTAGCCGAATGCCTTGGTCTTCAACTAGTTCGAATCACCCTGGAGACTCGTGTGATATGCACTCCTCATGACAACCGATAAGTTTAAAACAACTGTACTGTAAATGTGAAAGAATGAGGTCCGCAGGCGAGCTATCAGATGTTTGAACTAAACCAGTCGGCGTCTGCCAGCAGGTAAAGGGATTCATTGTTAGTAATGCGACAAAATGTATTTCAGCCCACCTGTTCGTGCTTGGCCAATGATGCAGTATCCCACGAGACAAATTTTGCCCCTGCGTTCATGAACTGAGCAACCCCGAAAGCTTCTAGGTGTTGGTATAACGATGTCAGTCACTCATCCCTTACGAATACGTCACTTGTTTTCGAATATCGAGACAGGCCGAGTCTCAAAACGTGTCAAACTTGTATTTGTGGCATGTCACCAGGTGTCGCTGTCCAGTGCTAAATCTTCCCACCTGAAATCCGCCTCTATATCACAGTCGCCGTTGTCCTTGGGTTTGAAGGTCACCTGATCCGATACTTTGGTTTCCGGTACTTGAGATCAGGTCTGACTTACCTGCGTGATTAGCTTCAATAGACATGGCCGAATAAATCATTCACAAAATCGTATACAAATCCAGTATGCCGTTCAAGTTTCGCTGCTGCATCAGAGTGCGGACAATGCAAGAACACGTTGCAACGCAATTTTCGTGTCCGTCTACAGTTTGTGGTTGTTCTATGGATAGGTTATCTTTGATTGGCTTGCAACTTGCACCGCAACCTATGAGGAACCTGACTGGTAGTGGGCAGCCAACACCCCGCAACCGTTCCAGATTCCAAAAGCATAGGGACGAACCAGTCATCTTAATTTACGAAGGCTAGGTACTTTAAAAGTGCCCTTAAGTAGTGAGGAGTCTAAGTGACACCGTCAATCACAGTAATCTTCCTCTGACAAGTAGTCACCGAGACTCCAGTCAGTGGAATCTGGTCATGTGACGTGAACCGCCACATCATGTCCAAGTAAGAACTAACCACATTATTGATCGGTTACACTGGACTAAGTTAGAATGCTCAAACAGTAGCCAGAAATTTACAAGTTCAGTTATTTCCACCAGAGATAAGACAGTTTCTTCATGTTCCGTCAAAATGCAGCTTCACATTCAGAGTGAATCTATGATTCAGACGTTGGGTACTCTCCTCAAGTCTTCGTTGTTTTGTTGAACGGCCTCGGAGCTGACAGGTTTTCTGGCTTTTTACCCGGTTCTTTTCGCCTGTCGAGTGAACAGAACACTATGCGTCTTTCCTCGACTCGTTTTTTTTGATGTTCAAATACAGGGAAGTACTGGGGAGCTGCGATGAATTCATGCAACTCAGTGCAGACGACATGGAGCAGCTCGTGGCAAGTGATCGACTCACCGTTTCCGAGGATCGGATATTTGAAGCAGTCCTTCGTTGGATCGAATATGATATGGATAAGCGTCGGCAAAACGCCAAGCGTCTGTTAAATCATGTGCGGTTTGGATTGCTGTCACGTGCCCATGTGGTTCGTCTCAACACATCCAGCGAATTCGAGATCGCTAGGTCATGGTGCGAAGAACGCCTGCGTCAGGCTCTTATCTACCACCTGTCACCATCGGATGGAAGAAAAATTATGGCCAAGGATCAGTTTGAGCCGCGCGCCGGAATGCGAGAGGTTAGTTTTGTCTGTTTCATCAAGAATAGTCGTGAACACACAAGCTACAAGCAGCCAAGCCACGTTTAGGGCCACCCATCCGTCCAGCTGTAACACCCTTTCGGTTCCTAGCTGCCATGCCACCCGAAGGAAGCACGAGGGTTGGGATACTGCCAGGTTACCCAATCTTAGACAGGGGAAGTCGAGATGGAAGAGGTCGGGTTCGAACCACGGACCTTCCGGTCAATAAATTCGTGCTCTAACCGCTGAGCCATCTGCCACCCCGTAAGAACGGTCAAATTACTTACTTTGATACATGGGTGGTAAATGTTTTGTAGTATTCACTTAAGGGCAACAGAAACCAGGTGCTTATCTACAAAACTTGACAAACGGACAAAATGGGAGGAAACATCTTGGCATATCAGATGTTATCTCGTCTAGATGACTGGAAAATAGTTTACGGCTAACATTGTTTGACTCTTACGCCTTTTGTCGATCATACTGGCCCTGGTTCGCGGATGATGTTAGATAAACTTTGTCTACATTGTATGTGTCATCCTAGCAAATGTAAGCTATCTGACTCCACGCACATGGCCATGCATAGTCCCTACATATGACCACCTGGTTTTGTCCATCACACAAAGTATACTTGCATTGTAAACGGTCTGATTTGCTTCTATCCTGTTTAGCTACTGCTTGTCATCGCTGGCTGGAATGGCGCGGACATCCCGTCAGTAGAATGCTTTGATTTTCGAACCGGTCTGTGGAAGAGTGAATCCGGCGACTCAGGCGAGTCTTCTGGTATCCCGGATTTGCCACGTGAACGTTCATTTATGGGTGTGGCACTATTTCAGGAACAAGTCTATGTGATTGGTGGCTGTGTCCAAAACGAATCCGTCCGATTTGTAGACATATATGACATCTGTAGTAATTCCTGGTCTGTTGGCCCTGATCTGCGATGCAAACGTGATGAGGTTGGTGTCGCAACGTTAGGAGGGAAGCTGTACGCAATTGGTGGCCTCAGTGATAATAAGGGTGAGTGCCTCGAATTCGGTGGAATATCTGTCTGCAAATGCCAGGTTTGTTGGGGGAAAAACAGGACTCACACTATCGCGAAGCGAGAACAGTTGTCGGCGTGTGAGGGGACCGTGTTTGCTTGGTCCCCTGGACCTTTTCCTCGACTTTCATCCCGATCCATTTCTTCCAGCCTGAACCTCGGTATCCTTTCAACGTTTGTAGTATCAAGTCTCAGATAGTCTCGTTGCATTTGCAGTAAACACGAAACCTACCTGTGTGCGAGTCCGTGTACTCGTGATTCAGTATTTTAAAGTGAAATCTGTCTGTAACAAATTCACACACAAAAAGTTAGTTAGGCGTGCTACTATGCAGTTCTGGAAGCTCACTCGGTGGGTGTGGCTTCCGAGTTTCTATCAACCCTGCGTTCATCATCATCATCATCATCATCATCATCAGCTGTTGCAAACCGAGTACACGTACAGTCATATGTGTACAAAGGTTAAAACTGGCACAGTTCGGTTTGCTCTCCCGTAACCGCAGAAGATATGGCCAGAGAGCTGCAGATTGTTGTTGGCGAATGAATTCAAGACTGGAGAAGGTCGGGAGGGAAGCTGTCTAATAAAGCAATAGACTGCATTCTGCCAAGTTGTTGTTCGAACTCCTCTATCTCATTCCCATCCTCGGGATCCCCAGAAAAGTGGATTGACTGAAATGCAAGGCAAGTGACTAAGCCAGTGTGGACCATGTAGTGTGATCGACGAGTTCTCGGAAGGCACGGATATTCAAAAACTGCAAGTTGTCCACGTCCTTAGATCTCAGTGACCGAGTTGCTGGTGCGTAGGACAGCTCATATAAGCTAAATGAATCTTATCTGCAAAGTTTCCAACGTGTACCAATGGTTTGTTTTACGATAGTAATCGTTCAAATAAGTGGGGCAAGGAGTATTGACATGGTTCAACTTTCTAAAAGTTTACCCACCCAAACAACTGACGTACAACAAGCCAACAGTTTCTTTGAACGAACAAAATCTTTGCCCGGCAAACGTCGGGTCAAAAGTCTATGCTCATAAGAACAGCGTAATTTTGCTCAGTTTCGAAGGTGCGCGCATTCTGGTATAGACAACAAGTTAATCACTATACCGAATAGGATGGAATTATAGTCTGCCTGGGACATGCATCAGAATTCGTGTATCAACTTTCCTTGTTTGCATTTTATGTTGTCTAGTCAGAAGGTAGCTTTCATAGATCAATCCTCTTGTTTCAGCACTAAGCAGTGCAGAAGTACTGAACGACCCTTCTGGCACTTGGAGTTTCATAACCTCAATGTCTTGTTCGCGAAGGCGAGTTGGAGTGGCTGTTCTCGGTGGTAGAATCTACGCTATCGGTGGTGAGAACACCCAGGGTTTTCTATCTTCTGGGGAGTATTACGATCCGATCAGCAACGTGTGGACAATGATTGCGGACATGGGTTTCCCGTAAGTCAATTCTCACGGACTTTTATGTTGCCATGTTCCGTTTTAATCATAAATCCACAATCACCTCGGTGTACACGTGACACAGTCGTGATGAGTATGGACAGCAACATCACTGCGGAACGTTGCCATTCCATCAGCCCACAAGTCCACCCCTTTTTTGTAAGTACAAAGCGACGCTGAGACAAGCAGCGCATCGAGTCCTTTGTATGACTTCCTAACAAGGCACAGTTTATTCCGAAATATTTCAGTCAGTTTACGTAATTTACCGCGACCTCCCACTGTCCGAGAATGTGCCGACTACGATGTTTCTGTTTACGAACGATCTGTCGCAGCAGAATGGGTGTATAAACCTAGCTAGATTCGGTCCCACTGCTGAACACGGCAGGGAAATCGAAGGGGTATCAAGACTTCCAAATGGCCTCCTAGACGGTAGCGATAACCAGCCGAAGAAGGTAAAAAGTCGGCGTTCAAACCATTATGTACGTTCGGAAAGACGCTGATTGTCATGGCACCCTTGCTCGACCGAGTCACCGGAGACAGTCTGTCGTATAGCACGAACCTACCGGTAGGGTGAAATGATGAATCCAAAAACAAACAGAGCTTAGTATCTGGAGGTTTTTATCAACACGGATTTGCAGCGCAAAAAAGTCTACCAGAATGCCACAATCGGCGGGACTAATAGAACAAAGCACTGGCTGAATGCGTTCGAAATGCAGTGGAAAGAATGGTTTAGTGAGATGCAAACGCGGAGACTTGCCTTGAAATAGTTTGATAACTGTGACTCGTCTAAATGTGGTCGACAGATCACATTTAGACGATTATGAGCCTGGACGTAGGATGAAGTACTTACGGCAGCCAACTGATTGCTAACCTTTATAGAAAGTTTTGATCTTCCGAGGATCCTGAAGCTTTCCTTGGATCGGGACGTTGGTTCGATTCTGAGGTGAAGTTCGAACGGTGCCCCGAAACGGTCGATGCGTTTCTGTGGAGGATGCTTATCCAGCTGACGCAAAAATGCAGTGGAACTGGGAGACATTTGGACCACTCTCGAAATACCATGGATGTTAAAATCCGCATTGGAAAAACAAATCGACCGAATCCTGTAAGGTTTAAAAGGGCTTCTTCAAGCTTCCAAATAAAGTATGAGCTTCGTGGAAGTTCGAGGACTGGGTGTCCGATGAGCTTTAATAAGGAGAAAGGCGGTAATGGACTGTCCAGACTTCTCAGCGATCCTCTAAATAGTGCTGAGGCATTCCTCCCACTCTCGCGACGTCGTTCGAGGCCAAAACGTCTAAGCACGTGACGTGCTGTATCATACAAGTCACAAATAAGCAAGGTTCAATCACTACTGACTAGAAAGATATGGAGAATACGGGTTTGATGGTTTACCTGATGGAGCTGTTTGGTAGCGTCACCCATGGGGGATTTGGGGCACGAAAATAGCAACAAACACAAACTTTAGCGGCGAGTCTCCAGAGCAATATATATATATATATATATATATATATATATATATATATATATATATATATATATATATATATATATTCTGGAGGACGTTGGCTTCCAAGGGAACAGAATCCCATTAGCACGGTTGTTGGGGACTGTTTCAACACCATGCATCTCACATGGATGTGTGTCCAAAGGGTATGATTTCGAGTGCTCACTTCAGTGGACTGAACGCTATGTGTGCTTAGGTCCCTAGTCAAGTATTCAATATTCACTTGTTACATGTTAGAGAAATATGATTCACTTGTGTCCTGGTGCCCGCTGAAAAAAAAACGATGGCTTTTGGTTGATCAGTTTCATCGAGCAGTTAATTTTAATCTGCTCCATGTGCAACTGCGTGTGCTAACTTTACTACGTTGTCTGTTTCTCTTTTAGACGCTGCTGGTTGTCGGCATGTGCGTTGAATAACCGAATCTACGTCGTCGGTGGGAAGACCGGCAGCAATGCGTTCACCTCTGATGTCGAATTTTACAACCCAGAAACAAACAATTGGACGGGAACTACTGAACTGAACGTGGCGCGGGGTTCTGCAGGTTAGTTGTTCAGGTCTATGAATGTTAAAGCTGAGCGGTCTTCCCTGTGGACGGACAGCGGTATCCTGGCCGGACTGATAGTGGACCGGGTTAGGGGTTCTTGTCAGATGCTTTCAGATCGAGTCGCGATAGCTGATATCTTGAATATCATCATCAAGCGACCGGACAGTAAAATGCTTCAAGACATTATGTAAAGCACTCCTTGATTAAAGGTACGTCAGCAAAACAATGATGAGAAAACGGTGGCTGATTTATAACATTCATCCAGGACTTCAGTGTCCCTCATGAGGAGAATGAATGTGTATTCAAAATCATTTCAAAAGTATTCTGCTCCGCTCAACCCAAGTTATCTTCCATTGTTTGTTGGTCGTCGCTCCGATCATCGGCGTGGCCCACCACTGGGAATCTCAGAGACCCGTTCAGGCACCAAGACGTGTACTTTGAACACGTGGTCCATTTTGTTGTTAATCACCATCACATCGTTCAATATCTAAGCTGGACTGATTTGACAAGATATCGGAATCCACCATGCTGGGATACCTAAAAATGGAGTGTTAAGCTCCAAAAAGGAATGTAAACACCACCTGGGAATGTGATCAACAGACTCGTGAAGGAGACCACAGTAGAATCTTGGGATATACAGATCGTCTGTGAACTATCACAAGCAGGTTGGGACTGCTCTGCTCTCAAGCAGACAGTCCATTTACCTAGAGCTTAGTGCTGTCACTAGCATCTTTGAACGATCATTTCCTTTGATGTTTTCTGTTGCAGCTTCTTCTCGAAATGAGAGGACATCGTTTAACTTCCCCTCTCAGATTGCTTAATCTCCACTTTTAGTCAGTCTTTCAATTGCCAGTATCTGTCCAGACTACCCTTTTCGGCTTGTACGAGCATACAAAAACTAAATCTAGCAATGAAACCACCCAGATTATCAGTATGTGCTGCCGCCTGGCTCCGGGGCCCGGGCTGAGATGACTTCGCATTGCTATCCAATAGTAGTCCCTGTTTTAAAGTCACAAGAGTTCAAGGTCTGCTGCATAACGGGGATAGTGGTATCAAGATAGTTCTACAAAAGCTTTAAAGCAACTTTACCAGCCCATACCAGTTGGAAGATTAACTAGCTGGTGCATTCGGTCACTTCTTTTGGGGATAGGGTTGACTGTACTTGTGAAGATCAAACATACCGTTCGACAAAGCTCAAAAGGTGTGCTAGAATAGTGCACGTCCGCAGGGTTACAATCTGAATTGGGACATGAATATCAACAAATTACGCCTGAAGTCAGAGCTGATTAGAAATGCTGGAAACCTTGGAACACGGTTAGTTTGGGTCAGAATTGACGCGAACAGGAATCTGCAACGAGCACGTCATCACTTGTGACCGAATTGGATTTTTGGGCGAAAGTATTTTCAAAGATAGTGCGTGTGTATACAGGAAATTTGAGGGCTTTACTCCATGTGGGATCATTCCACATGGCTTTGGTTCGTTATTTATCTGTATGTATGTAGCGAGTAGTGTGAGTGCTCAATTTGGAAGAAAAACGCTTAGGTGTTAGATTTGGTATCAATGACCAAAAGGCGGATAATAGAGATTAACTTCTTCGGTTGAGCGCTGAGCATTGTCTGTTCCTGGCCTGTACGAACTACCAGCACAAGCGCTTACATCGAATTACTAGGAGACCACCATCCGGAAGCCAGTGACAGAATCATTTGGATCATGTGGTCATCAGTTACCGAAGGAAAGCCTCATTTGAAGATTACCGTTTCTTCTGAGCTATGCAACTTGACTCCGATCATGTCGTCGTCTGTCAAAGCCATCCGACTCGACCAAATGAACATTGGATATTATCGAAATAAACAGATGTCGTTTCTTTCAGACAGATCACACCAGTAGTAGAAAATTTAGAACTTTTGTCCATCTCCTAGGTCAAACGACCTTCTGGAATGTTTCAGGGTTCCATTCGAGGGCAGAACAGCCTGGCTTCGATACCACCACCGATTACAAGCTAGAGCGGATCCCTTTTCGATACAAACAGGCGGTGGCCAATGGCAGCAACAGTGGTCTAGTTTTCAGTTCCATGAATGAGTGGTGCGCCAGACTTTTTAACAGACTGTTTGGGGAGCATAAAGCTGTGGTGTTGGTTCCTTGAACTGTGACTGCGTCAAGTGTTTATTGCAATCATGGTTGAGAGTCCATAGTTTCCCATGTCGCTTGAATGTTGTCGAACTAAGCAGATCTTAGCGCTTCCAGAAAGACCAGATCAGCAACTAGCGACTACGGTGATGCAGGCAAAAGACGCCAGTCATGAAAATAGAGAAGGCCTTTGCTGCAGCCGCGTCCTGTTTCAGCTGATTCAAGCAACCGACCCAAATGACATGGTTGTCTGTGGAACAATTTGCGAGAAATATGGAGAGGTAATTCATTTTCAAAATTGTCTTCTTGAACGCTGGACTGAAAAAAAACAGACGTTTTTTGTTTTGTTACGCCTGACGGTCCCAGGAAGAAGTAACACTCCCGCACTTCACAAGTTACGCTGTTTAGGACATGTACTCCGCATGCCAAAAACCGCCGTCTGCCTCACAAGGCTCTTACACCCAGCCCTGTGTTGAGTGGAAGCGACCGCGAGGTGGACAGTGTATGCCCTGACAACGAAGTATGAAAACACTAACCAGTAAACTGAGTCCGGTCGCGAACTTCCGCCTCCCTGGATGGGAACCCGTGGACTCAACTCACCATTGGTTAACCTCACTGACAGAAATGGCCAAATCGCGCAGTCAGTGGCGCTCATGCATCAAAACTGTCACCTTTATTGCGTAGCTACTCCGTTCCCTAACTAACTAAATATACCTTCGCCTCCAAGGCTTGACTGTTTCCCACACTTTCTCACCATCCGGTAATCGAAACTGTAGCAGCTGGAACCAATGTACCTATGGTACATGGTTTATAGTTGTTAAATTGATTGATTGCTTGAACACATCTAGGAGGAGTTCAACTGACTTTCTTAAACACAAATTCTGGAAGAACCCAAAGAGCCTGAATTGATCATCGACACCAGCTCGCGAGACACCCGGCCCAGACTGTCTCCATCTCACACTTCCAAAAAGTGGCGAAACTCCAATGAGCAGTCTTTTAACTCTTCCACAGAAGCTCTTCACAAAGGGAGCAAGAGTGTCCAGCGAAAACCAGTGTGGTATCAGCCTCGTAGCCATAATATCCAAGGTGGTCCAAGACATTGTTTTGTGTCGGTTGATTGATTACTGCGGGAGCAAACTTTTGAGAATCAAGTAGACTTTCGTCATGGCCGAGGATATAATAACCATATCTATACCTTGAAACAAGTTCCTGAACAGCACCATGCTTTCAACGGCCTTGCTTTGGTTGTTTTCTCTTAACCTGAAAGTCGTCTTTGACTCTTTAGATCATCAGAATGTCCCTGAGATGGATAAAGCGGCAACTAGGGATTTAGATCGTTGCGTTCATCGCTGGCGCACTTTGCCTCAACTAGCAAGCGGATCGGTTCTTTGGAACGACCGACATATTCAACTAGTCCAAAGCTTCCTGAGGAGCATACCAGTAGATGAAGGACAACGTGATAAATTGCTTGCTTCAACCACAGTATGATATCAGATTTCCACGAAAATCCGTTTACACATACGTACTAGTTAGATAGTCGTTTTGACCAAACGCAGTGAATTACGGGACTTGTGTTCTGGTGCTACTGTCAATCTCTTCGTACAACCATATCAACAAATATTTGAAGCATATATTTATCGATTTTCTCACTGTCATTCTTTTTTTTCCTTTCAAGGTATCGTTGCTCATAACGGCTTATTGTATGTGATAGGTGGTATGCTTGAGGGGACTTACCTGGCATCCGTAGAAGCTTACGATCCGCATACGGAGATGTGGACCTTACTACCTGAAGAAATGAACAGGAGTCGCTCTGGTCTTGGTGCTGTAATGATTTAATTCAGATTGTGTGCCTGAACTGCACGCACAAGATTTCGTAGAGTAAAAAATCAATAAATCTATTGATATCATCAAAGTTCTTGTATTTTTCCTTTATTTTCCTTACGAGACATACAGATATCCTTGAATTTACACCTGTGACTTGCGTCTTTATAGTTGAGGCTGACGTGCTAACACACAACTCTCTATGCTTTCTTGTTACGCAAAAATCCAACATTTCTATGTAGACTAGATGCACTCTGCACTTTCATCCCATTTCTTGGAAGCAATCAGGTATCTTCTTGGATCTAACTGATGTGCGAGTGTGCGCTTGTTTTAGCCACATTCCGTTTGTGGACAAAATCTACCGCATGGTCATTTTTTCGTCTTGAATTTCCGGGGAAAATGCCGCGTCTAAACGGAGCATTCAGTAGGTCCCTGTTTTCAAATTACAACATCCTGGAAGTAATAATGGTTCGAGAGAATAATCACCTACTGCCGACTCGCCATCAGCCTTACCAGCATCATGAGATCGGGTTTTCATGCCAGTGTGATTACCTAGTGGAAGACAGGCTAACACCGTCTTCTGGTCCTCCACCTTTGGAAGTTGGAGTATGTGTGGTGGCTGGTTCGTTAGGTGTTTGACCACTCTTCTAGCCATACGCCAACAACTGCTGCTTTTGTTGTCAGGCCTTGGTTGACGGTACTGATCATCCCCAAATCAATACAATAAACACTTGTTCCGTTGTAACACCCTTTCGGCGCCTAGCTGCCATGCCACCCGATGGAAGCATGAGGGCTGAGTTATGGTCAGGTCCTCAAGCCTAGACACGAGCAGTTGAGATCCCGGTGTTGGGTTCGAACCACAGACATTCCGATCGGTGAGTGTGCGCCTTTGACATCTCAGTAGTTTATATTCAACCGTGATGTGTATATATACTAATAAACTGATCCCGGATCGGCTCTCACCTGGTGTCGTCAACCGGGTCTCCTAACTTGCAGCATATAGCACGGTATGTAGATGGAAACAGATTACGGCTATCTCACGATAGCTGACATCTCGTTATTTTAGACAAAACAATGACGTTTCCGCTTACTCAGCAGCGGATAAATGATGGGTTTCTGCGAATATCAACACTGAGAAAGCGAATTTGCGTTCCAATTCATGGTGGTGGGCTTTGGTCAACGCAACTGGATATCCACGCCATCCGTCCTGATTTTCGTGATCGGCTGGGAAGTTCGTCCCAAGATGAAGGCAGGGCCGATTTGCTTGTCCTCCCGGTCACTGCAAATCTACAAGTGAGATCCTCTTAGAGGCTATCCACTTCACGAACACGGAATAACAGACTATGATGCAGAGGCCTATCGTCCAATTCCGGACAGTGGTGTCTTACTGTGGCGGCTTACTCTCTGTCACTACCTGCCCCTTACACTGGAAGCTCTCACAGAGCACCTAAACTCTCCGTCACCGGACAAGCCCCTACAGAGTGCTATCCCGTGTGGATTTTTGTACACATCATATGCATATTAAGCATTTTCTCAAGGTTTTCCCACTCATACGGTCTTTTGTTTTACGCAAACTTGAACGGTGGAGACTTTGACTTGGCTGAAATATCTCTGAATTCGTTGTGTGCTCAGCCGAATACCATTTCTCTCACAAATGCGCACGTGAATTGCCTGAATTCTTTGGCACGAACTGTGATCAGCGTCAGTCAAGTTAGGAAGGGTATGGACAACGTGACTAACACCTCATAACATAGCCAACTTGAATTTCCCCAGCTGGCCCTCATCACACTGTCGTGCCTGTTCACCGCCCTCTCATGACATGTGCTCTGCATTCAGCTCCCTGTTATATCTCATTTCACATGCATTTCCCACGCAGTGGTCCACGTGACTGAATTAGGGAATTGTCCATTAACTGGAGAACATTCTTTCTAACTGATAGGTTAGATGAGCACGTGATGTGAATGTACAGGTGTGTCTGAATGTGGGCTTCCACAAGAATATTCGAGTTACGTTGTTTCATAGAAAGAATCATCTGAAAACCAGCTACGTCAGGTCTCTACCATGTATGTGCGTGTATATGACAGAAAGTATAACTCGAGTCTGTTTGAGTCATGAGGTTCTACGTGGTTGGAAAAGGGAGTGTCAGAAAAACGTGAACAAACCGAGTCGCAGCTCAAATGATTTTGTACTTGCGATGAGCACTCAACCGCACATTAAATTGGTATTAACGAGTGACTAACACGAAGTTTAACCTAAGCTACTGCTCATAAAATGAATATGCCTTACATCAGACTGCCTCGTGTTTCCGTCGAAACCTAATTCAGTATACCAAAGTGCGTTTCAGTAGAATTTATGAGGTCAACGAAAACTGGGTACACCACCACGGGTTCTGTCCTTCTTGAATATCTCCTTGCTTTTGCGACACAAATTTAGCGCACACGGAAGTGCAAAACGTCAGGTAAGTGAATCGCAGATTTGTAACACGTTAGGAGCAACACGCTTCTGATTGGCTCAAAAGTGAGTGGGCACCGTACATGACTCCGTGACTGGTTACGGAGGGTATATTGCTGTAATCCTCTGACACAAACTCTACTGTAGAAGAACAATTTTCCCGCAAGGTCAATACCAACAACGTTCCTCGCGTGTGCGTCAGCTTTCACGTCCATGTAAATAGCTCCCGGATTTTTGCCTGTTTGCCCAAGTAGCGCTACTTCTGACCACCGGAGTGCTGTTTGCTTTCATTGAGTCGTCCATAGAAAAGTAGCCTGTGGCCTCCCTCTCCTCTAATTCTGATGATATTCACCAATTTCCATGGGAGTTCTTCCGCATCTTAGTGTAACTCTTTCGTAAATTATCATTTCCGATGCCGTTTAAGTCAGATTAACACAGCATATCAACTCTAATCAGTTATCAAGCATCAGGCTAAGTACAGCGTTGACGTGTAAGGTAAGCGGGCACAATAATCACCCCTTGGGCAAGAAGACAGAATTACCGAGAAATGACCAGTGGTGTCTAAATGGATGCACTTGAGGACAAAGAGCCGACCGAAGATGTAGCAGAATTCATCCAGTACCCTACAAATGAATTGACAGCATACGTTGTCGTGTGGGCAAAGCGTGCAATACACGTAGAGCCCCAAATGGACTTAGTGACCATGGCACAGCTATCGGGTTCACCATACAAGTAGAAGAAAATGATAAGTTTTCCTTCATGAGTGTATTTCTGACTGGACAAACTAATGACCCAATTAAAAAAGTACGCATCACAAGGCAAAATCCGGTGGAAGCATATCACTCTCCCTAACAGCGATATCAAAATGTCTCCTTAGCTGGATTTTATCCTCCAAGGAATGGTGACCTGAGTGGGGCGTCCGAGGTTTCTTCTGCAGTTGGTTCACTATTCGGGCCGATAACAAAGTATGCGTCTGCTGAGTTGTTTGGTCTTGGGAAACAGATAAGGCAGCATGGGAAGCAGAAATGTTCCTCCATTCTATCACGCGGACTTGCTTTCCACTTAGCGGATACCGGAGTCAAATAAGAAGTATGATTCATCAACATCATTGACGACAACAGCGCCATGCAATCATGTTAATTTAGTTGAAAGTTGGTAATGTGTTGGAATACTGGTACCTCGGGTGTGGTAGTTGGTATTTGATCAGGTATCTGTTGATCTGTTCGCCGAGCTTGGCAATTGATTTGCAAACGTTTCGTCACCATTCGAGGAGACATCTTAAGTGCGCTGTTGGTTGGGTAGTCTCTCTCCTTGTGCTTGCGTTTATATAGTTTGCAAAGCTGACCACGATGCAACACAGATCACAACCAGAATCCAAGTACAACTTTCGTCAATGGCCAATCAGGTTACAGCGCAAAAGCTGCTATTTGCAAACTATATAAACGCAAGCACAAAGAGAGGCACTACCCACCCAACAGCGCACTGAAGATGTCTCCTCGAATGGTGACGAAACGTTTGCAAATCAATTGCCAAGCTCGTCGAACAGATCAACAGATACCTGATCAAATACCAATTAGTTGAAAGTAAAAGAAATGGGGAATGAAGGGGGATCTAGGGCTAGCTTACTACACCTATACTTCCAAAACTCTGTCGGACAATATGGACAGAAGATTGACAACATGAACGCCACTTACACCGCTGTGTCCGACTTAACCCAGGTGTACTTCTGAAAGACCAGTGTTCAACGACCTGAAGCCGTCTCAGGTCCTCCGGCCAAAGTAACCAAATTTCGCAGCCTTACGTCTGGTACAACTGGTATTGGGGTCTAACACATGCCTTCTTTGAGACACGGGGGAATATCTTTTTTACGCCACAGGTGGCGCAAATTGGAAAACACCTTTCTCGTCTTCGATATTCACGCGTTGAATTCATCCGTCACCGTCAAGGCTGACGAAACTTCCGAGATACGTATTACGCTCTACAATTTCCAGTGTTATTCCTTGAATTCCTGGAGGCATGTTCAAAGACCGTAGCATAGCCTTGCAGTTTGTGGGCGTATAGTACACGCTGAAGGGCTGGATTACCTCAGACAGCTCTTCTGGTAATGCTTGCGCTATTGCTCTTTTTAAAAAGGATAACAGTGTGGTCTGCATGTTCCAGGTTGACAAGATTCTGGCACATGAGAACTATGAATTCTACAATTACAGATGTAGCCTTAGTTGTTGGAAAACGGCTGTCTTATGTATACACGTCCAATACGCATGAGAACGTACTGTGTTGTTGTCTACAAAAAAGACACTTCCAATACGATGCAACCAGTTCTCTGACTTAATCGCTCCGGTGGAATGTGCCCGGGAGTTGGATCTGGTGGAGAAACACTCAGTGGAGCACTTTCTCGTCGGTAGCCACCTCCTGGCCTTTAATCTTAGGACATCTTCTTGGAAGATCTTTGTATAGTCATCGGAGCGTGTACAAGAAGAATGTCCTATCGTTCGAACAGTTTGATTTGTTTCTCGGGTGGTTCTTCAGTTTCGTCAAGGCTGCTATAGAATGGTTGACGTAAAAGCGTAAAAGCCAGTCAGATGACATCGCTTCCCATTCTACTGAGGTCAACGTCGGTAGCTCAGGCAGCGTAGATGGTCGTTGGTCTGTTCGCTGAGCTGGGTAATTCACTACGGTCCCTAACAAAGTACTCATGACGAAACACTTGCAATCAAATTACTAGGCTCAGTGAATAGACCCACGGCCGTTTTCCATTTCCTGTCAATGACATTTGTTTGGCTTTTTTTCATTGTATTGCGAAGGAAGAACGTAGAAGACGACAACGAAGATTTGTGTTGAGCCATTACTGTTTCAATGGTAGATGGAAAATTTAGTTGAACAAAACGAAAATCCCCTAGATGGGGAATTCCGCTTCAGGCCTATGGAGTCGGAACGCTTTTACGATCGGTCATTGCTTGCAGTAAAGTTCCTCGTCTTAAAATTCTAGGAATTTGGGTATAATGGATAGATGTGAAGTTAATAAACTCATCAGGGGGCCATAATGGGCCTGTTTTCCAACTGCTGAAGTCACGTGGTCAGGCGGTTCATCCGAACCGGCAGGTAGCACTGCAGCGAAATTCAAACCAAGTCATCGATCATCTGGACACCGTGAGGTGTCAGATTTGTAGAACGCCAGAAAGGTTTCCCTACGTTTTACCATTATGACAAAGGCCACCCAGGAAAGAAAACGTATGCGACGCAAGCATCATCGCTTTAACACATCAGAGCGAGCTGAAATTTTTAGATTGCATCTTTTGAAACGACCTAATCGCCCGAACATTCATACCAATCATGTCAAAGCCAACGGAACACATTTATCTCGATACTTAAATGGAACCTGCTTAAATCAATCAAACATTTTGCCTGGAAATGGAAAAGCCAACCTTTCGATTACAAAAACATCCAATTCTTCTGTTGATTTGGAGCAAAATATCGCAAGAAATGGCGGGAGAGGCGGCAAGCCTACTCACAAATTTTTCGAATCAACGGAGAGTGATTTGGCGATGATTAAATGGTTAAAGAAGATCAAACCTAGATTTATGATCGCGCCTGATGGTAAGCCTGGAGTTTATTTTCCACTGAACATGGCAGTAGGGACGTAGTAATTTACCCGGGGGGTTTGGCTAAGCTTGGTCGAAGTCCTCCTCTAGGCACTTCGTAGCTGTATAAAATATCTAGTTCCGCCCAGCGGGATCACAACACACAAGATGCCGAAATCACTCACCGCCAGAACTTGGAAATGGTATTCTGCAGGCATCCTTTTGCCATCTTCCTACCAGTGATCGAACACTTAACCGTCTGTCCACAAGTGGCTGGTTAGTCGTGAATGGGACATAGCCTCACTCGTGTTCAATCAGGAAAACCACATTACGTGCTCACGTATTGACTGAGTTCCTAGAATAAAGTTTCACAAATCCAGTGAAATTATCCTCACTCTGAGCTCCTTGTTGATTTGGTAAAAAATGTCGTAGATCTAAGGCTTCCGAGAGGACTTTGGTGTTGTGCCATATTAGAGTTTTGGAAAATCCTCCACGAATAAGTTCGATGGATTTGCTGGTATAGGCCAAGCTGTTTGTACTACATTGAACCGCACTGAGGAAGCCAAAGGACAAGCTGTTTATGGCATCCGCCGTAAACAGTCATTTTCCACTGTGACAAACTCCCGCATTATACGCCACTATTTTGTTAAAAATTACCAAAATTAAGGAAAGTCCTTTCTAAACTCGAGGGTGTAAAGCCCCGCAGATATTCTAGACAACCGGGTTTCTATGCAGATCAGCCTTTCACACCACCATATGCGCCTTTTCCAAGAAGACTATATTGATATAGATAGTTCTCAAAGGTTCCAACCGGTACGCAAAGACAGAATCACAGTAGCAAATTTTTATGCAAGATATTTGATGCAAAAGGATACTCTACCTTGCAGCACCTCATGACCCCGCCATTGTCACCAATCTGAATAGGCCGAGCATTTCAATAAAGGAGCACAGAAAAGCGGGCTACTTTGACTACTTTGGGTGGTAGATTCTGTTTGATGGGGTTTTGCTGATAGAGGGCGCCATTTCTGTGTTTCCAAATGACGTCTCTCTTCGAGGGGAATTTATTTGGCAACCGCTACCTGCTGTCGAAAACTTCCGTAGGATCAAGCAGATGTAGGGGGCAAAAACAACTTTGCACATCACAGACCAGTAACAAGAACTCGGACTGTGCAACAACCGGAGATTTCCGTAAGGGTTGCATTGATAGCAACCTGTTTCTGAGTCCCAATAAAGAATTTATCCTACTTGGAGATCCATTCCACCTGTTTTTAGTTTTCTGAGCTCACTGGTGAATGTAGAAATCTCACAGGACCTTGGATCTTATCAGTGCCTAATTTAGAGCAACAAACATTACCCAAGGTCGGCCAGACCGGCCCCAAGTGGCATGATTACGTTACGCACATAAGGGCGTTTCTACCATCAAACAGTGGTGGCGATTGTTGGCCGACCTTAAGAACATAATCGTTCCAATCATCGTTACTTAGTATCAGAACTATTTAGCTCAAACATTAATCGGTAAGAGATAACTTACTCACCCTCCTCGGTCGACATTTCTTTGTCAGTTCCAAACTACTCGTGAGTAATAGGAAATCGAACGGCACGGGACTACAGGCGGCTCAATTCAGTGTGCTTTATTTTTGCCCGGTACAATTGTTTTTTTTTTGGGAGTGGACTACAAACATGGTTGTTCAAAAGAACTGAACACTGTATCCATTTCACTCTGGCCAACCCGGATGTCAGAATGTGAAATTGGGCAGAAGGGTCAAGTGTTCAGTCTCCTAGCCGGGAGATAGTGTGTTAGGGAGTTACGTGAGTTGCGTGCACTGCTCATTATTACCAGTAAGGGCGTAGTGCTTCTCAGCTTTTCAGCTCCATTTACAGAAAAAAATCTCCAACGCATTGGTCCGTTGGTTAAGTGGCATTTAGATTACAGCGCGGGCTGAACTCTGATCGGCCCAGCTGTTCTAGGCCACACTAGGAACAATTCGAAGTACTGGTGGGCTGGAGCATTAGATAACAGCTCAGTCTGGAGGCTGTTAGTTCTTGTCTCTCAAATACAAATCAGTCGAAGCGAATTCACGGGGCACTGCTCAACTAATTGGAAACTTTCAGCACTAACCAAGTAAGGATCACGTTATGGTTGGTAAATGAAGGAAACGCAGGTGTTTGTACTTGCTGTTCTATCAAAATACATGCCTACAACCAGGAAGACTGTGGTTGTATTTATGAACCGTGTGGGTGAAACGTGGCAAAATGTGAAAAGAGCCATGTTAGCGGCGTTCAGTGCTGTTTGTCTGACATCTCCGATTTGACCACAAGACCAGGACGGAGGCAGAGAACTGCGGACACGTAGTACCCACTTCGGTTCGCGCATCAGGGGTCCGCAGCTCAAACTCCGACCGGTCCGGGAATATGCGCTGATGATGAGCTCTAACGAAGGCGAGACTCCAGTCCAATGCTTCTCCCCTTTGGTTTGTACTCACCAGAATCATTGCATAGGGGTAGAATGAGGAATTTTCAAAGGAGAATGATGTGAATTTGACTTTTACAGACTCCGGAACATAGTGTCAATTCTGCTGGCACTGCTGGCTATCACTATGGGTATTGATAGGGTTATTTGGCCTCCAAACCAGGGTGGCGATATCTGCCTGCCTACTTGTCTGTCTGTCTGTGTGTATATCTGTCTGTCTGTCTGCCTGCCTGCCTGTCTGTCTATTTGTCTGTCTGTCTGTCTGTATGCCGTCAAGCAAGCACGTTTGAATGCACTAAGCGTCCTCGAATACCGTTGTGATTCGACTGTAAGCAAGATATCTACTAAGCTCAGGCAGTTTCATTCATTCGACTATTTCGTCGGTATTATCTTGAATTTGGTGCGGCCCGAAAAGCGAAATGACACTGCAGAAACAAATCTCAAAATTCCTTACATAGACGACTGACTGCAATATTCCGTCATAACAGTAACTAAACATGATAATTGTTCTTTCCTATTTTCACCTTCACCCAGGTTTCGTACCTAATTCACGCATTCGCAGCAAAATCATCCTGAAGCCTGTCCATCTTGCAAACCTGCGTCAAATTAGCGCCAAAATCTCCAAATGTGAAGAAATTGATCGCATTTTAGTAAGTTATTTTTGGAAATTTTAACATTGTGACGCCAACCAGACGGACATGCCCCCAAGTGGTTGTGAAACTTTCCTACTTATAGGGGAATTCAAGGGTTAGCTCATAGGAAGAATGCTGTCGGCGGCGTTATGCCCATCGGTCGGTCTTAGTGGGAATACAAAAACACATATTGCCCAAAATGCGCCATACAAATAGATAATCCATAACGTGAGTAATCACTCACATTTTTCGACTACAACGTTTAATAATCTCTAGCGTTTTGTAGACTTTAGGAAGAACCAAGCCGGGCAAAGCACAATCACACCGGATGGCTCATTCATCTTGATAAACCAATCTTTCTGTCTAGTGACACTCCTCATGATGAATCCTTCAGAACTGGGTGTTCGAAAGACAGAATCTTCGCACACAAAAACCATCAGCTCCTAGTCCCGTCCAGATTGCCCGATTAGGTGTTTCAGCAAGAAATACGAGAGTAAGATGACAAATATCACGATCCACCTGGTCCACGTAACACACACGTTGGCGGTGACCTTGGGACACCCTTTCGCCTGATCCAATAATCCTTATTGTTCAACCCACTTTTGACGAATTTCCCATGCAACAGCATGGATGAACTGATCTTTGGTGCCCGGTTCCTTTTGAAAATTAGGTCAACCCAACGCGCCTCGAGCATGAGCAGCCGATGTGAATGTTCGACAGCACAGCACATTCAGACCTGCCCGATTTTTCCGTTGACCAGATCAGTGGACTGCTATGAGGTCCGACTGAGCTCATTAGGGTTTTGTGTCAGAATGGAACAGAGCGGTGTAGACTCGCGAAACATTCCGTATTTGATTGTCAGACCGTCTATCGTCTGGTGTTTACTACAAATTCCGATAACTGATAAATACACAACGAGGAAAAAGTTCTCATGTCAAAAGTAGGCTCTGCAGTTTTCCGGATGATGTCTCTGTAGGGGAAAGTTGTTACATCCTGTAGACAAGAGACCTATAGACAAGATCACGTCAGCGAGACAGTCATCAGACTGCTGTTGATGCACCAAAACCGCCTGGATTATAGATAAACAGATTGATGTGGAGGGGTAATGTTCGGTCTGATTCGATGTACATCACTCTGTTTGCAAACGAGAAACCTACTTTCTCCGAACTCGCCATTGGTCGCCGGCCTGATTAGCATGGGAGATATGAAGATTGTCGGTGAACTAGACATATCTAACGAGAAAAAATCACAGATGGAAATCGTTAAAGTGCCAAATATCACATCGTGAGAAGGTTTTCTGACTAGTGATCAAGGACGTTCCATTTAAACGCACCATGTTGTTTATTAATATTTCCGCACAAAATTTTCACACAAAATATTCGCAGTGCGAAATTATCTTGGTCACTTGACCATACAGATCACAACTCCATCCCCTCACCTGTCCAACCCGATACCTCCTTACTTATGCACAGTTTTCTCAACTCGTGGAGGGGGACGGTGACTTGGCAACTAGCTATTGGAACCTAACAGCCCAAGTAAATGCCTTGATACGCGAAGAATTACCTGTGTTCATGCGAAATGTGTACCAGGAGGAGAAGTACCGCATTGAAGGATTGCTTTCGTCAGACGGAGAAAGTAAGTGATGCGTACTTGATGTGCGTGACCATTGAACACATGTTAGTTTGTACGCTTTATTAGGTAGGAACTAAACAAAACAAAAATTAAGATTGAACGACGTCCTTTGGTTGGGCTCAGACAACTTTTGGGTTCGGGACTGATTTTTCAAATCGAACTATTGGCTTATTAATGAAACCAAAGTGTACCATCCGTGGATTCATTCGACGAAATTGTGGCGAATTTGTCTGTGATGTCAAGTGAATATCCAAGACACGCGAGGGCATTCGCTCTATCTCAGCTGATTGGGCGCTCTTTCAGGGTTCGATGAGTCCTGAGTTCGAGTCCCGTCCGTAGGCATCATATTTTTCGTTAGCGGTTCCTCTTTTAACATTATTCAGCAACCGCCCAATCTACACCCAAAGTGTGATGTTTGCTTAAAGCAGTCCATGCTGACATTCTCGCAAATAAAGCTAACGATGTGTGTTCACCCCGAAAATAGTCTGCGAAAATATTCGGACTAAACGGAATGCCAAAACAACGACGAGATGGCTCATAAGTTGACGAACTACCTTGATATTTACAAGAAACTCGACTGAATTTCCCGCTTACGACATTATTCAACTGAATGTGGCGCGCAGAGTCACCTGAAGTTTCAGTCCACACGAGATTCGGCGCCTTTGTTTAGCGCATTCAGTTGAAGAATATCATAAAAGAGGAAGATTCAGTTGAGTATCTTGTAAACATCAATCTAGTTCGCAAATGACTTTAGTTCGTCGATTGCGTGCAAGTTCGTGTTCAAATAGAGCGTTGGGTTAGTAGAAACTCGACGACTACACCTACTGGATGAGCCTCAAGAAAGGGCGGAGCCGACAGTTTCCAGCAACCACGTGAGTAATACGTTCTGTCAAGAAAATAGACTGTGATAAATTATGCGTGGGACTTATATGTGGGACTTATACGTGTGACGATGTAATATTTATCGATACCTTACCAAAATGCAAAATGCGGAATCGAGTGACCTTGACTACCGGTACTAGATCGTTACCTCCAAGCCGCACCTTAGCACACTGTTTGTCACTTTTCGTCTCATGGGCCAACAAGAGTAAACCTCCCGCATAATTTATTTTCAAGTGATAAATGATCTCAGTAGACAACGTGCTTATAACCTCATCCATCCTAGTTAGCTAAATTTCCACATTGGTTTGAAACAAACTGTTCCATTTGCACGTTTCATTTCAGGGTCGGAGCCACCTCATCAGCTACCCACTCCACGTTTACCAGTATCCCTAAACTTTATGCATAAACGGGCCCTGATGATTCCGAACAACCAAGTAAAACCTTCTGAATACCAGACTCGCATAGAGTCCATCCTCAGTGCACCTTCAGATACGCGAAAGTTGCCTCCGTCCTCGGCGAAGTACATGGACCAAACACAATTTGAAGAACTACTCAACCAAATGATCTCTCACGTTGGCAGTCGTTCTAGGGTCTACGAACTAGTTAGAGGTGCGCTGAATCGTGACCCATTTGCTGTGAATCAAATAGGTGAAATGCTGGGAAGCCGAACTGCAAGAACACCATTCCTCGAAACCATCTGTTCTCCCACCTATCTGTTCGATTTCTTGGCAAGCTTACTCGGATCGAGAGCTGCAGTGAGAATTTCCTTGTCCGAAATTCTCGGAGGAAGTATAAACAAACTAGATAAACTGGCAGCCCAGATTGACAGTGATACTGCCATCATAGAATTTGCCGGAGCATTCCAAGAGGCTTGGCGTGAAGCGATCATGCTAATTCAGTCCTATACGCCTCTTTCCATGTCTAGTAGTTCGATTCTGGACATGCTAATTGATGGTGAGGAGAGCACAGAACACATTGCCGATTTGATTAACGGTGTTGATACTTGGAGCCAGGATTGCGGAATATCAATGAAGGAGATGACGATGCCATTCCAGATAGCACCGGAGATTTTGGAACAAATTACAACCTCAGTGATCGCGTGTGATGTGAATCGCCTCAAAGAGTTGAAAGTTACCAAATTCAGTGCGCATCAACGGTACGAGGAAGGGACGGAGAAGTGAGTCTTGTTGGTTTCATCCAAATGGCATGCTACTGTTCTTAACTGCCTTTTTCCTAACCTCAAAGCAAGACCACATGTTTGCTTTCATTCAATCTCCAGTCGCCATTTTTTGATTGGACACTGTCATTTTCTGGTTAGAAACAGGCTCCTCACCAGTGAGGATACCGTCTACCGAGATGAGTGTTGTTCTCCGTGCCTCCTTCAGACTGGCGCAAACCGCGAGGTGGACAGCGCATGACTTGGCAGAAAGGCGTGAAAGAGATCACGAAGAGTTTGGGTGTTGTTGGTGTTGGACGCCTTCCAGGATGGGGTCCCCGTGACCCTGCCTGTGCTTGGCTGGAGACGTTGCAAGAAATGGTGGCTAATCGATGTCAGTGGCGTTCGTGCTGTCAGTTTCTTTCCAGATTGTCTGATTGAGCGGTTGGAGGTGTAGGCACCTCAGAATGCTTGACATAGGCCAGCACTAGGTCCCCTCCCTCATCCACTCTTTTTCTCTTCTTTTCGCTCTAGGGCTTTTAATATATAATTATATATATATATATATATGTATGTATATGAAATTAGACGAACTTTATGGTTGTACGGCAGTGAAGCATCAGTGTCAATGATGTTGCTGTCTACGATGATGATGATGATGATGGACAACAGGGTGAAAGGCACTGAGGTGAGTGCAGCAAATGGCTGCGTTACAGCTTCTGTTAGTTCGATTAACGGGTTTAAACCGAACAGGGGTCGCAAGCACCATGAAATTCAAGTTTTGATCAAACCCAGACAGTATCAGCCTATGCGGAAGACCACAATGTCAATGAGACTGCTGTGGTCTTACACCTTTCCAGACGATTTTTTAACATTTTCCTTGAAATGTCTAAGACAAAAGGTTCTGCAATGTGTGTCTTTACTGGTGGATATGTACACATGGAGTCTAGATGTTCTGGAATCCTTTTACCAACGTTTATCTGCAAAAAAAGTATTCATTGCAAATAGGTTAGTTGCATTCGTTTTAAAGCTGTTTGGGAGGTGAAATCACAATCGAGTGATGAGCGCTTGGGAACTAGGTTTTGCATATCGATAAATACACTCATTTGCAAATCAGTTTGGTTTTGCGAGAGACCCACCTGGAACCCAGCTGAATCTCCCGTTTGTGATGTTTCCAAATTGATTTGCAACTGAGTGTATTTATCGAAATCAGTACAATTTGGGTTCAAGTAGAACATAAGGTTGACGGAAATTCGGGGACTGCGCCTACCTGATGAGCCCCAAGAAGAGCGAAACCGGTCGTGGGCTGTCGAAGAATTTTCAGCAACCTTACGAGTAGTGCATTACGCATTAGGCTTTGCATACTTCATGTGAACTGAACAACCGTGAACACAAGATTATGTAAAATGCGAAAAGGATCAGTTTTCAGTTCAAAAGGAAAAAAATATTCGTCCTTCGAAAGATGTCTCGAGCAACGATCTCCTTTCATGTTACCTAAGAATGTCATTTCTAGAACAGCAGCAAAATTCAATTGGGACATTTCATAGGTTATCTCATTAGTAGAGCTCTACGCGATTTTCTGCTGCATTCTTGGCCAGAGTGTTAAAAGTTTGGTTGGCATTTTTGCTTTCCAGATCTATATCAGCGCTGGACCAGCTGTTGCTAAGCGAACGAGCCTTAGCAACGCTAAAGCTCAAGTCGCTTTTGGCTGCAAACTCGTTGGTCAGGGATACACTGAATGAAGTCATACACAGCTCCCAAACCAGTGTCTTTGAACCAACGGCCAATGATTATGTAACACTGGTGAATAAAGGGGATGACTTTTTTATCGCCCGTTCGGATACCTCCAGACCAGCGGATGAACAGGTGATAGACCATTTCTCAAACCTGACCAGACGATTGCGACATGTTATGGCATGGGCATTTATTAAAGACCCCCTACGTGGTGATCTACACAAGGAAAACTTTGAGCACGTAGTTCGTCATGCACTTCAAGTGACAGAAACGGCCACCAAACAAGTGATCGAATACATCGCCGGTGCGGCCAAGTCCCGAAACGTTCCAGAACTAATTCAACAGGCGGTCGCCGGAAGCTCAGAGGCTAGTCAGGAACTGAAGTCATTCCTGGGACCTGGAAAGAGCGATTTTGTTGTGAGAACTATCCAGGAGACGCGGGGACAGGTTGTCGATCGCATCCTACGACACTGTGCTACGAACAGTGAGCCTGAGGAAGTTTCAGGCGTATTGCAACGAATCCATGAGGAGTCGAACTCTGAAACTGCAAAGTAGGTTTCCATGATTCATTTTGAGGCGCCTGGTAAACGTGCGATTATTTAGACAAGGGCAATTAATAAAACAGTGGCGGCTAATAGAGGAGCAGTAACACCCATGAGATTTTTGAGAATGATCATCATTACAAAGAAAGCCGGTCCAACATCTTGGAGGATTTCAATAGTGACTGACTTACTTGCCAGCTGTTTCGGATTAGAAAAGGGGTCAGGCTAGATTTCTGTCTTATTGATCAGTTTCGGTTGTCTCTCTTCAACGGGACTCTCATAGGCTGGGTTGATCCAGAAGGTGCAATTCGCCTAGGAATGCTGCACTGAACTCGTCCTATTCGGTGCATCATCTACATGCATAACGCACCATAGTTTGTGAATAGATAACTGGAGTTTGGAAGCACCTACCACTCAATCCAAGGCCTAGAAACCATCTGCCAAGCGGACCCATGGAATCCGCAGGTCTACGTTGATCACCGCGTTGGTGTATCAACTTACTAGCCTAGAAACCGTCTGCCAAGCGGACCCATGGAATCCGCATCATGTGCCCAACTGGCCACATCACATCCTGTCCAAGTTCGAACTAACTGCACTGCTGACCAGTCACTCATAATCAAATGGTCATTTCTTCAAGTACTGGAAGGAATTCGCGGGCTCTTCTGGGAGATGCGCACTGTTGCTGCTCTACACAGGTTACCTTTGCTTACATGGCAAAATCTTACCTCAAAATTCACGAATCTCCCCCTATTGTCAAGAATAATGGGAAATTTGAGTGAGCAATCCGGGCGCACTCACATCTAGGAGAGGACGTAACACAGTTGAGACATAAATTAATCTGAGCTGATTAAGTTCCCAGTATTACTTAAGTACCTTATAGTAAATTGCCTAAGATGAAACGCTACGTAGATTTTTTAAGGAGATATCGGCGTAATTTCATCATCTTGCTCTGATGACCGAGTAAGCGAAGCACCTTTTCCATTTTAGGGCTTTGATTCAGAGTTGGATTCGCTTGTCCCTCAACATCTCCCGTTTGGCGGTGAAACTATCAGTTGCAAAAACCGCCGAGAAGACCAGAAGCCTGCTGCATTCAGCCGAACTTCTAGAAGCTCAGTCTGATTTTACCACAAAAGCAAATGAATTATCTGTGCCGGAAACAGCACTAGCGACGAGACATTCCCACATCTGGCCAGTTCGGATGTCGGCAGTGGAGGAGCCAAGTAAAGTTACTGTTGTTAAATCAACCAAAAAGAGACTGATCGTAAAGACAAACACGTTAGTTGAGACTGGACAGTCACCAGACGAAGCATTGCTAATAACTGAATATGACAATGATGTGAAGGATGATCACACACCTGTTCACACGAGAGAACATGGGGCACAGTTGTTTGAAACGGACAATTTGCAACAAATTCGACTATTGGAATCAAGCTTTTCCTCCTCTGATCGAGAGTATGAAGAGTTCACCCAACAGACAGGTATCGTATGCACTGCTGCTGACGCCATGGAATACCCAGTTGTCACGTTCGGGGGCAAGTCCGTCGAAACTGACGTCACAAGTGCAGCAAAAAAGTCAACAGGTGATAAAATGAGCAGTTTACATCCGTATGAAATTTTCTCACGTGCGTTTTCTATATTTTGACCCTCTGACGGTTTGACAGTTTGTCCTCGTTTGCCAGGGGGTTTGCTCGCCGGTCTAAGGAGCAAAGTTCTCCACTGCGTTGCCTATTAGCAGACACCAACTAAACGGTTACAAACTATTGGACAGGAAAGTAAACATCTCATATGCACCTTATTTTTTAAAACTGAACATTCTCACGTGCCTTTTGAACTTTCGTAATTATTCATTGACTATCACGCAATTTTAAACGAACGCTGCAAAGCAGTTCCACAGGTTTCGTAAAAAACCCCGTGGATTGCAGCTTCCATTAGACGCGATTTGGAGTTACAAGTAAACCACATACTACCAGCATGTCTCATCAGTAGCATCTGCCGTTACACCGGCAATACTTTGTGAGCGCAAAAGATATCAGACAGTTGGTAACAAGATAGCCTGTCTTTGTGATCCGGTCCATTCAGCACAGCCATCAAAAGGCGTGACTATTTGCAAGCGATGCACTTCATCGAGGATTTGTGTCCATGAGTTGTCCACACTGTCCCTGTGACTCCTTCATTAAGCAGGATGTGTTGTTTCAACCTGTGCATACATTCCAATGTTACAATATATAGTCGTACATCGATGCCCATTGCTCTGTTGAGGCCAGTCATCTGAGTAAGTGAAGCGAAACAGCCTTTGGAACCACCGTGAAGAGCTGTTAATATGTCTTATCCTATCTTGCCTTAGTGGTTACAACTGAAATGAGTGTTGGTAGGTCAGGCTGATTAGATTGCTGAGCTGCAACTGGGTCGCAGTGGTTTCATCACAAGTTGAGGAAGTGCGTTGAGGCGGGAAGTATGTGGCTGTTGCGCGTTCATGGGTTGATATAGAACCCACTCACCCAAGTCGACCCTGATCAGCCATTGACCGTTTGGGTGAACAGTCCTATTGGCTTGCCACCATTCAGAAGACAGGTCGATCAGCAAGCCAAAATGAATGCTTGCCCAAACGATCAATAGCCGGCCTGGGGCGATAGACCCTACGTGCTACAACCAAGCAGTTTCGAACTCACAGCACTTGCACTCACAAAGCACTGATGGTGTCACCTCGAGCGGTGATGAAACGTTCGCGACCAAATTGCACGGCTCAGCGAAGGGACCAACGGCAACAGTTTGATGTTTTACAAGAGAGGTTTGCTGAGATCGTTTTTCGTGTTTGAATTGCAATGCATTACAGGAGGCTGATAGGATGGTTATGATTATTGATATTGCTGTTATCACGGGGATATTCATTTTAGTGATGACCATGGCCATGACCATGCTGATGATGGTTATGGCGATGGCATTATCCCATTCAACTGCTCCTCGCTGAATTAACAAACACAGATGTGTGCAAAAGGCCACCTGCGTGAAATCTACCACTGATATCCAAGCTCTTCTTTGCACAGCTAAACTTTGCAAGACAAACCAGCAGTAGGTTAGATAAAAACGTGTCAACCATTTTCGTGTTTGCCCACAACCTCGTCACCGACTAAGCTCAACTTATAATTTCCTCAATTCAGATGACCTGACAACACAGAAGACTGTGAAACGGGTAAGTCGCGTTGATCACTGATAGTTTTGTACCATAGCAGCGTTCTCCAGCGACATACAGTGCAAGCGAGAGCCTGGTGGGAAGTCAGTTGCTAGATCAGAAAACTGTACGTTGTATCCCAAACCCTTAACTGCGAAAGTCCATAGAGGATAAGCCATGCCATGGCAATGTGATATTGTCAAACTGAGTGATGTGGAACCTCCGTGCATCCCTAGCTGGGGTTCACGTGGATGATAATCCCGGAGGACAAGGCACATGACCACTCCCAGTGGCCAGCCGTGCTGCCTAGTTGAGGTTTGTGTACAACTGTGCGCCAAGCTTGCATTCGATAAGTTTCGCAAAGCCAGTTCAGTCAAACCGACTGCTGGTTTCGCAGATATGTGTTCATTACGTTGCTGTTGAAGGGCTCTCGGTTGCGTTTCCCATGAACATATTGCTTTTTGCACTAGGCCATATTTTTGAGGTTCTGAATCCGAGCTGGTCGTTGCTTCCTAGTCCTTGTATGACAACAAACTGCTCCAGATGACGACACTATGTCCACTGGTGTGAAGATGTCGTTGAATAAAACCAGTGATTGACAAACATAAATAGCTAACTATATCATGATTTCTAAACAAGTAGTACTGAAAAGGAGAAACTGTTTTCAAGTGTTTTCCTTTACTATATAAAACTGAGTTTAACTACATTATTCTGGACATGAAATAGAAGTTGAATACGTTCAACTAGTTGGGCCATCTTTTAGGCAGCTGAAAAGCGCACTGACTTACGCCATAAAACTGCGTCGTTCATATTTGTCATTCGGCCCTTCAGACACTGGTCAGAGTATTTTTCAAAATATCACGGTGTTCTTTGTTCTGGGGCGTGGGTGGATTACACTCGATTCTTTACGAACACAATCTTTAAGAACTTTGAGAACGAACTCTTCAGTTATAGGAAATATGGTAAGACTGCGACAATGAAAGCCTACTGCAGACTCTTCTCGGAAAGCATCTTTACAGGGAACACTGTGTTGTAGTAATGTCCTTTGTTTGGAGTGCCGAATGGAGACTAGGAAGCACCACTACCTTCCCCATGTTCACGGCTGTTCTGCGTGGTTTAGTCTTCCTGTGTCATCTTACGTGCCCCGGCTTCATACATTTTGAATACAGTGTTTTCAGAAGAAGAAAGAGCTTTTCAGCTTTTTTTTGAGTTACTATTAAGGACAACAACGTTGGAGACACACTATCGTAACCCCAATTGATGATTGCAGCTTGGAGCAGGTGCAATCTTCGACTTCGCTTGGATGAAAACTCAACATTAAGGTCGTAGTTACCAGAAGTGAAGCAGTCGAAGGAACACCTGAAAAGGTGTTTTAGTGCATGTTCTGTATCCCCATTCAGCCCTACAAGTGTCCCATAACCGAGTGAGATGCGGGCTGCTGATGATTCCCGACTGTAATGAAACAGCTGTACAGTATAGATTGGCTTCACTGAAGGGACAAAATCTCTATTGAGAAATATCAGATGTCCTCATATTACTACCAGTATATGAGTAGTTCAGAGGAAGAATAATTTCACAAGATGATCGGAACTTCCTGAGAAATCGTCTGCTGAGGAGCCAGTTAATAAATGATCACATGATTTGATCTTCGTGAATGAAATATGGGGGGCGCTAATTGAGAGTTAATCACACTGCCGATCAGCCAATCGTGACCCGAAGGTTCCGGGTTCGAAAATATCCACTAAAGTTTCTTGAGAAGGGCTCTGTTGATTCCCAGTACGATGTTTTCCTAATTTTCAGCATAGATTGGCTTCACTTATAAAACGAAACCTCTACTCCAAACAAGGTGTTGTGTGCTTTGGCAGTGACGCTAGAGCACTATACCTGGCCTCCACGCCCATAGGGTAAATTTTTCAGGGCATAAACTGCATTGCTTGACAGTTAACGGAAAACAACAGTTCTATGCAAAGTTGATATCTGGCAGCAGTGGAAATCGCCTCTCAGTTTACTAAAATACTGTTCCTCAATAATGTCGGTTGAACTCTAAAAGATGTAGAAAAGCTGAAACAGCCCTGAACGAAGAGCATCCATAGACTAGGTTGCACTGACCTGAATTTTCAAGACATTTCTCGTGCGTACGCCACAGAATTTGCCTTTAGCCAAGTGATCAAAAGGTAGCAAGAACAGAAAGTAATCTGTGCCCTTGGTGTTGCGGGGAGAACGAGGAATATTGTAGCCAGTGAGACAAGACGCATGCAGTGAAGAAGGTTTCGTCATCAACACCAATGCTTCGTTGCTCTACAACCATGATTTAGTTGAAAGCCTTTGTGAAGAAAAGAAAGGTAGACGGGAAAGTAGGTCTAGCTAGTGGGTCAGACTGTTTGAGTGGAAACAGGAACCCCCTTTTTCCGGTTATCTGCAGTTCCAACATGCTAAACCAAAATGGGTTGTGTGGTATGACAGTTGGTCTGAAAACAGCTGTTTGTCAGTTGTCTGTGATCAGAAACGCCTTGGATCTTACTGAAAATAAGTTATGGGGAACATCCCGGTCGAAGGAATAAGAATTCTCCAAGTTCACTGATTTATTGATGTGATGCGAAAAACTGAGACTAAGCCGGAACCAGAGGAGGGGCGGCACATTCGCAGTTATTCTGGCAGCTGAGTATCCGCCTATTTTTAGTGTGTGAAAACAGAAAGTAAGCTGATTGAATGAGACACTGGAGTTCGCTGTGTGACTTTATAAAGTCTGATAATAATTTTCTGCGAAAAGTTTACGGTTGTGGGAGTCGGTAGTGCTTACCCTCGCTTATGCTTGCCTTGAGTTCAAGATAGCTCAATGGTTGGAACACGAGCTTACTGACCACAAGCCCGTCGTTCGAACCCAACCACGACATCTCAATTCCTATCTATGCTTGGGTACCCTGTCAGTATTTTAGCCCTCGTGTTTAATTCGGATATCACGGCAGCTGAGTACCGAAAAGGTGTTACGGCTGAACTACTGTCGTTTGGTTATCTTACTCAAGCCTATCGAACCTCACAGTGTGGAAACTCCAATGCAAATTTATTAGTTTTTTTCATTATTGCACTGTTTAATGCTTCATTAAAAAGCCTATTTTCAATATCGTTTCTCCATCATACAGCAAAAAGCCTCATCACCTACCCACGGAAGCTCATTAATTCCCCAACCAAAGGTAACATAATCTGGTTATGTTTATACTTCATTCGATTGGTTGCATATATACATCAATTTTGTGAAATTACCGTGAGGACTGCCGCCGTTCGGAAATTTCCAAGACAAATGAACTTAAAACGTGCTACTGCTGGTCGTAATGCGTGATAAAAGGATCGCCAAATATGGCTTTTTTATGCGTAGTGATCAAGAAAATATCGTGATTGTATGTGAGTATGATGGTCTCCCTAACGTTCCAATTACGACAAATTTGCTTCTCGTGTCAAAACTGATCTCATTGGGGTGCTAAGATTTTTGTGCACGTTTCAAACTACTTATAACCAGTAAAGTAGCGCTTTAATGGTGGTTTGACGCGGGATCTGTAGAAATCCTGTTCACATCAGTCTCCACTGAAAAGCCTCCTCCTGTTCTGGCACAGATTGTTATATGGAAGATTTGTGTAGATCGGCATAAAATTCACCAAAATAATACATCGGGCAAAGTAACGAGATGAACAGAAGGGGTTGATTAGGCAAAGTCACCGTTGCTGAACAAAGTGAATTGGTCCACGCATAATTGACGTACGCGTTTAACCGACTGGCCAGTGAGACCGTCTTAGGATTAGCCTCATTCGGGAAAATCGTGCTTTAGGGTTTTTCTCCTTTGCGAATGGGAGTTGTTGCATACACGAGTGCCCAGGTTGAGGATGTGTGAGCAAATCGCGATTGTCTCCGCTAAGCACTGGTATTCAGTGGACCTTGGTAGGTGAATAGGCGCTTAATACAGCATTCTTATGACTTGCATCAGCTAACTGAGAAACTGTTGCTTTCGTATTAGACTTCCTTGGCCCAACTTTCAGCCAATAGTTGGAATCTTGGTCATTTTGCAATAAGGACGCCCGATGCCGCTACGTATCTGTGTAGTGGAATGTTCGCGTTCGAGTCAAGGGTGTTTTTCCCCAACCGCTTAACAGAACAACTCAGTTCCTGTCAACGTGGGACAAAACAACATCTCAGTGAAATGACGTCAATTCATTCTCATTCAGAGTTCGACTTCCGAGAGAAATCGGGCGGATTCAGTCAGCTGGTTGTGCTAGATGATGACCGTCACGTCTGCTTGATAATCCGGGTGTGTGTTGCGAGGTTGAATTCTGCACTCAGATTGCAATTCAACAGACGGCATGCCACTGAGCTGGCTGATGGTGTAGCACAAATCAATGCAAACACTTTGAATAGTGCTCAGAAATTGCAACAGACCAGTATTTGCCCAGTTCGTCCCGCCTACCTAACAACACAGGTACACTGGGAGAGCCGAAAACATAAAGATGTTACATCAGGGCCAGGCACAATCGACATCAAAAATGAGAATGATCGAATGACAACTGATGAAGCTGCGTCAGTGTTCTTGATAACTCATTCAGATGATGCTGAATAGGTCATTTTCGCAGGTCTCAGACGTCAAACTGCGACGGTAGCTCCATTTCTCTACCAATGTCCTCAAGGTACTGGTGGACATAAGTTTCCGTGAGTAACCTTCATTCATCGGCACAGAGCGAATACGCGTGATGCCGGTGTCCCTTCACGAAACTCACTGTACTTTGATGGAAAGAGTTTGCACAAGAGTCCATCCCCAATTTATGACCTTATCGTGTATATTAATATCATATATTATATATATATGTATGTTGTCGTATATAGTATTGAGTACAGTTCCAAAGGACAAAACGACCCTTTGTTTCATGTGTTTGTTGTGCACTCGTATAGCTTGCCATTCAAAGAAATCGTGCCTCGTTCATTCACAACACTGATACTAATGTACGACTGGCATACAGAAACTCCATACCGATGATATGTTCACAAACCGGGTCTACGGGATTTTCATGCAGGCGATTAGGCCTCACGTATCTTCTGGTCAGATCGACAACCAAAAAGAGGAAGGTCGCAGGTTCAAGTCCAGTCTTTTTATTTGCATTGTGCATGCTTGCACCCACTACTAAGATGTCCCGAATCCCCACCTGTGTCCTACATCAAAACAGACAAGAATTCATAAACTATCTAATGTTTAGTTGAGGCTCGACGTTTCTATCGGACTGGCTAACCATCAGACTAATTTCAAGGTTGTGCTGTAGACATCAGTTTAATTGTTCGCAGTGACCCTTTCGGGCAGCTTCACATTCTACGAACCAAGCAGGTCATCTAAGTTGAAACGGCTCGCTTGTTCCGCCTTCGCCTGCCCCTCACCGGTTATATGCACAACGAAACGATTTGAACATATATTTACGCCCATTACCCTACACGAAAGACCTCAGCGACCATGCCGCTTGTAGCTTCAAATTGGTGGCGCTGAAAACCTTACGCATTGGTCCTACAGTCGGCGATACGTACTGAGCACGGCTGTCTGACTACCTTGGAGACTTTCATGGTTTCACGGAGTCTGTAGAGCTTTAGAAACCTAACCGAATCTCTAGCATCTCGACTATGAACCTCCAAGGGTCTAATGGTTTCAGGTATTTTCCGCGAGCATTCGAGCATCCACCTGACCACGGTGGATTAGAACTTCGACCTATTTGTCAAGTAAGTCGAATCGTAATGTCTACGGGCAAATTCCCTATGAAAGCACAGTGACCATTTGAAGAAATTTCAGAAACATTTTGAGTCTCTTTTGGGTGACGGAAAATGGCCAATTTATTTTCATTTGGTTCTAATTTCAGCGGTCCTCATTCATCTTGCCTCCCCAGTCCTCTTCTCCGGGGGTTGCAAGTCTACTACAATTGAGAAAAGAGTACGCGCTTATAGAAACGTAAGTGATTCTGAGTAGCTGGTTCACCATTTTCAGCGGTGTTGTAGTATTGCTAAGTGGCAATATTCCAACTATGGAATCTGTCCCGACGTTCTGATGCGATACACACCTGTCATGCGACGAAAAAGCCTCATCAGTCTTAGTTCTGAGACCTTTTTCAAGTTTCCAAGTTCTACCACGAACACATATTAGATTCGTGTTGCAGAAGAGTGGTTCACAGTTGACCGAAAAATCCGTCTACGATAAACCTCGTTACAAAAGTCTGTTTTATTAACCCAGCCGAACGAATGTTCACATTTGGATGAACCGGATCATGTCAAGTCAGATGATTCAAGTTCATCTGTGTGTGTGTGTGTGAGGATCGTAGATAGATCCAAGACAGTCAGAAACATGTGTTGTGATTCACCTCCAGATAAAGAAAACTCAAGACCTAATTGACCTATAATGCTACTGAAACTGTTGAAAGTAGCAAGTAGACAAGGTAAAAATACTGTTTACGCATCAATGAAAAATACGCCAGCCACAAGACTGGACCAGGCGTCCAACTACTGGGTAGTGATGGTTCCATTTTCATTACAGCTAACGGGTACGGGGGTTTTATTCCGGTTTTATTAACTGATCAATGTTCGTTGATTCAAACGGCATAGAATTAGTGTTCCTATCATTTCTGTGGCTCAATATTTGTTGACAGTCTCGTAGCTAAAGAACATAAAAGCCCCGAAGATACTTCAGATGGTAATGGTTAGAAATCTAGCCGGACGAGTAGACGAGAATTGCGACGGTGTTTGGTGTGTGATAAATGATTGTGATTAGCTCTCACTCAGTCAGGACGTAGTACCATTCATCTGTCTATCAAGGAACCCACATCACGTGCTCACATCACGTGATGGCACCTCACGTGTAGACTGGCTCCTTGATTGAGTACTTGTCGTTACTGAACTTTTTCGAATTTCTGTGAAGATTTGTGAGAAGTGCACTGCTGATGATTCTCGATAATGCTGAGCGGTTGCACAATGGATTTTGGATTTTCAATATGGGTTATCTTTGCTTACAGGAGGCAATCTCCATTGAGAAATTTCAAAGTCCTCTCACATTGCTAGCACACCAATCCGGTTCGCCCGGAGGACTGAACTGATTCCAAGATGAATCTCTCATTTTTGATATCCGTAAACTGAATGTGCCGCACCAAGGTCATCCTATATTCCAATCGGCACGATATGCGAGATATCGCAGTAGATTTTCTTGAAGCAACAACAATAATAGTGATCCTCTAATCGCCCATGACAGGTTTCGTCCTTCTTTGGGTTGAACAGTTAGGCAAGTGAAATAGGAGAGAGCCTTTAGGTAGAAAATTCGGTTGGAGAATATAATTACCAAGAGATTCAGCCGGGATTTACTTGAATCTCTCATGAAAACTAAGTTAAGTGGTTCAGCTTTAGTACCCTTTCGGTGCCATGGTACCCGGAGGAAGCACGAGGGTTGGGTTGCCCAAGCTTAACAGGAGAACTCAAGAGACAGAGGTCGGGTTCGAACCCGGACCTTTCGGTCAGTAACTTCGCGCTCTAGCCGCCTCAAACTAAAGTAGTCTGTGAATGAATACATTTCGCCAAATGTTTCTCAGTTTTTTACGTCGCGAAACGTTTTGCAGCGAACGAACAAGCATGTGTCTTGTGTTCGGCAGCGCATACTCTCGCTCGCCCAGTGGTTTCCTCTACATACGTAGCACTGCAGTCCCCTCAACGAGTCATTTACACACAAGCATTTTGATCACCTGTGGAAATAGAACCCTCAGGGTGAATCGGGTGCCCTTTTGATTCCATATTCTTTCGTGCAATGTTGATTGTACTAGTGTCAGTGCTTTAATCGATATACTCGTGCGTCCGCATTATGGATGAGCAATCATCATGCCTTGTTGATTAGCGTGGCCCCATCCTCAAAACATACGTTGAGTCATAGCGAAACGATTCATCCTTGTGAGGAATGTCTTACACCGAAAAATTAATGCGGCTTGTGCGTGATTTTTGACATTCGCGAAGAAAAGAAAAAACATTTCCATATTGCGCTCTGGCCAATCTTGACCACTAGCGAAGCGCACTGAACGCACGTCTGTTTGAACCATGATTTTGAATCCGAAATTTGAGCAACACTATTTGATTTTATTCCCACGCGTTTTAGTCGCAGCAAGGCAATGCGTCTGAGCCGTCTGGAGTTGCGTTCCAAGATAGAACGACTGCGAGATGAAGGACTTTTGTCGACCACGTTTGCTGAACTACCAGAATATAAAGAATCCGATGTGAAAGCGGGAATTCAAGCTACCAAGAGGGAGGTCAAAGTTGCTCTAGCTCACATTCAGAATGCCATAGATAACTTGACTATTTCCGTCGTGAGTGATCTGTTTTGCCCTTTTATCGGTTCACCAGTGGGTTTTTTCTTGTGCGATAGCCTACCTATCAAACATCGTCCATCTTCTTTCCTCTGACAGCTGATTGAACAATCGAAGCATCAACTCCCGAAAAAGCACACGAGATTTACGCGAAAGCTAGGTTTCTTACGAACTGGGAGCACCTTGTTGAATGAAACCGTCAGTTCGATAGCACGTCGTTCAAAGTCGGCAGACCAGATCAAAGCGTTGCTCGCAGCATCCGGTAAGCTGGCGCAACCGTCTACGGGGAATTTGGATCTAGACGAACCGTCCTACGATGTTCATTTGTCATCAAGTGCGGAATCCAGTTCTACATCTTCCGGAGATCGTGCGAATCGGTGCAGTCAGATAGAGCGTCTAAATGAGTTGCAGACCTATTGTCAAACCAGTGCAGCTCAACTGTTGATGGGAGATCAGTTCACACAGGAAACAATGCTCCTTGACGAGCAAGGAATGCAGCTAAGAAAGTTCAACACATTCTTTGTGGAAAATGTGCGAAAATTTATTGGGGAATTTACACTAGCGATTAGAGAATGGGGGCCAGACTCGGAGGATGATCGTGATAATCGAGTCACGGAACTGAAAGAAATGCTGATTGAACGGATGACTGAAATGACTGAGAATTTTCCAGAGGACGTGAAAGAAAAACTGAGCGCGGCCGTTGACATTCTAATTGAGGATATACATGAACGACTACGTAAGATCACAGAATCAGTGCCTACGGAAGACTGGACTTTGGATGAGCAGCAACACTTGCCAGAGGAATTGACAAATCAGTTGATGAAGGCGGTCACTTCGATATTTTACTACCGTGTGCGTCCTATAATTAGTGAATGGGAGGGTCTACAAAGTGCTCAGCTCATTCAAGCTGAACGACTTAATGAACTGCGCGAAAATAGCGTCTCGCGTCTGAAGGATTTGGTTGAGGTGATACGCAATGAATTATTGGGTGATAACATGACACCACCCCTTGTGACTGCTGCGATCGAGGATCGGCTGAATCAACTTCGTAAGGAAGCCCAAATGGCTATAAAGGAGAAGTGTAAAGAACTACTGAAACAAAATAAGCTTTTGGTGAGAAAAACACGACGCAGCAGTGTGCGAAGTCGGGTTTCCCTGATGTCGGATAGGTTTCAATTCGAAGATCAGATTGAGGACGTCCAACAGCCATCTACGATGGAACAGGAATCAATCATCACTCGATCAGAACAAGGAAACATGGACGGGGAGATGATCCACACTTCTGTGCCACCTCCAACGCCAGCAACTGAATCAGTGCTAGTTTGTTCCTCCCGTCTTGATGAGGATCAGTTGGCAAAACACCTTACTCCCCCTAACACCTTTGCTCCCCGAAAAACGGGAAGAAGTAAACAAATGTTTGAAGCTTTGGAATCAGTCAAAACCCCACAAAGTCCAGCTAGGACAAAAGTGGTCCATGATCAACAAATGAGGAGTGCATCCATAACAAGGCCTCTGACAAAGCCGAAACCGATGACCTTGAGTGTGAGAGAAAAACCAAAAAGTCCGCTTGTAACTCCTCCAAAGGATACCAATTGGGATGACGTTGCAAGCACAGTTCCACGCCAGGAAAATAGTGAAGCCATGCAGATGGAGCAGCCTACAAGAAAACTCTCCGAATATGTGGCCACGGATATGGTGTTGGAACCGATATTTTCTGATGAATCACCGTTTGTGGCAGAGGAAAAGACACCCACTGACAATGTGCCAAAACCCCAGCCTACTGTTGGCAGTCTTAAACTCAGTAGAACCAGAGATACCCCACTCGGAACAAGACAAACCGATGTCTTTCGACACGAGGTTGAAACGAAAACCCATTTCATCAATCAAGAGATGGGCATATTTGTGAAAGGGTTGGAGAGGAAACGTGGTACATCAGTGCTAACATACGACGACGGAACATTACCAAACAAATCACCTATCAGTGAGGTGTTTCCAGAAGGTTCTTCCTTAGTGGAATCTGTAAGCTCCACCAGACCATCTACCTCTCGGGAAATGTCAAATGATAGCAGCTCAGTGCCGTTTCAACTTGAGCCCCCAGAAACTATCCTCACTAAGGTAAGTCTTCCATCAAGCTGTCAGCTGTTGGGAAGTATCCTCGCATTGTATTGAGTTATGCGTCATTCTAATAAATTGCCGGTTTGCACTTCAACATGCGTTGTCATAGATATATAAGGTTTGATTCAATACCAAAGTACAAATATTCTGATCAAGAGCCACCACGTTGCTATGATGATCGGGTTTTAGTACTACAATACCTCTGTGACACATGCTGGAACTTGCTTCTTCATGGTAAATCCATGTCAAGAAGGTCAGAGAGATACAGATTGTCAAAGAGCCATGAATACACTTACCATGGCTATTCGTAGGATGAGACCGTCTGGGTTAGAAGTCGAGCTGTCCGCTGGGTAAAGAGCATGAAGAGTGCAGGGCGTTTGATCCAAGCAACCAGTACCTATATATTCTGGGAGCAATGATACATCCACACAACCTGGGCACACAGCGAACGCCCAACTGTCGGTCTTAATCACCGTCTCATTATTCAATGCGGTCGAGATAGGTTTGAAACCCAAGGGCTTGGTGATGACTGAAGAACAACTGATGTGCGCAATGGCGTCAGGACTAAGGCGCTCCCTGCCGCGTCAAACCCCCACAGACAAGTGGGTAATAGGTTGGATTATGGGCTTCGAGCATGCTCCCCTAAAGAAAACGGCAACAGGATTTTCAAAGACGTCTTTTACGGAGAACCTTCCTAATTTTTCCGCATGACAAGCTACACGGATTCCAATACCATAGCCGGAAGGAATGACGGGTGTAAAAGCCGTCTTAGCTACCGACGTCAACGGTCATCACAGGAACGAGCGATATATACATATACAAATAAAATGATATGCTCAATGTCCCTTTCATAAGTACCTCTAATTGCTAACTGTCAATACTTCACAAGACTGACATCTTGATGTTCCCCACCACCCTTTCAGGGCCAGAAGCTATCATGTTCATCTTCCGTGAGGTGAGTAATTAGGAATCACAAACATTATTGTTTCACTGTTCGTAACATAAAGTCCAGTTGCTGGGGTAACCATTTTCCAACAGTTAGCTCATGTGACCGTATTTTGTCCAGCCGATTCTGCCTGGTTCTGTGGGGTTGTTCAAATGGGCAGAGAAGCACTTCTCAATGAGTAAGTCGAAATGTATAAAAGACCAAGCAGACCTTGTAGTTAACATCAAACACTGTGCTATGTGGTCAGTCTCTGAGAAATCCCTCATAGACAAAAGTCCCTGTTCAACTCTCCGCGGGATGAACTGACTGTAGATTTCTTGGTATTTACTTGTTTCCCCTTCTTGGATTGAGCATCAGTTTGCGGAAAACTTTTCATCTGTCCTGAGGATTCCCGTTGAATGAGAAAATGCGGCTGAATTAATGAAATCTGGTTTTCCGCTCCTGTTGCGGAAATCTTTCCTTGGTTGATTTCACTGACAGGCACCAAGAGCCACTGGAATTTTACTGTCTACTTTCCCGAAGGATGACATTTCGTGCCTGAAATCCCCATGCTTCTCCTTTGGTGGACAATAGTTATTGGGTCATCATCATTAAAATGCTGCAAATGGGCCTGTTTGTACTGTCCACGAAGCAGAACATCTAGTTATGCGTAGTCCATCGATCCCGAATGGCAAAACGAAGATGTGGACCTCAAAACCTGTGGTAATACTTACAAACGTGTTCTACATGTACAGGTGGCAAGCTCAAATTATTTGCGATCTATCAAGCCGCACGCCGTCACCATGGGTCGCAACAGAACATTCAAACGAGGATGCACGAAAACGACATGCTGATTGGTCAAAAGAATAAAACCAAAGAGGGCTGTTAGTTGATTGGTTGGTTGACCGTTTGGCGACCGACCACAAGCGGCCGGAAGGACACGCGGGATTGGCGGAGAAGTGACGACGTATGACTCACGCAGGAAGACACAGAATCACGTTCAAAGTTAGGACAGTGGACCCACTGGGGGGTCTAAGTGACATCATGGCAAATCATTTTACATTATCTGTTTAAGCTCAGAGAATAAAAAAATGCCTAAACATGATACCGCGACAAAGGTAAAAAGCGAGGTCAGGATCTTACTCTCTAGAGTAATCGGTCAGCTCGTGGCTCCGGCTAATGAGTCCTTTCAACCAGGAATGCTGTAAATCGAGTTTGTCTCACTTCTCTTGGCGCTCTAATCCAGGCTTCAGGTACCAACGTTGAATTGACCGGAATTTTGGACCGAAACAACGTCAGCTGGTCGGAGTAAACACAATATTCCAGTGAAATCCGCACAAAGTCTATTGGTTGTTGAATCCTGAGTAGTAACCGGTAGGTCTAGTGAACCTCCCAATGCGAAGCCCTTCTGAAACGATCAGGCAACCGTTTTTTTTCGTGCTAAGGCATACATGTGAAAAATACAGAATCGCAGAACCCGACAGGACTAGGCCAAACTCTCAGAAAAAATCCAATGAATAAATAAGAAAAAGTATGAAATCCTTTGGTGTTAGTTTGGGTTGTGTTTGTATCGGATAGACTCATGTGAATCGTTGAAATACGGATTTCTCCTCTTTTCTTATTTGTAGTGAAAAACTGTGGGAAAGAACGTCATTCCGTACAGATTCTGCCTCTTCCTTCAGTGACACCTCCGAGATTTCACTCAGCACAAGACGTTCATCAGAGCCGGTAAGGGTAGACAAAAAACCACCTCGTCGAAAGGAGTCTTATCTACCACTCATGTGAGTCAGGTTTTCCTTGATGTTGTTCGACTTCAAGGACACCAGAACAACTCAAGCAAAATTCACCTAGACCAGATCTCCAACCTTATTGCTATACCATACACAAGTAGGTACAGCGGTGCATGACCCAAAGTAACGTGTTGACTAGGGTTAGCAGGTAGGATATGATTTGAATTGTTGCGTAGCTGTGAGACTTGGCCTGTTCCGGCAGCGGAACTGAGACGTCTTCAGGTGTTCGACAATCGTTGTCTCAGAACCATAGCTCCTGTGGGTTGGTGTCGGCGAATCCGTAACGAGGCAATTAGAAAGCGAGTTTTGGGTTGTGTAACGGGTACTTCCATTGAAGAATGTGTCCAGCACCAGAAGCTGCGTTGGTTGGGACGTGTGTTGCGCATGCCTAACCATCGTTTGTCGAAGAGAGTGCTGTTTCCCATGCCCAGTTCAGAGTGGCGGAAGCAGAGAGGTGGCCAAACCTTGACCTGGCAGAGGGGTATGAAGGAGATTACGGGACGCTTGGGTGCTGTCGGTGCTACTCGCCTTCCAGGATGGGGACCGCGTGATCCCCACTGCGCCTGGTTGGAGACGCTGTAAGGTATGGCTGCCAAGCGATGTCAGTGGCGTTCTTGTTTTCAGTTTCTATCCAGATTCCCTGAGTGAATGTTTGGAGGTGTAGGCACCTCGGATTGATTGTAGTAAGCTAGCACCAAGCCCCTTCCCCATCCACCTTTATTCTTTTCTTTACAATAAGGCTTTGAAATAAACCATGGTTGTACGGCAGTGAAGCATCGTGTTGAACACTGATGTCATGCTGTCCATGATGATGATGATGTCACCACCTGAACCGGGCTATAGCCCTCAAAAGTATGGATACAGTTCAAACAATGCTGAGGACTTTTTGCATGATAAGCATCTCGTTGGTTGTAAAGCCCGCCCCGTTGTATTGCTGTTTGTCGCGTTCAGGTTCGATCATTCTACGGCTGGCATGTTTCCTACTGGCTAGGATATAACAAACGAATCTTTCCAGCTCGACTTTCGAAAACTGACATTACAGTGTTCCTGCACACTGAATTTCCCTTTCGCCATAACGGTAGTAAGCTCCCATACCCAAAGTGTCAGAAAACGGACGTGCGATAAACGGCTGATTGGGTGAGTATGAAGGAAATTTTTCTAAGAATTTGGTGCTTTGACATGCAACATATCCCGGTGCACCAAAATGCCAGACCAAATTGAATGAGTGCGTTATTCTGCGGCCATCGGATTCTTGGCTACAGCTAGCCCTCTCGGTCCGAACTGCCATGTTGGATCGTAGGTCGTTGGTACTATTATCGTTTTTCAACTAACTTGCATTCTAAGCTCTAGGAGGTCAACGGTGACAAATAACGGTGGTCGAAGAGCTAAAGATGTCTCAGTTCAGGCTGCTTGAAGAGACCACTTCTCACAGCCACACAACAAAACGGCCCATACTTTGGCCTGACACACACGTCGATTGGGACTCAGGGATACGACGCATTGCAGTCATTGACGCCTAGCAATTGTGTGCAGAAATGTGGCGATTTCGTTCCAGTGCGAATCGATATCCGAGAAATTTGTCCAAATCCTACGCGGCCTTGGAAACGAAGAGAAGTGAGTCCGGGCAAGAGCGTGGTCGGAATCCACAAATACTCTCCAAAACGAACGGCAGTCACTTATTGATCAGCGTCACCGGTAACTGACGGTGATGTGATCACTATGGGTTCGTGGCTGGCACGCTGTTGGATGATACCATGTGGCCGCTAGTGACACTATTTCAAAGACGCTGCCAGACGAACCACACAAAGACGATTATTAGCTATTTTCCAGCCAGGCAAAGATCCTTCTGCCAGTTGGATTCGGACGAGGTCGACTCACAACATTCGCCTACTTAACTACACGCGTCTGTCTTAACACACAATTGGTTCACTTTTCCATTTATTTGTACAGCTGCTTACAAAGTTACCTGAGACTGACCATCGTTATCGTTTTCAAAGCACTTCCTTATATAGCTAAGCGCAGATTTTACCCTACACTGAGCATTCCGAGTTAAGTTCACCAGGGTCACAAGATGTCCAACCTTAATTTCAATTGCCATTGGTTGGAACTTGGCATTGATCACGTACAGGGCTGACTTAATCGAATTGTGCTGTTCCGCGCCCAGCTCGAGAGGGCTTAGTGGTTAATGCGCAACCTCACCAGAATGTCCATAGTTCGAACCCTACTCGGCAACTCGTCCGCTCTTGTCTAGGCTTGGACAACCTGGCGACATATCGGCCCGCACGCTTCCTTGGTGTAACACGGCATCTATGTGTTAGGCAGAATTCCAAAAGGATCCTGCTTCATCGCTCGCATTTAGGCGCTGCTACGGTCGAGAAACCTACCCCGCACAAGATTAGCCAAAATTTTGGGACGCTTGCCGGTCCGGCATCAAGCCGAGGTCTGATTGGTCGAGCGTCTGGACCCAACAGCCAAACATGACCCAGTATTGGCCGAATGCCGGTTGACAATGGCGCATCCAGAAGGCGTTCGAATTTCCACTCACACCATATAGATGAAGCGATGTATAAGTGTTCTTGACTTGGTTTTGGGCGTTAATATACCTTGTGCACCTTTGGTGGTTGTTTTGACGTGAACGCTAGCTTGGGAGGCTCATACCGAGAACTAAGCTGAGGAAAATACCGTAACTTCAATTGGTGAACGGGAACCCACGATATCAATCAAATTTAATCAGCTCCAAGAATTATTGCAGCAACAACAAAAGCAGTTTGAGGAAGCGCAACTGAAGCTCATTGAATCACTGTCTCAGAGACTTCATATCACCGAAAGCACCGGAAGCGTGCGCCAAATAGATTGACCAGAATCCTGTCTATCATAACCTTCCCATAATTTATAAATGGTCTATACATGTGTCCGAATGCCGAACTCTACTTCTGTCCTGTTTCTAATTTTTTTCAGAGTTAGCTTGCCACCTCGATCTCGCGTCGTTACACGGCCCTCCTATATTCCTTGCCACGAATGGTCGAAGATGATTGGACCGCGAGTCAGGCAGACCATTCGCTATGACATTGATCTAACCAAAGAATCCCAGCTCAAACGGGCCGAAGAGTTGCACATGTCATCGAGCAGTTTACGACGCCGCTATGACATGCTAGATCTGTTTCATCGAGCCACACTGGTGGAAAAATACCGCAACCGGTTGCCGCCCATACAGCAACATGGCTAGGTCAGAACAATCAAACCAAACATTGTGAGCAAAAATGGTACCATCCGAAACGAAACACCAATGTTTGCTATCTAAACAAGATCTTTATATGCTATTTTTCAATGAAACTTGGTGTGCGACAGACCATGTTAATTTGTCTGTCATGGCTCAACATTTCAGCAGTGTACAATTCCAAATATGTTTCATTAAAAACCTTGATAAACCGAAAAAAATGTACGCACTTGTAATCCTTCTATCAAGTAGTGTCTAGCATCCTCGTTTCCTTGACCACGGGGAGTGGGAATTCAAAGTGATTGATGCACGGGTTTTCGAACTATACTTGATGCATTGGAAACCGCATTGGGAGCCCAGCGGGCATTCGACCGACAGGTCTTCAGTTCGAGTCCATTCGTGACCAGCCAATGACTTCGATTCGTTCCCGACAGTAACTCCGGTAAAGGTCTCCCCTGCTTCCTACTAGAAAGACGTAAATGTTGCCCGTCTATCTATCTCGATAAACGCGCGAAGCTGAATTGTCGGGAGCTGGATGTTAAACGAATACACACAATCCGGCCGTTTTCTCTTTATAGAGTAAAAAATAAATGATGCCCAGTTCCACTAACCGTGCAGGAAACGTACATAACCCAGTTTTGTCTCTACTCATTCTAGATTGCGTTTACTTACAATGAGATTGCCCATTAGTTCTATTCAATGACTGTTCGAATTTGTCTAACTGTGGCCGGTTCGGCATCTGATCGATTCTCTAGTGGCTTGTTTCCGGCGGCCGTTGTTTGTCTTCAGTGCACTGGTTGTTTATCTGCATTGCTGACTAAAACGTGAAAATTACTGGCTGACTGACCTTAGCGTGAATAAAAATGGAACTTAGTCAATCGGTGAAAATAACTTCGATGTAATGTGATGTGTCTGGATGTCTAAAGTGTTTTGGCTGATATTTATGGGCATGAAGCTAGAACTCACAGAGGTGACAAAGAGCACCAAGTAAACTTAGCTTTCTGGTCAAATGAGCTGTATGTTGCGTACGTTCTATAGTATGCTAAATTTCCGCTAAATTCTGGACGGTCAACTCGTTTTTGGTGTTAGATGTTACATTGGAAAAGTGAATGTTGGGAGCAGACTGACAGGATATCGAATTGAACCCGGAGCTGTCTTTACAGAGTCCTCAAAATCATTACCTATGAAGACCAAACGATCAAACAACCAATGGATGTGTTGTCAGGTAAGGTCATCCGCTGGCGAAACTGGAGTAGATCGATCTCTCGCATCCTTCGTGAAAAAGGCGGACTTAACTCTGAGGCCCAAAGTCCATGTAAAAGTGAACTGATGGTCCATGAATTTCGCGAATCTTATACCGGGTCCCGTAATCATCCTCATCATCATCAGCTGTGAGAACCGCGCACTTGTCATACAATGGTTATAGCTGCCACAGTTTTGTTCACCGATGATTCGGGGAGATGGGGTGGGTAAGTGCGCATTTCAGACGGGAGCTGATAAATTGGTGCGTAAATACAGGTCTGTCAGTGGAATTTTGAGTGTGGGTATTGGGAAGGGAGCTATGTATGTAGTCTGATGTAGCTTGGACGCCAAAGCGCCATTGAGGGCGCGACTGAGCCACGTCTGACAAAGCCTCTAACCATTCATGTAGCCCCTCTCGTGGTCCCCATCCAGAGAGACTGCAATGACCAGTGCGGCTGAGTTTGCTGGTACTGCCTTTCATACTTCGCTGCCGAGTCATTGTTTGATCTACCCTGGCTCAATTCCACCCTTCACATGGTTGTGCGAAAAGAACCCTTCGAGGAATTCGGTCGACTGGCATACGCAGCACGTGGCCAAGCCAGCGCAACCTTTGCAGTGTGAAAAGTCATTCAGCAGGCTGCCTGATGATCTCTCATTCTTTTTCAGCACTATCGTATGCCAATCGCACCAGGAGATTCGCAAATTTTAAGGCGCCTACAAGGAACGGGTTAGGGTATGAACCCAACTTTAGCTTCTCGATTGCTCTTGTCTTGGCCATCTAACCGTATATTAGTTCTGATGCACTCCCCTCAGGCTTCTTCCAGCAGTGCATTAAGTGGGTCCCACACTTGGACGAGATGGCTCAAGTGGTTGGAGCGCGAATTTACTGACCGAAACGTCCGTGGTTCGAATCCGACCTCTGTCTCTAGACTTCCCCTGTCTAGGCTTGAGCAACCTGGCAGTATCTCAGCCCTCGTGCTTCCTTCGGGCGGCATGGCAGCTAGGCACCGGAGGGTGTTACGGCTGAACGATTTTTTTTTACCAAACAGCACCTCCCTTCAAATGTCTGCGGCGTTCATACATGGCAGCCAAGATCTGGCTTGTTAGAACCCATGTTTTTTTCCACAGGATTCCATTGGGATTTTCAATGAAATGATGAAGAGAAGCGGTCAACAGGCCTGTTGCTCCTTAAATGGAAATTTCATCCTGGATTCGTACAATGCAAAATTCATTGAACGCCTTTGGCAACAACAAAAACATGTCGTACAGTGCCGATGAGCGGAATAGCCCTGGCCAGTGATGGAAGTCATGAATATGTCACCAACTATCTGTTTGGCACAGCCAACTCCGTCAAGTGGCCAATAAGAGAATAGATTCTGTTCCTCTTCACTGCTCATAAAGGAAACTCAACTTTTCTGGGGAAAAATACAAGGATTTCAGGTACAATAATAAAATATGCCACTGTCATACCTTGTTGTTCGAGTAATTTCGGTGAAAGCGCGCCAAATTTTAGCTGCGAATGAGGAAAAGACAACTACTCTTGAATATGTATATACGTAATGCACTACTCATAAGGTTGCTGAAAATTCTTCGACAGCCCACGACCGGTTTCGCCCTTCTTGGGGCTCATCAGGTAGGCGCAGTCCCCGAGTTTCCGTCAACCTTATGTTCTACTTGAACCCAAATTGGACTGTTTTCGAGAAATACACTCATTTGCATATCAATTTGGTTTTTGCGAGATACTCACCTGGAACCCAGCTGAATCTCCCGTTTGTGATGTTTCCAGGCAACTGAATGTGCTGCACCAGGCCGCCTCATGTTCCAGTTGCTACGATATTCGAGATATCGCGATACATGTATATACGTAATGCACTACTCTTGAGTATATTTGTGGCAGTATTTGTATGGAAACCAGCGTAGAATTTTTATTCATTCGGCAATCGTCCTTGAATTTAGCAACATGAATGACAATATAAAAAGCGCCATGAACAAGCGCCACGCAATGATGCTAATATGTAAAGTAGGTAACGCGGAAAACCGCGAGTTTTGTCGATTCAAAATAGCACCATCTGGCAGGTGAACTGGGAGGTCCCAGCAGGAAAGAATGGAGGACATTCATAAAAATCACCAGTATTATGGGTGAAAGTATCTACTAAACAGTACTCGCAACGAAATGAAATGCAGCACCTCGTAGAATTCTGAACAGGTTGGCCATGAAAGTGCGTGCGTATGGGTATGCGCATGGGCATGTGCAAGTGTGCGAGGATGAGCGTCGTGTGTGTGGTGCGCGTGTATGGGGCATGTGCGTGGTTGATGTACACATAAATGAGCGCGCAGAGCAAATGGTGGAATTTCTGACGAATGCGGACGGAATCCACTACAAGCAGACAGTGGCGACGGGCAGGCGTGCATGGAGAAATCAAGCCAGGATGAGGGATTCGTCATTACCTAATGAAGACGTCAAACATGGAATTCCGTCCGAATTAGATGAAGCGTTCGCAAATAAAATAAAGTAGTCCCGTAGTGTCCAAATAGGAATTCAGGTGAAAATTTCGACGCGGAAAAATAGGTTGGATGCACTCGACGGTCAACTTTCCTTCTAGTTTTCATCGTGCTCTAACTCGACATGTCTTTTAAGCACATATGAACGACTAAACGTTCTCCCACATTGCTCACCATTGATTTTTTCACCCATCTGCACCTCTTTGGCATGTTGAGAAAGCTGCCCTTTACGACTGAAACCCCCTCTGCATACTCAATATTTACGAGATATGCTGGATGGCACAGTTGCAAGGCTGATGCAGCGATGCTTATTCCAAAGTGCTCGTGCATTCTTTCTGGATCTCAGGATAATCCTTCGGTTGCCTGCATTCGGCAGCTTTTTCGATTCACAATATATATAAGAGTCAACTGCTGTCAGAGAAGTCTTAAGCAAATCCATGCCTTTGTTGCTAAGAGATTAGTATAACCTCTTTTCCAGTTTACTATTTCGCTGTATGCATTGTCTCCAGTTGCTGCGCGACTGTTATTGTAATCCTCCATTTTGACTGAGCAGATTTCTTGCGAATTGCTGACCCGTCACTGTCGTCTATTTTTGCTGGTAATTTCCTTCTTCTTGTCGGTTGATAATCGTCCGAGCATTCGCAATCTACCAGAGCTCTCAATTTTTCCTACGTGATTCACAATTTGGCGTTTTTAGAAATCTGTGTGCGCCGTCAAACTCCTCGCCTACCGAAAGGGTACGCCTAGCCTCAGTCAGACATACGTATTTCGATGAAATCCACTGGTTGTTTGGTCACGTCAGATTTGTTGAAAAGACAACTTTGAACGCCGCACTATGAACATCTAATTTTGCCAAAGGTTTCCCCAGTCTTCTGGATTCCTTCTCTCGTTCACATACGAAAGCTCCAAGTTTGCGACGAGCAAACACAAACGACGTTTTGTCTCACATAGTGGGATGTTTTTCGCTCAGTCAAGAGTATCGCTGGGCTAGGCAACTTGGTTCCAAATGTTTTCTCACCGGCCGAGTTCACATCTTGTTCACCGGGGGTGATCTGTGGTTGTGATTGGTCGATTGGATGATCGATTCTGTCGACTGGCTAGTGGTCTTATTTAACCAAGCTATCAAGCTAAGCGAAAAGAACGGCATTGATTCTCTTGGTACAGACGATTTCCCACTGAGGTCTGCATAACCCATATGCCAGTCCAATGAGATGGTTAACTGAACAGCCCAAATGAATGCTACACTGCGACTTTGACGATTTCAGCGCCACAAAAGCAATACCTCTCACCTCTTTCCCGTTTTGACTTGAGGAGGGCGCGAGTGACCGCCTGCTATCATCAGAGACTAGACTATACAATGGCGAGACGCCGTTTTCACTGTAGACGAAAAAGCTCATTTCCTTGTGAAGTCTTCGCTGTGAGGAATTTACCAGTCTGGTGTTGGACCTGAAGCATCTTTGTTTCTCTTCAGGGAGTGTTTCAACACTACCTTGAATCTAAAGCGGTGGTGCACACAGCAGTTCAGCCCAAGATGCAATTCCACAAGTAGAGTCTTTCAGACCTCCCCATTTAGTGACCCGACTCTTAAGAGGAATTTGTAGGCAATGTTTGACATTTTAATCTCCTACGGCTTGGTTTGATGGGGACAGAATACAGGGCATCCAGAAATTTCCGATCGCACGTCCCTTTTTTTTTTGAGAAAAGTGCGTGTATTAGGTTAAACTTCTTTTTGGGACAACAATTCTTGCCAAATAAATAAAACTTACCACACACAGTCGGATATATTGGTAAGAACTTTGGCATGTTCTTTTACAGGAGGGTGCTCGACACCTGCAACTGAAAGAATAGCCACGCGAGGACTGTAATCCTGGCTTCTCGAAAAAGCAGTATTCACAAGGTTGTTGCAAACACTTCAAACTTATGAACAGTATTCTTTCACGAAATTATACTGCTGCCTCTTGAAAGTTGTCCCAACTAAAACACGGGGAAATCTGTGAGCTATACATTTAGTTAGGTAATATCCTAGAAGAGACAGTCAGCTGGAATTCAGTTAAGTGGCTTGGCAAATGGGTGTATATAGTGACAGGTTATCAGGTTACATGAAGGGACATACCCGTCAAACAGGCCGTTGAGCTCCAACTAAAGTAGACGGAAATGGATCCTATAATCAGTGTTTCTCTTGTAGTGGTTTGGCGTGTTCTGGTCACATAGGGCTCACAAAACCCTCAGCATGAAAGAACAGAAATTGCTGAGTTTCACATGGACCCAGTCTTTACGCAGAACGGCACCAGAGTGTGAACTGAGCAAGGGAAACGAACGTCCAGACATGGTGTTCCTCCCGAAGAGGGCATACTGAGAATTGGCTTTACGGCCCCATCTGGCCCCCTCAGAGACATCGAAACGAAATATGAAACACGCCAAACGCTACCACCGCCTCCTGTTTCATTTGACACGGTATTCCAGGAGTCAACGTACAGTTTCATCGAGAAAACTACTAAATAGTTTGCTGAAAACTGTTCAAAAGCCCACGACCGATGTCTTCCTACTTGGCGATCACCGGATACTCTCGGACTTGAGTTACCTTAACTGATATTTCCACTTCAAGCCAAATTATACGAAGACCACGAAAGACACCCGGTTGCGAACACTGTGCGACAGTGTGTTGGAGATCACTTTCGAATCAAACCCATCACCAACAATCAAAGTAGAAACAAGACTCACGGCGATGTTGCGACGTCACCAACGTTGCAAAATATCCTAACAGCAACACATAGGTGACCATTTTTATTTCACTCAGGGAATGCCTCCAACGTGCGTCCAATTCGCCTTTTATACGTTCCCTTAATTAGCACCATCTCGTTGGCCAAAAGAATGCGACTGAGATTAGTGATCATCCGGCGGCACCTAATTGGCCATTGGTTGTTCAAAAAGAATTTGTTTGTCAGACGTGCGACCCGAACACGACACGCTTGCTTATTATTCAACAGAGTGAAATGGAATTATTCACTGTGCACCCGCCGGTTCACAATTCACGCGAACGCCGAAATATTCTTTCCTAGGAGCATTATGGTTATTAGCATGTGGTCACCCTCGCGATGTGGAAGGACTGGACAACATCAGTGGAGATTTCGTTCTGTAAATGAGTCCAGTCTGTGCTGAGGATGTCGGAAGCATTGTACAGCTGTTTCATGAGATGCGCGCTGCTGACCAGCCCAATCAGAATGATACAACTGGGCAGTGTTTGCCTGCTTCCAGCGTAGGTAGATTTGCTTCACGTACGGGGTAAAATACATCACTATCCGTCTCGCTCTTTCTCGGACTAAACACACAGTTTGAGTGACACACACATGATCGCAGCACAAAATGCACATGGTTCCTGAACTTGTCTGTATTGATCAGGGGGATAGCAACGGTGCGTAGATTGTTGCTCCGTTTAGTTTGCAAGGCAATTGTGACCGTTCGAATGCATATCCCCACTAAGAACGGTAGCAAACGGGGGTAAGCCGGTTGAGGTGTCGTTTCAACCTACAAGCAGTTTCCACGGCAGCTCTAATAATGTTCCCATGGCAAACTCGCCGACTCTGAGTTCCAGATTGGAAAATGTGAATATCATCCCGGCGTGGCATCTTTAGTGCTTCAGTGGATCAGTTGCACCACTGACTACTTCATCATACAAGGACGATCCAAGCACGTGACACCACAGCTCAATCCCAGGGAAGTCTGCACACAATGCGACAGACACGTGTACAAGCACAATCGGCAGAGCACACGTGACGGTTTGTTGACCAGCCTCTGGGAAACCACATGCCTTCATAAACACCACCCTCGGTGGTCAATTCGTCAGGCTGTATGTCTAATAAACCCGCTGTGTTTCTACTATTGTATCAAGTCAGTCTAACGTGAAAATCGTGAGCATCCTTTACACTGGGACCCCGTTTAACGCATGCGGATGGTTTTCCAACAATTGTGCGGCCGAATGCTCGACGCCTTCATGAGACTGAAATTTACTTTTTCCGTTTTCGAATCCAATTAAGCCGTAAAATGTTTGAGGTGTATAAGGATTCTTGGTAGAAAAAGTCCTTGAGAGTATTCCTGTGGATTGACCTGAGAAGACACTTGATCACTCACGAGAGCTCTCTCTCTCTGTATCACGGTGACATTGAGTTTTGGGATAGGACGTCAGGGTGATAAATTGTTTTCCCATCTAACTGTACGTTGGACTTCAATAAAATGCGGATGAAGTTGAGGTCGAAATGTTTATGTATCTCATTGTTTTCAATAAGCCAGATCAACGTGCAATCAAAACCCAGATAATCGACTCAAACTGCATTAAAAATGTTCAAACAGACCGCACCAGATTGTTGGTCAAGCATGAATGTTCCGTGTCCTTTATCTTCGGGTGAGAACCTCATTTCCTCTAATTGTCCACACTGGATACGTAGTCATTCACTGACTAGTTGGACCCTGAAAAAAAGGCAAGATGCAGCTACCGCGACAATCGTGGCTAAGAATTATGCCCAGCACGTGGTTGTTCGAAGCTACTGAAACAGTTCCCAGTACACATAGCTTCCCAAAACTACCCGTGAGGGACTGTTTTCAAGGAGTCCATCAACTTCTAACACATTGCTTCTCTATGGGTAAGAAAAACACAAAATCCCCCAATACCATTCAAGAGAGCTAGGCTTTTGCGTACAAAGGGACCAAGCCCCAATTTCAACCGTCCAAAGGAAACCGTGGTGAGAAGGTTGTCCAAATGGAACGGAGTATTGAGCCTGAATCACTGCGATAAACCTCTCTTCTGCTGTTGTCTTATCGATAGGAAGTCCAGTCATCTTAAATGAGCCACACGCGCACACTTGACCGTCTTTTCACTGACGTCATTTTCACGGCGAATCACATATGTGAATGATCGTGAATTATTGCACCGATTTTTCAATTCAACGATTTCAGCGCGTAGGATAACCAAGGGGCTTCCTTTCGTGAGCTTGCATCATGAAAAATGCCAATCGGTGTCTAACTCGTTGGATCTTGGTAGAACTAGATTCTATTTATAAAGCTATCTAAGTATTTAATCGAAAAACACAAGTTGGGGTGAAAATCTTACACAACACGGAAGTGCTTGCATTCAGGCAACAGTGTTTTGCAAGACCCTTCGCACAAGCAGCAGGTTGTTTCCAGATTGCTCTTGTAATTGAGGTGACGGATGTTTAAGTATGTTTTTAAAAAACGCTGATCATCTTGAAGAAACAGCGATTTTGAAATGTAACCCGGTACTTGCAACCTGTAGACCAATTGAATAATGGGATTCTCACTGGCTTGGACAACAAAGTACGCCGTTACTACAGTTCTCAGCGGAGCAGTTCTCGCCGTATGTTAACGTTCTGTGACTTTATTCGGGCTTTAAGCTCGTTGCGTGAAATGGCCGGTCGCAATCTAAGATGGAGTAAACATCTCGTACTTTTTTCAGTATGCAGCGCGAGATGTCTCCGAGTTCGGATCGAACCGTATTCAGGGCTTTGAAATTGTTTCGTCATATTAGAGGATCTCCTCTCCGAAAAACAGTCATTCGGAATCGTTCACGATCCAAGCTAATCAGGTTACGGGAGGGAAGCAATAAAATCACTTTTCCTGAACATTGTGAACGAACAAGGTCACGGACAACATATCTATTCGGTGAACCCCTCTATACTGGAGTTCAAACGACCTTTGAGAGCAAATGGTATCTGTTCAACACGTTGGAAGGGTTTATATGGTCAGAAAGTTGCCCAAAAGGAACGAGCTAATTAGGCAGGCACTGTCCGATAATACTTGCATCCTGACCTGAGACGAGAGACGAAATAGTCAGGCGCACGACGACTGTATCACCCTGACGTCCTATCCCAAAATTCAATGTCACCGTGATACAGAGAGAGAGAGCTCTCGTGAGTGATCAAGTGTCTTCTCAGGTCAATCCACAGGAATACTCTCAAGGACTTTTTCTACCAAGAATCCTTATACACCTCAAACATTTTACGGCTTAATTGGATTCGAAAACGGAAAAAGTAAATTTCAGTCTCATGAAGGCGTCGAGCATTCGGCCGCACAATTGTTGGAAAACCATTCGCATGCGTTAAACGGGGTCCCAGTGTAAAGGATGCTCACGATTTTCACGTTAGACTGACTTGATACAATAGTAGAAACACAGCGGGTTTATTAGACATACAGCCTGACGAATTGACCACCGAGGGTGGTGTTTATGAAGGCATGTGGTTTCCCAGAGGCTGGTCAACAAACCGTCACGTGTGCTCTGCCGATTGTGCTTGTACACGTGTCTGTCGCATTGTGTGCAGACTTCCCTGGGATTGAGCTGTGGTGTCACGTGCTTGGATCGTCCTTGTATGATGAAGTAGTCAGTGGTGCAACTGATCCACTGAAGCACTAAAGATGCCACGCCGGGATGATATTCACATTTTCCAATCTGGAACTCAGAGTCGGCGAGTTTGCCATGGGAACATTATTAGAGCTGCCGTGGAAACTGCTTGTAGGTTGAAACGACACCTCAACCGGCTTACCCCCGTTTGCTACCGTTCTTAGTGGGGATATGCATTCGAACGGTCACAATTGCCTTGCAAACTAAACGGAGCAACAATCTACGCACCGTTGCTATCCCCCTGATCAATACAGACAAGTTCAGGAACCATGTGCATTTTGTGCTGCGATCATGTGTGTGTCACTCAAACTGTGTGTTTAGTCCGAGAAAGAGCGAGACGGATAGTGATGTATTTTACCCCGTACGTGAAGCAAATCTACCTACGCTGGAAGCAGGCAAACACTGCCCAGTTGTATCATTCTGATTGGGCTGGTCAGCAGCGCGCATCTCATGAAACAGCTGTACAATGCTTCCGACATCCTCAGCACAGACTGGACTCATTTACAGAACGAAATCTCCACTGATGTTGTCCAGTCCTTCCACATCGCGAGGGTGACCACATGCTAATAACCATAATGCTCCTAGGAAAGAATATTTCGGCGTTCGCGTGAATTGTGAACCGGCGGGTGCACAGTGAATAATTCCATTTCACTCTGTTGAATAATAAGCAAGCGTGTCGTGTTCGGGTCGCACGTCTGACAAACAAATTCTTTTTGAACAACCAATGGCCAATTAGGTGCCGCCGGATGATCACTAATCTCAGTCGCATTCTTTTGGCCAACGAGATGGTGCTAATTAAGGGAACGTATAAAAGGCGAATTGGAGCAGGTTGGAGGCATTCCCTGAGTGAAATAAAAATGGTCACCTATGTGTTGCTGTTAGGATATTTTGCAACTTTGGTGACGTCGCAACATCGCCGTGAGTTTTGTCAACAGATGTTAACGAGATGCCTCTTGGTTAAAATTTGAAAATGTCCGGTAACATATTATCAAAATACTAACAGGAAATGAAACCAAATTACTTTGCAAACGGATCTACTTCGCGTCCTTCCTGCATTTTTTGGGGCAACTGAAACCCAAATTTGATGGAAACTCGTGTGGGCGTCTGAGGGATGAGTTCTATGAATGGCGAAGTGGTCCCTGGACTGCAAACTCATGAGTAATCTTCCTTCGCGTGATTACGATAGTTTACAACAAAGAAGTAAACATAGACAATTCCAGTAATTTGTATTCAAGGAATTCAATATTACAAGTTGGTGTTTAGATGGTTTGATGTTAATCATGAGTTTTTTTGCAATTATTTCGAGACGGAATGACCCTATTAGATGAGGTCGAATTTCCCTATAATCCACACCGTGTCCCCTCTTTCGGATGAGATATCATGTATGCAGATTCATCCCCATTCTTACTTCTCATTATGATTCCTTTCTGGATAAATACACATGGTTTAGATGGTCCCACTGCCATTCCTGTGTGGAGGAATTCAATGTGTATACGATCTCTTTCCCTCGATTTTAGTTGGAGAGCTCAATGGCCTGTTTGCAGAGTATGTTCCCTTGCGTAAGTTAATAAAAAAATATCAAGTACACCCGTTTGCACACTCATCTATTTTTAACGCGGGATTCCACTGAATTCCGAATGAATCTCTCCTGTGTGATATTATTCGATGAATGTGCTACACATTAGCTGCCTCATGCTTTTATTAGTTGGGACGATTTCCGAGAGTTAACAGCATAGTTTCTTGGACAAATACCATTCGTGAGTTTGAAGTTGACTTTGTGAATTGGGCCCCTTCACGAGATTGACCTCAAATTTCTGACGTGGCTATTCTCTCAGTTTCATGTTTCGCGCGAATTGCATACCCTCTTGCAAATGCATGTTCAAATTACGATTATTTCTGCAATTTTTTTTCAAAATTCTGCCCAATAGATCTGCCTAGGTGCGTGATGAGCTCCGTTTAATTTTGTACGATTTGTAATCCCAAAAATGTACTCTAGCCCCATAAATGTATTTTTTTTGTCAAAACCTACCATAAGAGATTTCGTAATCCAGTAACCTCCTATCCCACCAAACCGGGCCATAGGAGCCAGCAGTATTAGTAACACTGATTACGAAATCCCCTCAAAATGCAGTCTGAACTGCTGTGCGCACTAGTACTTCAGTTCCGAAACAGTGCTGAGACACTCACTGAAGAAAAACGATGGTTACTCATGTCCAACACCAAAATGGTAAGTTTCTCAAAGCGATGACTTCACAAGGAAATGGGCTTTTTAGTCCACCGTGTAAACAGTCTCGCAGATGAGTGACTCAAGTAATGGTTTACTGTGGTCTCTTGTTTTGAAGGCGTAATCCCAACTAAGTGTTTGAACCTGCTTACTGCAATGAAACCGTGCTGTTCCGTCGGCCGCAGTCACATTCCCCCCGAGTTTATAGGACCTATGACGTGAACACGAGAAGAGCGTGGCTCAACTCTCTCAGTGCTACGCACCGCCAAAACCCGGCGGGAGGATAACCTAGTATGGGCCAATGATGCTATCCTTGTGATGACGTTGAGTTTAGCTTGCCAATCTCAGCTAGCAGTCAGCCTATGCTCACAACACCTTACTCAGAGAATGAAAATGTCTTCGGGGTTTCGATAAATACTCTCGTTTGCATACCCATTTGGTTTTCACGGGAGACTCAGCTAAATCTCTCGTTTATGCTATTCGTCCGCTGAATGTGCTGCACAAAACCACTTAATGTTTCAGTTGTTACGATATTTGAGATATCGCGGTGTATTTTCATAGAGGAATCTTCTCACAAAATTGCTGAAAACACTTCAGCAGCCCACCACCGGTTTGGTCCTTCCTAGGGCTCCTCAATTAGGTGAAGTCCCCGAATTTCGGTTAATCTTATGCGGTACTTAAGCTAAATTGGACAGATTCCGAAATCTACGCCCTTTTGCATATCGAAGAGGTTTCAGCAACTTGGGTTCAATTAGAACATAAGGTTGACGGAAACTCGGGGACTGCGCCTTCTTGCTGAGCCCCAAGAAGAGCAAAACCGGTTGTAAGCTGTCGGGGAGTTCTCAGCATCCCTGCGAGTAATCTTCCGGGTTCATTCGGGGGCAGAGTTGGAGCGTTCTATTGGTCTCTTGTTTTGAAGATTAACTATCAAGTAACTGCTAGAACGGGCCGATAGCAAAAAATCATCTTGTCTCGGAAATTGCGATATTGGTCGCTCTTTGGAATTCAAAACGGAAGATGGATGGAAAATTTTTCCTTTGGGGTGAAGCCGGTAAGGACGCAGTGCGACAGTCATCTGAGCTATTCAGTTGACCATCGCTGCTGACTGGGAGTTGTTTTGTCAAACTCAGTGGGAACTCATGTCTTCCAAAAAAAACCACTGATGTTCCATCCGCTAGGCTTGGCAGCCTTGTTAAACAGGCCCACTAGCCATCCAACAGGATCAATCATCCCATCAGCCAGACACAATCAAATGCGAATCCCGACCAGAAAGACGTATATAAACACGAACAGCGGGCGGCCCAACTTTCGCAATACGATGCTTTGTTAACCGCCGACGAGAGGCTAACCTGCTGCGGGCCAATAACGTCAACCATCCTGACGATGAAACGTTTGAATTCACCTTGCAAAGCTCAGCGAACTGTCACCCAAGGAATGAGAATGTCTTTCGGTTCATTCAGGAGCAGATTTGGGGCGTTCATGGTCGAATAAGAGCGAGAATTCGAAAAACTAGAAAAAAGCGTTTGGCAATATTAGATGCCCGTAATTCACCCTAAACCCACGGAAGTTGTATCCGTTTATGAGCCTCGGAGAACGGATTCTCTATAGCAGTATCCATCCGAGCTATTTAGCTACTCCATCTTTGGTGAAGTGACAAACCATTAGAAGAGGGCGCGACGGCGTACTATCTTTCACGGGTCAAGTATGCGATGCCTTATTGCGTTTCTTATTGCCACGTAAGTCAGAATCAGGACCGGCAGGACCTGAGAACGTCAAAAACTTCCAGTGTTTCAACACCATTTTCTATCTATCACGAAGCATCCACAGTTGTTCAACCCGAAAACCGTATGTTTTGTCCCCTCTAAGACAAAGTTCATCGTTTCTTTAGTGCCTATGTCCAAAGGAGTCGTAAACGGACGACTAACATAATCACCTGCCTCATTCAAACAGATGTGCATCTTCATCCGATAACGATCTCGCGTTTGGAAACTTCACTCCCTGGGTTAGTGATGATGCTGAGACCTAGAAGTACAAGCTAGGACTCATAGGAATCCGATTACGAATGACACCGACGATGGGTTGCTGAAGATATGTGCTGCCTTGAAATTTCCAGCCAATAAACGTGTGACGGACGCCGTCTTCTTCGTGACCGCATCTAAGTAGCGAACAGAAACATCTGTTTGACTATAAGACTGTACTAAAGAGGGCATGACTGATATTCGGACCAAGACTTCGATGTGTGCAGCTGATCGCAAGCAGCAGCACGCCTTGGTAACTGCCAAACTGCTTTTCATACACTTGAAGCTGCCTGATTCTTGATCAGGAGGAGCTGGATGTAAAACTGAAGCATCTGGAACGTTCCGCGCAAACTCCGTTGATCGAACAATTCGAATACACAAAAAAACAGTGGGCTTGTATGTGAACACACGTCCTATCAGCTGCTGCGGATACAATCCTATAAGAGAGGGGACAGATGCTCGATCACTTGGGTCAAGATGAGTTGCCAAGATGCTTCTTGATGCGAAGGTTTCTGGTGTTTTCCAAGAAATTCAAACGTCCGAGAAGCACGACTGCCCGAAATCCAACTAGCTGCTCCATAACCAAGCATCATAAACAGTCGCAAAACCGAGGTGTGAATCCTTGCCCCATCAAAACGAATAACTCCAATCATATATGGATAATCACTGGTGAAAGAATTTCTTTGGCATGTAGAACAGAGGCCACTGCCTGGGTTTCTGTTTATGCACCCCATACAAACTGGTGAAATTTAACAAGTCCGACAGCTTCCGACATCTTCAAACTATCACTGTTCATTACTATGCAGCCGGCCAGGAGAAGTGAATTTTGGCTGGACTACTCGGTCAGCTACTTGGACAGCTCCTTTCGCACAGCCTCGCCCCTGTACCGACTTAATGACAAAAGAAAATCAAACTCACAATAAGCTGTTTCAATCGGTGTATTGATTGAACGCCAGAAGCATGTCAAATGCATCAATATGTCCTGGGACTAAGCGACATGGTTATAATCATGCTTCTCTGCCCCCACGTAAGTCGGGTTGAAGATTTCAGGGAACGAGCCCAGCTAAACAAATGTTGAACGCGAATGGGCGAAAAGCCTAGAACCGCTTTGTACTTATGGCATGCATAGGTCAACCAGGGCGTTCAGATCAACTCATTGATGAAATAAACAGCAAAAACAACTCTGTTGTAGGATCACTGAAGGGCCGGTAAACATTGCAGACCTGTTCGCTATGAATTTTCTGGGGACCGTTTCATCACTGATACAGTATACCTATTACAGTTAGTAACCGGGCAACACAGAACTGAAAGCTGAAAACACTGTCAGTCGATTGTGATGTGGTTTTGAAAAGCCGGCTTCCGGTCAACTAGCGAAATATTTTACTGCAATGCATTCGATAGTCGAGTGTCCCAACAGCTTAACTCGGTTGTCTTCGTCATCAGTGCCTTCGAACAGAAGAAAAGTCGACCGACCCCTATCGTCGCATAGGTAAACAGATAGTGTGGCAATCGCTAGCGGGAATGTTTGTACATCCAGTGACACATGCAAAGAGCTGCGCATAATTCCGTTTGAGATCTCGGAGGAACCCGTGGTTTTGCATTAGAAACAGAAATTTTTCTGAACCATGATGCTCCTTCTTTATCGTTTCTTGGGGACAAAGCAATAGTGGCCGTCATAAGGCAGTATCACTCGTTTCGCCTGCTCCTTAATGGGTAAGATTCCAGTGGCAACAAGGCGTTAGAAACAAACATTAACCACCACCCACAATCTATAGACGTAACACACACACACACTACTCATAAGGTTATTGAGAACTTTTCAGCAGCAAGCGATCGGTTTCGCTCTTTTTGGGTCCATCATCCAGGAGTGGATGAACACCAAAAGTGAGAAGTTCAGCTAGGATTCAGCTGTCTCTCCCGTGAAAACCAACTCGGTATGCAAATGAGGGTATTTTTCGGATTAACCACTCATGTCAGCCTGTCACAGTATCCTGACCTCCACACTTTGCACCATTGGTTGGTTGTCTCATATAAATCTGATTGGTTGATCTGCTCTATCGTCAATCCAATCGACCAATCATTGGTCCCAGTCACTTGGTGATACAAGTTACAGTCCAATTATCGGTATGCTCTCGCCACGAAATCTAAATTCCGCTTGTTCTACTCTAGTTAGTCTGTTCATTTCACGTGATTGAGATGACTGAATCTGAGGAGCACTGCTGACTTGTTTGCTCCGGTGTGCTGTTTCGTCCGAGAGATAATAGGGTTGTGGACGCGCCTCTACATTTGCCTGTCACACCCACCGGCCTAAAAAGAACATGTAGGATGAGGCTTGAAATATTCGGTCGGATTCTGCGTGGTATTGCGTACTAATCTGTCATCATTTACGTGGTTACATGGTCGTATTGGGGTTGCAAATTTCACCCTTCCTTTTGGTGTTTGACCGTCAATTTCGATGCCTGTTTATCATGAAACTAGTAAACTCTCATCACCGTTATTTTCCAACACGGCATATGCAAGCAGTGTCGAATGGGAAAACGTAACACAGGACGTTGAACAACCCCAGGATGCGGCGGAATGAACTAAGGTGGCAGATAAACCATCATGTCGGAAACCTCATGACAGACTTTACAAGTGTCCCATATGCAGTAACTCATTTGCTCACCTGTCCAAGGCCTTAGAGCATCAAAAGTCCCACTCAACCGATCGCGATATTCACTGCAGTATATGCAGTTGTTCTTTCAAGCATAAAAGTAGTCTACGTCGGCACACGGAGAAAGAACACACAGGTCAGACTGATTATCTGCTTTCAAAAACACCAAACAAACGAGTCCGAGAATCAGCAGAAAGAGGTAACCCGTGTCCAGAATGTGGGAAGAAGTTCACACGTTGGAATGCTCTTCAGGAACATCAAAAATCAATGCACGCAAAAGGAGGGCGCTACATGTGTGACGAATGCGGAATCCTTCTCAGCTATAAACAGCATCTTTTGCGACATGTCAGAGAAGTGCACAGCAGAGACTTCCAGAAACGATGTGAGCAATGTGGTGGAAAGTTCAGTCGTTCCTATTTGCTTAAAAGGCATATTGAGTTGGTGCACGGTGGCGGCCGAGGAGGAAACTGACAGTCGAATGCAGTGAACCAATTCAAAATCCCCTCTTCATCAGTGTCAAAATTTTCACCTGAATTTTGCTTCGGAGTTGCTGGACTAGGCTGTTTCATTCACAAAGGCTGCATCAAATTTGGACGGAACTCCATATGTGACGTCCCAATTGAATAATCATAGATCCCTGGTTCTGATCAACACTCTCTCTGTGTGATCGCTTTCAGCCAGTCGCCAGTGTGTGCTTCTTGTGCGTTCAGGTGCAATGCGTCACAGGTGGTTCACAAACACCCTCAATCGCTGTACGCATGCAAACGCACCACACCACACAGATGTTCATAGGGATTGTTCATACCGCTTATGACTTTGTCCTTCCTGTTTCTAGGTTCACTCAAGACCGGCGACAGAAGAAATCTTTTAAGCACCCACTTCATTTGTTCATTTGTCCCAGAAGTGAATTCAGAAAGTTACGAAGACATGACCGGCCTCAGTAAATTATTCCAAAGTTGTTCAGCCCTCTGGTCAACCCAGCGCTTGCACCCCACAAATGCTGCTATGATTGTTTTCAAGATTGCCCGCCCTGTTTGCCTAAATTTGGGTGTTCTTTCTCGAATTTGTTACACTGTTAGTGTGGTTTGGTCGATAGAAATAACTTGAACAACGACGTATGCTTATTTCCGGTTTGGTGATTGTATGTGAAACGCTTGTGCTTTTATGCAAAGTTGTAGTTTTCATTACCGCCGATGAAGAGTCACACAATCTGCTCACTTATGCACAACTTGGTCGGATGTCAAGTGAGCTGTTAGTTCGCTGTAGTGAACCGATATTTTGGTGACATCCTCATGACCTGTGTCACAGGCCGGGGCTATTGCTCTCATCGGAGATGTACGACAATGGTTCATGGTTTTTGTTGCTACAGACGTGAAACGAACTTTGTTTCGAGGACAAATGCAGCATGGAAGGGGCAATTGAGGGACCTAAGCCTGTTGAACGGTTGCCTTCGTTTCTTCACTGAAACGTTGAAACAGAATCGCCAAACGGGCTTGTAGAGTACAACTGTACACTGCTCATCAAAAGCACAATTATTTGCATTCAACTTCACTGGTCAGTTTGCACAACTCGGCAGTTTAAATTCGAGTGCTCAATTGATGAATCGCGTTTGTTCAAATTTCTCATCGCAAAACGGCAACTGATTAAATTCAACACGAGGAGAACTCCTATTGTAGACGACAGTATGAATTTACCTCGTAATGCGATTTTGCCCAGCAAATGAACTCGCGGTTCTTCCTCGGACTGTTTCCCGTTGGTCTTTCTGCAGTGGTTGAAAATTTAGGGACCATAGGAACATTGCAGTACAGAAGTCCGACCACCAGGGCAGGGTGAGAGCTTTAGGTCGGGTTGAAACCTTCATTGAAACCTTGAAATTCCACTCAAAGCGAGTCGCGAGCCCGGCTTGTATACTACAGCTGCATACTTCCCATGAATACCGCAAGAATGTGCACACAAGCTCACCGAAGTTTGATTGCAAGTGGTAAAATGATAGCTCGTCACAATTCAAGTTTGTAATCGCAAAAGGGCAAGAGACTAAATCCGAGATGGAGAACAAGTCTATAATGCTGTATGAATTTCTAACGCATGCATCTTGAACCAGGTGCGTACGCGCAATCTGTTTCGCTTTTTACTGATGTTCACCATACCAGCTACTCTGTCTACCTTCAGACATGTTTCTCGCGGAAGTCAGTTTCAAACAGGAGGTTCGCAACACGTTTTTTAACCACAAACTATTAAAAAGGGAAAAATCAACGGGGCCACCTTTGTCGCAGGGGAAAGGACGGACGTGCTAAATGTCACTCGTTATCAGATTCGCCATTAAACACTACCGTCTATTTTGGCAACCACTTGACACTCACTGGTGTGAAAAGGCTGATCCCAAACATCGAAGCTTGTCTCAATCTTCACCGAATTTTGTATAAGCGTAGTAAAGTCACGAAAGAGAATATTACTTACATACCCTTAATCCTAATTTGAACAGAATGGCCAGCAGCTAAAGCAACTGTCAGTCTCAATATCACCGGAGAGGACAATACGTTCTTCAGCAAGTCGCTATATTTAAAAATTGAAAATTGTATCCCAAACGGAGGAATGCTCAAAACATCGGTTACCATTCCCAGGAGTAGCTCAATATATGTCACACACAGGATCAGGTTGGTACGTTTGATTAATAAAAACCCTCTGTAACGAATGCTTCCTTGAACCATATCCCATGGCACATTTTATCGGCCTTTGTTTCCCAATTCTCATACTCCATCAGTGTCACTGTCGGTGAAACCAACACCTGGAGGAAGAAAATAGTAGTGGAACCTCAAATATTGCTTGGTTTGGTCTAAGCAGATAGAAATTCAGAGAAAATTTTTCAGTTCGGCGTTATAAGGGGGTCATCTAAGAGGTCGTTCGACTAACCCTCTTTGCTAACAGAATTACTCCTGTGATAACTAAAGTCTGGCTAGCCACGAAAACTGCTTCTTTCCTCCTTCAAGATACCGTTTTGATTTGACGTTTTGCCGTATCTTCTGGAAAGAACAACCACTTATATGCTCGAATGTGAATTCACAAGGGCTTCTAGAAGTGGTGTTTTACAGTATGGATAATCTGATTAAATCCTATAACACTTAAGACAACTCTGTTGATAAATTCAGAGCAAAATTTGACAAACATTAGATTTAGATCATCACTTCTGTTCAATGCAAATGGGAAGAGTACAAAATTAATGGCTGTGTGTGTGCACTCAAAATACACATGATGCGTAATCCGTTATTAGAATCTTGAAGGCCGTTCGCGTCACGACCACTACTTTGATTGGTCAGATACCACGTGATCATAGCATGCGAGTCTCAATGTGTGTACGGGTTCCTTCTGAAGAGATAGACTGGGGGGGGGCTGGGTGAACGAATGTCAACTGGCACAGCTATGACGAGACATTGAGAGTGAACGGATCTGCGTGGACAGTCACCTGATAGTCTGCTAAACTTGGTGTTAGAATTCATCACACGACTCATATGAGCCATGTGAGCGACCTATCTATCCACCCATAGTGGTCCCTGGAACATGACCACACCAAGTTTACACACACGATTGACTGCTGACCGGAGAGCTAAATCCCTCTGACTTTCAGAGACAAAGTGACAGAATCGTGACTCGCAGTGGACTGATAGAACGACGTGAGAACGCTAGTACAGAGATGTAAAACACTGTGGACAAGTCAAGGTTTATCAGGCCATACCTATTGCGCAGAACTAAATAAAATACCTTTAATTTGTAAGAGTAAAATGGAAAGCATTTTAAAGAAGCGATTAGCGAGTATTTGGATCAGTATCCCAGGACTTTGTCTGCATGTCTGAAATGTAGAACGAAGGCCAGAAACGAGGCGTCCCCTTTGTCCAGTTCTGTTTTTACTGGTTATCTGATGAAATTAGTCACATTACCACGGATGTGCCACTTTTGCTTCACAGAAAGCAGCCTCAAAATGATGAAAACTTTGGTATATTGGACGTTAACAACAAAGTCAACTTCATGGCTGGATGAGATTCGCCCATGTAGCTTGTAATATTTCACAGGTAATAGAGAATTGCTGTTGTCTAAATCGTTTGGAAAGGGATATCTTCTTTTCACATGGAGAACGGATATCTTGAAACATTTTCTTCAAAGCTTGGCTGATCGTACAAATCACCGCTAAGTTTATCTGACATTTAATAGTTCGCATTTCATGGGTAACCGACACAAAAGCCCCATCTTGGGCTACTTTTACCTATTGGACAAAGCAATACGAGCTTTGAAGAGGCAGATCTTGCAACTTAATATTGAATCTCATAAAACAGAGATGAGTGGAGGCGATTGATCTCGACGATCATGGTGCTACTATCCAGGATATCAAGGAGACTCTTTCCTACTGTCAAAACAACTCCTTTTGCAAACGCTCCACACCTACATGGTTTCAGGCAGTAGACGGACTCTCAGGGGTAGCTTGATGTGTTCCACAAGGCCTTGTGTTGAGTAACGGTCTATTGAAAGTGTATGCAAGTGAATCGACGTAATGAGGTTGCTGAAAATTCTTCGACAGCCCACGACTGGTTTCGCCCCTCCGCTTCGAGCTCATAACATAGGCGCAGTCCCCGAGTTTCCGTCAACCTTATGTTCTACTGGAACCCAAATTGCACGAAATTAGCGAAATACACTGAGTTGCATGCCAATTTGGTTTTGACGTGAGACTCACCGGGAACCCAGCTGGATCCCTCGTTTATGATGCTTCTAAGCATGCCAGTAAGTTTCTACGACATCTTGAGGTTTTCTGTATCCAGATGAACTCATTTTCTAGAGGTTTAACATTCTAGAAGAAGAGTCGAGCGAGTTGATTTGTTTGCTGCATTCTGACGATCAATTGCTACATTTTGAAAGTGGCAGACTGTCAACAATCAGAGCAAGCCCACACAAATCTAAAATGACGTGGTCCTTGTTAAAAATCTTTTAACACATCGTTGCGGACATTACGTTTTTATGCTCGAAATGTGTTTGGTTGAAAATGAAGTCCTCCGATTTTTTGGCTTTGTAATCCTAATGTTTATAACTGAGGGTTGCAACACTTCGTGAAATATTTTGCGCGTCATACTGACTGATTATATATATATATGTATATATATATATACCGCAACAGTAATTTGGGAACTACCTTCATCTTGTGTTCCACAGTTCGCAAAACTCGACTGCCCGTATGGATTGTAAGATGTATTGTAAGATTTCCAACCCAGCGTGGGTTTGTTCTGTGAAATCCTCAAACAGCCTTACAAACAGGATCTACTTTTAGCAAGAAGTCAGACACTAATCGGCGATTTCACGGTGGAAGCTTAGGTTTAAATGCCCGTTTGCCCATTCGCGCTGAAATCTTCGAGTGAAGAACTACCGCAGTCATTCTCCCTAAAAATGGCGTGAAATGACGTCAACTCATGCGAATAAATCGGTTCAGATGACTGGGTTTGCGATTGGGCAGACAAGAGGAAATCAGAGCTTTGTCGGTCTAGCCGAAGTATTACTGGTCCCAAGCGTCATATCTGATTGAGGCTATATATATTCGATTGCACAATACGCTATTTGCAACGAAATGTTTCAACTGAGGAGCATCTTGCTTGGAGCAGCTCTTTCGATTCAGTCTGAATCTTAATTGGATAGAACGTTCTTCAATATGCAGGCTCAACACTATAGACTGGCACTCAGGTTGACGCTTACTGTCCGAAGATCAGGGTAGCCCACATGGCAAGGCGAAATGGAAGGAGTTCTACTCAACCACACCTGAACAGTTGGTCCGCTTGCAGCTAAACTTAGCTCACATGCTTTGTCTCATCAGTGTCAGGGGTAGAGGCCGGCTCTCCACAACAAGGTTTACCTTCTGGTTGAAGTTTTCGTTTCCGCGTGCCAACAACCATGGTTTATAGTTTACTTCTAATAGAAGTGAGTTCAGCGAGCCTGCCATGCCTAAGCAGCGAATGAGTTTCTAGCGAGCTGCGATCTTCACAACTAATGGCCAACTAGACTACGCAAAGAAATTTTTTGATCAATTTACAAGCTAGCCTTAGCCTAGAGGGACTCAGTACAATAGTACATTCAGGTTTTCACAAGAAGGTGCATATTTACGGAAAGTTAGGGTGCCCACAAGCGAAATTTCGAGTTCTAATCATGTTTTTGTGTGAGAACAGTTTTGAAAGATAAGATCAAATGTAGGGTGTAACACTAGAGAATTGTAAATACTCTCTCAGTTTTTGAATAAGTCATTTTTTATTCTGTAGAGAATTTACTACTTGAGATTCAAAAAGTTAAATTTCTAGCTGTTTTGTGATTCTCCTAGAGGCTCTGATATGTTCCAAGCCAGAAAGTCTGCAATTTGTAGGTTTTAATTTTACAATCTGCACTGCATCTCAAAAGGTCCCACAGACACTGGTCCTCCCCAGTATCAGAGAAACAAACCATTTTCGCATAAGAAAGGCAAAAGCACAGGTCCAGCAAATTTCTGGCCACGACGAATCTGTGCCGGCAAATGTGGCGGAATCTCTCATTCAACTTTCTCGGGTTATGGCACAGTCGGTTTAGACTTCCTCACCGGATTGGTGCTTCGTAGATTTCAAGCGATTTCAAGTGTGAACAGACTGAAGCATATCATAGTCTGGATATGTGGTATCGAATTCCACGAAACAGTTATTCTAGGCTGATAAGTTAGGTGAATCTCTATAGTGTACTGTAGCACCAGCTGAGGAAAGCCAAACAAAGTTTCTCTCAGACATCTGGAATCAGCCTGCTGTCTGTTTCTAAATTTCCACAGTCGCCAACTTTTCTTTGATAATGTCCCGTTCCCAAAACCCCCGGGCAAGCTGAGTATCACTCTCGGCATAATTCGTTTGACCTTTTAGGCGTAGGTAGTCCTAAAACGACCCCATCGATTCAACATGTCTTATGGGTCGGAAAAAGAGGAAACCGGTAATCGGCTACCCAGAAGTTTTTTTCAAACCTCGTAAGTCGCATCATTTTAAAGAGTGTACATTGAATTCTTGGATACCTATCCGAATGAGAGAAGAGGTGGTCTGTGAAAAGCGAGCACGTTTGAAGAATATCATACACAAGAGATTGGGTTAAGCCTCACGCTAAATCCTTCACGATATGCACGACAGTGTTCGTTTCCAGCTTTATAGCTGAGTCACACAGCGGACCTCTCAGGGCGCGTAACTCAAAAAATCATAATGGTTAACCCCACGGTCACAGGAAAGATGATGGCTAGACTGAAGTAAATATCTTGGACTTTACTTTTGAGTTTGCAGTTCGAGATATCTCGGAGGTTGGTCGATCTATATTCAAGGCTTGAATAGACAACATACTACTCGTGATGTTCCAGTAGACAGCCATCTGAAAGATATGACTCGTCGGAGCCTGCAATACAAACCTATTGAGCCGCACTGCCATCTATTTTCCAAGTGAAGGAAATGGCCGCAAGTGACCGGTGTGAGTGATTTCGGAAGATTTTACTGAACGTAGTTCCGCAGTTGACGCAGAGGCCTCGCCAGGTTTGTCAAGTAAGTTACCACAGTGGTGAGGTCGTGACACAAATAGGTTGGGGGGTTCGATTGTCAACGCACTCAGTCCACTCACTTATACTCAGAAAGAAAACTCTAGAAACACAAAATTTCGTGACTGCTAATTCTCAGTCAGTGCATCCCGGCTAACGGTGGATAGACGTCTACGCACATTCCTCATGCCGCAGTTTATGAGAGGCAAACAATAAAATCACTTCCATGTCCAATGTAAACGCACAACGTCAAAAACAACAAATGCCTTTGGTAAACCACTACAATGAAGTGCAAACGACCTTTGAGAGAAAATCTTGTTCGTTCAACAGATTGAAACAGTAGTGGTAAACACGGTCTATATTGTTTCTTTCCTCAGGTCAGCATGCGAGTATTAACTGGCAATGCTTGTCCAAGTATCGTCTTCCTGCTTGGCGAATTGCTGGCCATAGTTGTGTGTGCAACTTGGTCTCTGGTACACAAATGCGCAGCTCCCTTGGATGATACTAGAAAACATTTCATATTGGGGCACTTCCGTTTTTTTAGCCATCGAGCAGCAGTATGTTGGAATTTGTTCGCCTCGTTGAAACCCGCCTCTCCATTGCGATCTTTACAGTATGGGATGCTGCTGTTCGGGGGATTGCTTCAACGAAGACATAGTTATTGGCCTACAATTGTCGCAGTAGCTTCAACTGGCCCCATTTTCATTGTTGCACCAATCTGTGATGACCACATCTCTGGTGTGGCACCTCTGGCGGAGGCAATGCGGTCTGCTTGAATTTCCGTAGTGTCTTTGGAATCGATTACTGGTACTTCATTCTACTTTGATCGGGTTCATTCAAAGCGACGATTATCAGCCGACATTTGGCACTCAACTTCATCAATACTTAGTCGAACCCCACAGTGGGGTTAAACCAAAAACAGTCATTAAGCCTATCGTCATTCCCGCAAATTCAATAGAAGTTTAATACGGGGGGAAATTGTAAGTAATGAAATGTCTTCTCAGATCAAAGCAGATGTATTTTCTCAATTCACAGGAGCGCTCTCAAGGTATTCTTTCATTTTCGGAGTGATTTTATGCGAAAACGGACAAACTGAAATTCAGGCTCATGAAGCGTTCAAACGTGTAGGTGTCGTGTATTCCGCTATACCGTCACTAGAGAACCATTCGCATGCATTAAACGCGTTCACACTGCAATGAATGCTCATGGTTTTCCCGTTAGAATGGATTTTACACCATAGTGGATTTCGTGTGGCCTCGCCGAGGATACTAGCTGTCCGACTATTCAACAACCGAGGGTGGCCTTCATGAGGTCATGTGGCGTGTCAGGGGCTGGTCAACAAACTCCCATGTATGCCGTGACTGGTATGATGTCTATTGTGTTCTGCCCCGTGAATCCGCCCCCTTCACACACCTCACACCTGAACTTGGGGAACGTTGTGATGGGACCAGACCGTCACCTCTGTGTTGCTGCTAGGATATTTTGAAACCTCGTTGAAGTCGCGACATCGCCGTGAGTACAGTTACTATTTGAACTCGTGGGTTGGATTCGAAAACGACTTCTGCCACACTGTCGAAATAATAGCAGGAAGTAAAACCAAACTGGTTCGCAACTGAGTTTGTTTCGCGAACCTCGTACAATTTGGGTTAGAGCAGAACATAAAGTCGATGGAAACTCGGCAGTTCGGTGTAACCCATAAATCCCAAGCAGGGCGAAATCAGTCTTGGACAGTTGAAAATTTTCGGCAAACTTTTCGTTAGTTTCCCTTATGGAAATATACTGTGATATCTCGGATATTGTACCAAATGTAACAAGAGGTGGCCGTGGTGTTTAGAACTTTTGATTTTCACGGTGAATTCTCTCAGGAGTGTGGTCCCAGTTGAGGGCGTAAAACGCTCTATAAATCACAGTATACCCGCTGCGGGAGGCACGTTCGTTCCGCTTCTTTGTTCTCACTCTGATGGCGTGCTAATGAGAGACAGGGTTCAGCTGATACTTGCAGTGATGTCTGTGCTTTCATGTTGAAGGAAACACCGTTTATACGATCTCTTTCTGTCTATTTCAGTTGGAGAGCTCAACAGCCCGTTTGAGATGTATGTTCCTTTGTGTAAGTTTCTAAACTGCTACTAAATATGCAGGTTACAGGCTTCCTCATGCTTGATTTTCGAGAGGTTTCGGAATAATTTCTTGACAGAACACTGATCATGAGAATCAAATGTTCTCAGCAACCTTGTGAGTAGTATTTCTTGAAATAACTGGCATTAAGTTTCCCACGTGGCTATTCGCTCAGTTTCACGTGAAGCGCACCTTCTCGCAAAAGAATGCTCGAATTAGGAGTATTTCTACAACCTTCTTTGGACGTTCTATGCAAGATGGCCGCCCATGTGTGATGTGTCTCATTTGTTTTTGCAGAAACTGTTGTCCTAAAATGGATCTTTAGGCATATACACACGCTTTTTTTAACAAAACTTGCAATCACAGATTCCTGACTGCGCTGTATTCTGTCCCCATCAAGTCAAGGTTTTAGGAGCCAAAAATGTCAAACCTCACAACCTGCAAAATCCTCTCAAAAGTCAGGTATGAAATACTCTCCTTGTGAAGTTACATCTTAAGCTGGACAGCTGTGCGCATCAGTGATTTAGCTACAAAGTAGTGCTGAAACACTACTCTCTGAAAGGAAATGAAGGTGGTTCAGGTCCAACGTCAAACTGGTAAATTCCTCACGTCGAAGACTTCATTTACAGTATGGACGGCCTCACTTTTGAAGGGTTCTCCCCATTGTATAGTATATTCTCTGGTTTCGAAGATGAACTATCGAGTAACCTTTCCGAAACTGCTGGTAGTAGAGATAGCGTATCGTACTAGCAAACGGCGATATTAGGCGGCCACACGCGCCCTTTTCAATTCTAAACGGAATAGAGGTGTGAGGTGTTGCCGTTGTGGTGGCGAAACCGTCAAAGCCGCAGTTTAACGGTCATCTGGGCTGGTCAGTTACCCATCCCTATTGACTGGCCTACTTGTCGACCTTAGTGGGAACTCACTAGTGTTCTTTTCGCTTAGCTTGATAGCTTGGTTAAATAAGACCACTAGCCAGTCGACAGAATCGATCATCCAATCGACCAATCACAATCACAGATCACCCCCGGTGAACAAGATGTGAACTCGGCCGGTGAGAAAACATTTGGAACCAAGTTGCCGAGCTCAGCGATACTCTTGACTGAGCGAAAAACATTCCACTAGGTGAGACAAAACGTCGTTTGTGTTTGCTTGTCTTAAACTTGGAGCTTTCGTAGTTGAACGAGGGCAGGAATTCAGAAGACAGGGAAAACCTTTGGCAAAATTAGATGTTCATAGTGCGGCGTTCAAAGTTGTCTTTTCAACAAATCTAACGAGACCAAATGACCAGTGGATGTCATCGAAATACGTATGTCTGATCAAGGCTAAACGTACCCTTTCGGTAGGCAAGGAGTGCGATGATGCACAGAGATGCCTAAAAACGCTAACTTGTGAGGCACGTAGGAAAGACTGTGAGCTCTGTTAGCCTGCGAATGCTCGGAAGATTATCGACCGTCCAGAAGAAGGAAAATACCAGCAAGAAAGGTGAAAGTGACGGGTCAGCAATTCGCAAAAAATCGGCTGGATAGATGATTCGCTCAATCAAAATGAGGGATTACAATGACATTCTGTCGCGCAGCAACTGGAGACGGTGCACACAGCGAAATGGCAGACTGGAAAAGTAGCTGTAATATACTCTCATCAAAAACGGTGTGGATTCGCTAACAAATTTGAATGTTACAGATAGAAAAGAGAAAAATCCGCTGAATGAGGGCATCTAAACGATTATCCTGGGATCCGGAAAGAATGCATGAACACTTTGGAATGGTCACCGTTGCATCACGTAGGGGAGTACATTTGTAGAGCAGAGGTCACTGGACATCGGGTCGGCTTCTACTGTCTTATCACGCGAGAGGTTTTTATCGTTCACCAAGAAACGCCGAGAACACTTTACCATGTGCGAACAAACCAGACTTACTGTAGTTGGGAGTTCGTCTCGAGGTTGGGTGTGGTTATTCATGCATTACACACGGGATGATAATTGTTGATGCCACCTAGTAACGTAGTTTTAGGAGACTGAATTTCGTGGGCGTATTGTGCCTCGAGTGCTCGAATCACCGTGTGAGCAAGCGGGTAAATTTTGAGTTCCGACCATTTAGTCTCCTTGTATCTGTCTGCAAATGGGAGGCATGAAACTTCCGTGGTGAATTTGTTGGCCAAATGTAGCAACCGATGGCTGAAAGTCCCTTCGACCCAGCTTTCCTAGTGGTCGATCCCAGGGTTTGTATCATACCGTAAACAGGTATGGAGTTTGTATTTCGTCTTATTCCTATCACAATCTTCCACAGCCTGTTAGTGTTGAAAACCAATCGGAACTATCCGAATGCGTTCTTCGCTCATTTCAATTCAGGCTGATGCCATTCGCATGGATTGGTCCAACGCGTCCTCCTTCCATCGAAATCATCATCTGTCCTTGCTGATCATCTTGCGTACATACATTTGTTCACCTCGGTGTGCACGATGGTACTGCTAGTGAGGATGTCCGCTTTAGTTCACGCGCCCTCACCCGTGAGTACTGTTGACCTGAGGTCGACCTGCTTGATAAGTCAAATTCTCTTCACCTTGCCCTTCACTGGTCATTTTTGCATTCGTATCTGCTTTTTCTCTGTGTAGGTGGATTCGCATGCGGCTCATTGGAATTTCGATACGGTCGACACCTCTCTTAGATACCTGCGATTTTGCATTCCTGATTGTTAGACCTGACACTTGCACGGTACACCGAGACCTTCGCAAAGCCCAGCGTCATATGTCAAAGACACGGAACGCTCGCTGGTTATACTGAAGTCATCTAACATGACTAGAAACTGTTTTCGAAAGCGGCCGGTTTACGATGACAGTGACGGAAATTCGTTGTCCCACAAACAGTAAAACTGGAACAGGAATAAACCAGAAAGGCAGTGTAAGCAGATCGCCATTTTAAGTCACTAGGATCTTATCCTTCAAAGCAGTTGAAAGATAGCCACACATCTTCGAAAATCGCGATTATGCGATCGCCCGGAGTAGAGCATCTATTTGTTCCCATCTCGGAGAAACTGTTCACTTCTCACACGACCGGATCATATGTAAGTGTATGTGTGTTCAACCCTGTTGGTGTCTGTCGATGTACAGCCACCGGCCTTCATCAAATGACCTTTCCCAACACTTTCTTTCCAGACCGGAAAGCCGGGAGCAAAGCACTAGCCAAGTCGCGCAGGCTGTACAAATTTGCCAAGTTACTGATATCACTTTCAGTTGGTGCACCGGCTACTACCGAGTTGCAGCCCCTCGAGCAAACAAGGTTTGGTAGGCCCCCACAGGCGGGATTCTCGCATCTGGTTTGAACAAACCACTTGTACGCTTGGTTTAGACATCAGCTGATTTAGGTACCAGTTTGACGACCTTGACTCGGACGTCAAACTAGGTCACCGAATGTTAATGCATGAGATAATTATTCGAATAAACCATCCCGAAGTTTGGCAACAGGGGTGGGCTGGTGAATCGATACTTACACTCTGTTAACTGCTTTTAAAATTAATGCGCATGTGAGAGTGGAATGGAATGAGCAGAAGCCAACCTACGAATGACTTAGCAGACCTCTTAGACAGGTGACACAGTGCAGTAGCTCAGTGGCTGCAACATGAGTGCTGGTCGCGGAGGGCGCAACACACCTATCAGACGAGAGTTGTCAGGTCTGAGTGCCAAAAATTACTCACTAAAGTCTAAACGAATACGATCGCTAGAATGATGCTTGTCTCCGTCCTATCAGATAATTTCCTATGGAAATCTCACTCCCAGAAGTGCTTCATGACCCATCCCCACCGTGAAGTGTAGGGGGTCCTCATGTGTATGCTACTACAGCTTACCCCAGTCGGTCTCCAGTCCAGCTGCCTCCGCAACATTCTCGAAATCCTCCAGAAAGGCCCGCACATTCCCATCCTCAAAAGGTTGTAGCCACGGGATCTTTATCCGTATCACGACACCAAATGTAAGGAGGAAAGCTTTTCGCCGCGGTCGTACTCTTGCAACCAGAGTGCCCAGCGGACGATCTATCCGCGAGGATCTCTGATGGTCCTGATCCACTCCAGGGGGTTGTGGTCGGCCTCGACATGAAATGTCTGTCACAGCAAGAGTGGCCTCCACCAGTATTCCACCTGACAGCATAAGAAAATTGTCACAGGAGTGGGATAGAAGAATCGAATACATGGATTGTCGTTGCCTGTATAAATCTATAAGTCTTTCTCATCCTCATTTATTTTCGTGCGTTTTGTAGCTAATCACTAGTGTTTAACTCCGGCATTTTCTCCGTCATATGAAGACACAACTTCCTGTCCGGGTTTTCCTCACGAACCGCGATTTTCGACCCAAACACCCACAATGCAAACCAAAATGTGGAGGCTTTCGGTCTTGGATCGAGCACGCGACCCCCGACCTTCCAGACGTGTAGTCTACCGCAGAACCTCCCCCAAGTCGTACATGTGCCACACGTCTGGTTAATGGATCAACAGCTGATGTCTGACGGTATCCCTCGTGAGACTCTTCAACTTTGTGCTAAGTTGCTCAGACAGCCAGAAGGCACTTGTTTCAATTTGATTTAGAAGGGATGGAGATTTGGGAAAGCAGATATTTTTTCGCACCATATTCTCAACAATAGGCCAGATAAAACAGTGATGACTAGGAATCCCGCTTGCGTTTGTTTTCAGTCTTGTTCAGACTAAGGCGCTACACTAGACAAATTTTTGAAGAAAAATTTCCAACTCAATTTTGTCATAATGGTATGAGTTTGTCGTTAGTTCAGCTGCAGCACCTTCTCGGTGTCTAACTGCCATGCCACCCAAAGGAAGCACGAGGGCTAGGATACTGACAGGTTGCCCAAGCCTAGATGTAGGATGTCGAGGTGCAAAGGTCGGGTTCGAACCACGGACCTTCCGGTCAGTAAATTCGCGCTCTAAGTACTAAGCTATCCCGCCCCCTGTTCGAGCATAACCACTTTGGAAACGTTAAAAGCAGCTGAACTTGTGACACCTGTAAGACAGTAGTTTACTCCAAAGGTATCATGCGCTGTCGGAAACGGTTTGAAGAAAGCCCAAGTCTACGATATGAAGTGGGTTCGGTACGACTTCAACGGGCGTTAGTTACCTAATGAAGCTAGTGTGCTTTGGCAGTCCCTGATTCCCTACGAAACTTCGTGTTTCACCTTGGCTGACGCATGAACGGCAAAATGGAAAGGATAATTGTTTGTGGAAAATCGCGGTGCTGTTGGACCAGTTCCAAAACTTGTGTTTATGTACTCCGTGGGTAAAGAACGACTTACGAAGAGGGTTTTTGATCAGTGTCGTCAAAGTATCATAGTGCAGGGTAGTTCTTGTTCTGTGAACAATCAACGACCTTTCAAGTCCCTTATTGGTGAACCATAGAACCGGAACACTGTAACGCTATTTTGTGCGACCTCTCAGTGAGCACGCTCATATGTGTGTCAACCACGGGACCGTTTGCATGCTGATACAGTCAGAAAGAATTCTATGCTCATAATGTCCGTGTGACATGCGTCAATCGGTAGTTTGTTGTGTCACTGATCTTTCAACCAAGTAGACAACTATCACACAGCCAGAGCAGAATATGTGCAAAACATTTGAGTCAGGGTGTTTTGAACGTTGCTAGTCCGAACGACGTCGAATTCCACTGAATAGGCTAAGCGGTCAAGGTGATAAGGTTTGACTAGGCAACCGGGTTGTTGCTAGTGTGTACGCTGGTTTGAGTGAGTGGCCAAAACTCAGCTTAACGAGAAGTCTGACAATCGAGCCAGTATTTGCTCGATTCTTTCTTTTGTTCTGGCCGTGTGACTTTCTTCAGGATAAATCAATCCACCCGTTTACGGCATATCCGTTTGCCCATCTTCTGGTGGCTCGTTGTTGTCAAAGTAGGCCTGCTTTAATAGAATGTGCTGCATCAGGACGTCCCGTATTTAAGGTGCTATGATATTCGAGATATCGCAGTGCGTTTTTGTCTAAATGTAACACACTACTCATAGGGTGAAGGTAGAGGTCGACGGAAACTTACAGACTGCGCCTACCCGATGAGTCCCAAGAAAGATGAAACCGGTCGTTGCTGTCGAGGAGTTTTCAGCAACCTTATGAGCAATGTGCTACTTCAATACAAGAGGATGCTTCTCTGTTGGGCCCTCATTATTTGGCTGACTTTACATAACCAATGCAAAACGTTCAGCTGTAGCAACCTTAGGGTGACTATCTGCCATGCCGTCGGAAGGAGGTTCGAGACCTGGAGTACTGCCAGGCTCCCCAAACATAGACTAGAGCAGTCGAGATGCTGCGTTTGGGTTCGAACCACGGACCTTTCGATCTGTAAGCTGGCACCCTAAGCACTGAGCCATCTTGAGCCCAACCGATGTTCGATAACTGCGGAGATAATCCAGTCCATTTCAACGGTTTTATAAGCAAGGAAGACGTCAAAGATCAGGATCTCAAACGAATCCCAGCGACCGACAGTTACACATGATCAACGGTGGCAGGTGTTCACCACTGGTGGTTTTACGCAGAAATAGTGTGGTACAGAACTCCAATTTCCAATGCTCACTTCAGATGTGTAGCTAAGCTGCAGTGCCTTGCTAGACAGGAATTTTAATACAACGCGCTGTTATCGGCCTTAAGTACGTGCTGTACCTTGTATTGGGTTAGCGTACGCGGAAACCTTCGGATATATTTGTCACGGATCCCTTGTGGGACACTGTTTGCCTTCCTATGAATCTAACTGGACAAAGTGTAGACTACCGTCCAAATTATTGTGAGTGTAGTGTAAACTCAAGAACCACCTTCCTTTCGAACATCAAAATCATCTGAGTAGAGCCTTGAAAGACTACCGTTCCCACCATGACGTCTCCCAAACCTTCCAAAGTAATTAGATTGTGGCCTCTGAAAATTTTTGCGCAACTCGGAGATGAAAAAACTTGCCTAAACGCATTCACTAGTCTATGTTACTTTATAACTTGCCCTCCGTTCTACGTGAAGCGTTCGCCTGCATCATTGTCTTAAATCCGGGGGCGGAGGATTATTTTCTGAAGGTGTGACGTACAGGTATATCATTCTCCTCAGGAAACGACTGAGAATAACTGAGCGGTTCATTAGCCAAACCAAGAACGAGGTTAACTAAGTTTTCTCAAAATGATTGGAATTTGAAACGCAGCAAGTCTCTTCCCGTATTCACTGAGAAGTCGTGACGAATACCAAGAGGGATCTGCAAGCTCGTTGTGTCGTGGTTCAATGGGTTAAACGAGTGAGGATTCATGGGGACATCATTGCATAAGAGTAGTTTTGGAATTGATCGTTAGACTTACTGTTGGGTAACGCTTTCCTTTTGGCACAAAAGCCCCATCAGGCACAGTGACTAGATATCAACGTCCGTCAAGACTTAAGACAGACTGATCTGCATCGCAATGAACTCGCAGTTGGAGAGGATATAGCGTCACCAATCCTTCAATCACGGAAACCATTTCCAATGGTCACAGTTATTCTCTACTCGAATGACGATATAGACGGAAGTTTCACTCGTCAGTTGACTTATTTTTATTCTTCCTCTGAGCTACTTATAGATTGATAGTAGTCTGGGATGTAAGGAAGGAACTTTCGCGCCGTTAGGGTACCCAGTCTACGGTAAACAGCAGAGAAGCGTGTACAGTCGTTGGGTATCATAAGTAGTGTGTATCCAATGAAATTCTAGGCAGTTTCAAAACCGCAACCTGCCGACTAGTATCTTGAGCAGTTAACTGTGTGACCACACTGCTCGTCTGCAGTGTGAAACTCGAACAGATCCGTTGGCATCCAGCCACAACGCATGCTTCAGACAATTACCAAACTGTACACAATCGCGTTAAACCCTGGTATTGACATCGGCTACCGCCATTGCACGCGCACTCGATGGTCCTAAAACGATCATATTACTCCTTCGCGAAATAGCCAAACTCCTCTCCCTTTCTGTGTGACCCGGACTATTCACCTGATCCGAAAGGTGTTCATCCTCAATATATCGGCGTCCTAGCCTCTCTGGAGACCTCATCTCAGCAAGTATTCCCACAACCCGTCCCTGCCTCATGAACCTAACCTCCCCTTCTCTGGCCTCACCAACACTTGTATTTGGGATTTAGGCAAAATCCCTCTAACCTCCTAGCCCGTCAAAGGAAACATCAGTGAAACAGAGGCGCACTACCAAGGTGGCTTTGACTTTATCCTTAGCTGAAATTCAAAACCGCGTGACCGTGACCCAATCTCATCCCATTTCCGGTCCACACTAATCTTAGTAATTCTCCATTGTTTTTGTCTTCCCCTCCAGAATGATAGTATGCAAATCGTCGCACTTCACAGCAAGCCACTGACGTCTTTCCATCTCGGGTTAAAGCAAATCTCCCTGAGTCCACAGAGCAGTCTTCATATGTCCATTAGAAACACATTCTCTGTACCTATCATCTTTTCCCTATTACCATCGTTAGTGAAAGACCTGGAAGTTTCGACTGTACTAGTCTTTCACTCCTTCAAGAGTGCCAACACAGTGGACAACATATTTCGTACAAGATCTCCAGCCCACACCAGTCAACCGAAACGTTCTGTGTTCCCATTTTCCCGTCTAGAACATTGGGACATTGTGTAGCTTCTCTGGGAGGATTGTGACGTTAATATCCCCGATAGTGTGCAATATAAATACACAAAGATAGCTATACTCCGGAATTTGCCCTAAATTAAATTATTTCTATGTCCAAATCTGTCCCCTTTGGAATATCACAATCTTCCAAGATGTCTCAAACAAACCTACAACTACTCACGTTGGAGGCAGTGTCAGACTCCTCTAGCGCAAATACACCAGTCGAGAGAAACTCCACTCCACACCCGTTCCAGCACATCATAAACAGAAGAATCAGTTGGGCTGGAAAATACAAAACAGATTTAACTCACTCACAGTATTGAAGCGGCTTGTCCCAACAATAGAACAACGTGCCAAAACGCGATAAATAAGCTACGCCAGTGAAGCAAGAGTGTGAAAACAGACGCTGCCTTCCCTGATTGTGAACACGCGAACCCAACTATTCAGCGGGACCAACGACCAAAATGCTGTCAGTACGATTACTCACAGGAGTGCCATAACCTAAACACAGCACTAAACAACCAACCGAATTTCGAAGAAAATACAAGTAAAATGACACAATGTATATTAAAAGTAATGCAAATGGAATAACAGTTGAACCGCATTACTCAGTCTACTTCCTCGATCGTCGGGCCGCGGGCGCCACCACCTGAACCAGGAAATCCACCGGGCATTCCTCCAGGCATACCTCCACCACCGCCACCGCTGCCTTGGTACATCTTCGTTATGATCGGATTGCACACTTTCTCCAACTCCTTCTGCTTGTGCTCATATTCATCTTTCTCGGCCGTCTGATTCCCATCCACCCAAGATATCACCTCCGAACACTTGTCGCTTATCAACTTACGATCCGACTCCGAAATCTTATCTTTCACCTTCTCATCCTCAACAGTCTGCTTCATCGAATAAGCGTAACTCTCCAATGCGTTCTTCGCTGCCACACGATCACGCTGGTGTTCGTCGTCCGCCTTGTACTTCTCCGCATCTGCCACCATCCGGTCAATCTCATCCTTCGACAAACGACCCTTATCATTCGTGATGGTTATCTTGTTCTGCTTACCCGTGCTCTTGTCCACCGCCGACACATTCAGAATACCGTTAGCATCTATGTCGAAAGTCACCTCGATCTGTGGGACTCCACGTGGGGCCGGAGGAATACCCGACAGCTCGAATTTGCCCAACAGGTTATTGTCACGAGTCATCGCACGCTCACCTTCATACACTTGAATCAATACTCCAGGCTGGTTGTCCGAATACGTCGTAAACGTCTGCGTCTGTTTCGTGGGAATCGTGGTGTTCCGCTTAATCAGAGTAGTCATCACTCCACCAGCCGTCTCCAGACCCAACGACAGAGGAGCCACATCTAACAGAAGCAAATCTTGCACAACTTCCGATTTATCACCACTGAGAATCGCAGCCTGAACTGCAGCCCCATACGCAACCGCCTCATCCGGATTGATCGACTTGTTCAACTCCTTACCATTGAAGAAATCCTGAAGCAGCTTCTGCACCTTCGGGATTCGAGTCGAACCACCCACCAACACAATGTCATGAATCTCACTCTTGTCCATCTTCGCATCGCGCAAAGCCTTCTCCACCGGGTCAAGCGTACCACGGAACAGGTCTGCATTCAGCTCCTCAAACCGAGCACGAGTGATCGACGTGTAGAAATCAATACCCTCGTACAACGAGTCAATCTCAATGTTCGCCTGCGCACTCGAACTCAAAGTGCGCTTAGCACGTTCACACGCAGTCCGAAGGCGACGGACAGCACGTTTGTTGTCCGAAATGTCCTTCTTGTGCTTGCGTTTAAACTCCTGAATAAAATGACTCACCATTCGATTATCGAAATCCTCACCACCCAAATGCGTGTCACCGGCCGTCGACTTCACTTCGAATACACCATCGTCGATCGTGAGGATGGAAACATCAAATGTACCACCACCAAGATCAAATATCAGCACGTGTCGCTCACCTTTACCCACCTTCTTGTCTAGCCCGTATGCAATCGCAGCAGCTGTCGGTTCGTTGATGATACGCAAAACATTCAGAGCAGCAATGGCACCCGCATCCTTCGTCGCTTGACGTTGGCTGTCGTTGAAATAAGCCGGAACAGTAATCACAGCATCCTTCACTTTCGTGCCAAGATATGCCTCGGCTGTCTCCTTCATCTTAGTCAACACCATCGACGATATCTCCTCTGGCGAGAATGTCTTGATCTCACCTTTGTACTCCACACGGACCTTTGGCTTGCCACCTTCTTGGACTACTTCAAAAGACCAGTGTTTACGGTCAGACGTCACCGACGGATCATCGAATCGCCGACCGATCAGTCTCTTGACATCGAACACGGTGTTGTTCGGATTCATTGCGACTTGATTTTTAGCGGCATCACCAATCAGTCGTTCGGTATCTGTAAATGCAACATAGCTGGGTGTTGTGCGATTTCCTTGATCGTTGGCAATGATTTCCACTTTTCCATGTTGGAACACTCCAACGCATGAATATGTCGTACCCAGATCGATTCCAACAGCCGGCATCTTCAATCGAATTAGACCAGGGCAGTTCACAGTTGGACTGAGCTCGCAGAAACGGCTGCGGTCTACCCGTGCGCGTTCGCTTATATACCGTTTACCACTACGGTCGTCTAGACGGCCTCGAACGTCTGGATTGGCCTAGACCGGGTATTCTAAGCCAATAGCTAATCGGCTTGTGCGCGTCGGCTGGATCCTGTTGACCAATAGTAGGTTAGAGATACTAATGTCCTACAGCCGTCTCGCTGGCGTTGGTAATCACATGATGTTTTTCGCGTGGCAGCGCAAAATTCACCTCCTCAGGTGGGTTTCTGGCCTTTTTTTTCTGTGAACAGCTCAACGAATTATGGAGGCACACAGGCTGTCACAGCACAATAATGTTGATTCTCTTCGTTTATCGGGGGTAACCTCCGGTAAGAATTTTATGTTCGCCAAATTTGTTCCCAAGCGGCCTGTTACTGATTTGGTCATCTGGACGGATGGGCGACTATTATGCTGCATGAATTTTGTCACTAACTACCATCGCTGAACCCCAACAGCTCCGTCAAAGCGTAAGGATCGCCTCTAGGGTGTGATAAACCACACCTCCAGAGACTTAAACACCTTCCGCTGTGTTCGTCAGTCATTTTCAGAAGCACCGATTATAGCTCTCACGCCAACTTCATTGATGCACCTCCCAGCGTAAACCCAGCTGCTGTGGTAGTGGGTCCCTGTCGGAGCTACTTCTCTATAGTTGTCCAAACGAACTACTTTTTATGGCGTTTTAATCGTGTCTACTGATTAGTTTTCTTAGATTCGCCTAATTTCCTTTCCGGTAGAAACCCTTGTAAGTGTATCGGCATAGATTGTTCACGTTCCACTTGAGTTGACCACAGGATATGTGTTGCTTGCACACATCTTGTCGCTCGAAATGAACGGTAATTTGGGTAATTTAGTAGAGTGATGTCATCACGTTGTAAGCCTGTGATAGCCTCCAGATTTGCGGTTCGACCACACTGTGTGGTTGTGGCGAATCACATGGTAAAGTTCAAAAAGCTTAATAATAATTTTAACCTGTAATGTGAAACTGTGAAACTGGGGTACCGATAACCTAATCTCTTGGTAATTGACTGCGACCGAGATGCGTGAAACTTCCGTTTTGAGTTTGCTGCCAAATTGTGACAACCTCGGCCTGAAGTTCCCTATGACGCTGCCTTCCCCGTTGTCAATCAGACTGTTGCGTCCTACTGTAAGGAGATGCGGAATTTGCGATTTGTCTTTATCTGGTGGTAGACGCTTTCAATCACGAACATCTACAGCGCGTTCGTGCTAAAAACTAATCGGATTTATCCCCGTGCGTTTTTATTCCCTTCCGTCCTCACTGTCATGTTTCGCATGAATTGGTCTGAGACGACCCTTTTCCATCAAACTCATTAGACTGGAGATGCTTGATACTTGTGTGACGGCAGATACTACTGGCGGGGCATGCGAGTAGTTTGTGTGGTTTTCGAAGCTCCGCCCTGCGTCTAACGGAAGGTGAAGTTTACTGCGGAAGTTGTGGAACTGCTTTGCAGTGTTCCCTTACAAGTGCGTGATAGTCAATGAATATCCATGAAAGTCCAAGAAGACGCACAAGATTGTTCAGTTTTTAAAAACTATGTGCATATTAGACATTTACTTTCCTGTCCAACAGTTTGTAACTGCTTAGTTGTTGTTTGCTAATAGACGGCTTCGCAGTGGATGGCTTGCCTCATTACACTTGTAGTTTAGTTATTGTGCTTCATCTATCCTTGACGGTCGTCTTGTTTGCAATGCTCTTTTAACCCCAGTGTGTACGATGGTGCTGCTAGTGAGGATGTCCGCTTTAGTGCACGCGCCCTCGCTTGTGAGTACTGTTGACCTGAGGTCGAACTGCTTGATAAACCAAATTCTCATCACCTTGCTCTTAACTACGCTTCTTTGCATTCGTCTCCTTCTCTCTCTCTCTCTCCTTGTAGGTTGATTCGCACGCCGTTCATCGGAAATTCAGTACAGTCGACGTCTCCTATATATTTACAATTTTGTCTTACGGAACAGACAAACGTACGGTGCATCGAGACCTTTGCAAAGCCCAGCGTCATACGTCAAAGACACGGAACGCTCGCCGATTATAATGAAGTCATCTGACATGACTAGAAACTGTTTTCGAAAGCGACTGGCTTACGATGACAGTGACAAGAATTTGTTGTCCCACAAACAAAAGGGCGATTATTTCGGAGGAACAGATTCCCATCCAATGTGAGAATGTAAACTTGCCGAACCAAACGTTATTTTTATCTGGATGCAAGAACGATAATAATGATTTCCCACGATTTGATTGGAGAATCGCAAAACCAAAGTTTGGTCCTCAGCCAGGATTTTGAATCATTTAGAATTCTTCAAGGTACATCCATGTTGAGTCCCAACAGGGACAAAACACACAGGGGATCGCCTTACAGTGCCAACTCCATCTGCCAAATATATATATATATATATGGTCTAAGCTCGAGTTAGCTCACTGGTGATATCGCAAACTTACTAACCTGAAGGTCCTTGGTTCGAATCCAAACTCAGAGCGCCTCTGGTGCTCTTGTATGGGCGTGCCCAGCCTGACATCATCACAGCCGTCGTGCTTTCTTCGGATGCTATTACAGCTAGACACCAAAACGGTGTTACAGTTGAATGATTTTCATGGATACACCCTTGAACATGACCCTTTGTGCACTAAGCTTTAGGTTTACAGTGGCTAGAACTCAGAACATTAGTGTAACTTTGACCGTACGTCATTCTGTGTCTCACCGTAACCCTAGGTTTCGACGGAGAACTATGTCCCCGTTTGTGGAAACGGTCTGAAGACGATTAGGCCAAACAACCATAGATTCCACTAGTTAATAGCCGTCTACAAGAGATTCTTCTGACGGCATAATCAACAGTCTCTGTAGTGCAAGGCAAACATTATAGCAGTCTTATTCACCAAAGACATTAGCATAGCGTCACCAACATTCACACAGGTCAAGGCCAGTCTGATCGTTTGTCTAGGCTTGTTGATCGTTCCAATGTGAAAACATGTGATATTTTGCTGAGAGATGTGATTGCATCCAGGTCGGTGCGTCTCCAAGCCACTGCTACCTGTCCTGGACTCCTATTGGCTATTTGCCCATCAGCCGACCATTCACGCACCGACATACACGTCGATTGTCGTAGCTCTAGTGGCGAAATAGGACTGAAATGTTGACGCATCTATTTTGTTGTTAGTGCTCAGCTCGTGTCCAACAGGGTCGGTGAGACCGTCCCACCGCAGCGATCCGAGAGGAATCGAGGACAAACAGTCGGACGAAAGAGTAGCACATGTGAAACGAAGTTCCTTATGAAAATAGTATCATGTGCTTTCACATCTCAGCGCTAAGTAAACAAGACATGAGGTCGTCGCAGATTATGTGAATTTTGTTGATTTGGCGAATCCGACAAAACTGGTTAAATTTGCGCTTTTATTGATATGAGGTTTTGGCTGCCGCTCATGGCCAACGCCGGTAGAACACCACCGGCCGGCGTCGGACGAAACTTTGGCAACTACAACCACTGTAGGACAAGTACGCGGTTCTTACAGCTGGCAAACCTTACGTTTAGCCAACACCCATGACAGCAGCCGCAACCCGTGCAACAATTGGACACCGGAGGTTTTTTCACCAGTTCGTTTTTTAGTGAACGTGTCCTGTCCGCTGTAGCCTGTAGGCCTTTGGAGACACAGTGTCACTCAGTGCTCGAGCAGCGATACCTACCACCTTAGTCGTACAATCGACCGATTTACATTGTTTTAAAGACCAAAGAGCAAGCATCCAAAGTAGTCGATCATATTCTAACCGTATTCGTATTTTCGAAAATGGACTTTGCATACGGCAGTTTGAGACATGAACGCCAATGCGCGATCAGACCTTGCTCTAGGATACCGCGACCGTAAAATTAACCGTCATGATTCGACCAGTCGACAAGCACCAGATCATTGCAGACGATGAAACCAGGGAAGACTTAATTCCCTTTTGGGGGCTGGATGACTCAGTGGTTAGAGCGCGAAGGTCCGTGGTTCGAACCCGACCTCTGCCTCTCCACTTCCGCTGTCCAGATTTGGGCAACCTGGCAGCCCTCGTGCTTCCTTCTGGTGACATGGTAACTAGGCAACGAGAGCGAGTTATGGCTGAACGATTATTATTATTTTTCATTAATTCCCTCTTCAACAAATAACCTATTCGGACGGAAACACATGACACATAATGTGCTCCTCGGGGAGGATGAAGACACTTGTCTTTGCAAAATGGGAGTTAATTTCCATCCAGTGGTGATTGCACTAGATTTCCCCACGTACCCATGTTGGTGCAATGCTGAGAGGTAAAGCTGAGGAGCTAAGAGATTAGAGGCGATACATGAGTTTGAAGGTTAACAATATCTCGCCGGTAGGTCCCAGATCTCGATCTATCACACGTTGTCCACTGATATTCCGTCAAGCGAGCCTGACTCTCCCAAGTCCTTAGGATACTGAAAGACTTAGCGCAACTCATTTGGCTAGATCGCACCCATTGTGCCGGATACAATGTGCATGAAAGCGAGGTAAACTTTTCAAAGGGTGAAAGCTAATTGTCTTGTGTTGATCTGTACGGAACGCAGCATGTAACATGTGTCTCAAGACCGTTCGAAAGCATTCAGACTGCATAAGCTCGAGACTGACGAGGCGGTCGCCATCCTACCCCTCCCCCTTACACCCAGAGATTCAGAGCACACGAAATTCGTTCGATTCCAGCACCTTCTCATGAGACCCTGAGGCTGCACGATCCAAAAGTAATGTTTGCTGGTTCAGCGAAATCCGTGAAACTGAACTGGGTCGGTGTTCGCCACTGTTCTGACGATGGCACACACCAGACCATATCTCCCAAACAATCGAGGAATTCAGCTGTGAACTGGGTGAACTCTAGGCCGATTTCCCACCCATCAGATCTGTCTTCCTGAGTCTGGTTCACTTTCTTTGCCTAAAATGAATCTATATCTTTCAGGAAAAAATGGATAATCAGAAAAGCAAGCTTAATCTGACAGTTTCATTTCTCAGTTTCCTACGACCCCCAATCAGATGCCTGTCGATTCTACGCTTGCCCCGGTGCCATTCACCCTTCGAAAGCTTGACAATTTCTCTGCTGTCTTGAGGATTACCCCTATTAAACAAGTCTTCTAACTAAGTAGCCTGGCCGAAATTCACTAGCTGGGTGCCAGCATACTATCACAGTAGTATGGCACCTCAAGAATCATGTCGTCTTCCATGTCCCACTCGTAAATCTGGAAAATCGACACATCACAGGATGATCCAGTCTCCTCGCTGTGATCGTCAAAATATATTGACGAAGGTTCGGATTCGGGTAAACCACGCCTGCGTTTTTTTGGAAATTCAAAACTGATCCATTTTGTTTCGACTTGATTATTGGTTGAGATGTTGTTGTATGTTCAACTGAATAATAAATAATAGCAATAATAATAGTTCGTAACACCCTTTCGGCACCTACCTGCCATGCCACCCGAAGGAAGCACGAGAGCTGCGATACTTCCAGCTCCCTGGAAAGGAGAAATCGAGATGCAGAGGTCTAATTCGAATCATGGAGCTTGCGGTCAGTAAATTCTAACCACTGAGCCACCTCGCTCAACCTCGTTCAACTGAACCCAAACCGCAGCGTCAATGAAGTTATACTCTGTTCTGTCTGTTTCCCATGGTAATCAGTTTGCACTCATCACTCAAGACCCAAATGTCGTAGGCGACTTTTACACCGTCATGAAGTTTCAGGTCATTGGGTTTAGGGAGAAATGCCATTATTTCTAATGACGTTTTATTCAACATTCACGGTCCCGTTCTAGACCCATTTGATGCTGCAGATTGAATTGCCTTTTGCCATCTACTACTCAATGTTGAGCAAACACATGCCCGCTATCCATACGTTTGCACTGATGATGGAAACCCTGACTGTTTCCGATGAACTGGAACACTTACATCACTTTAATCCCACTTTCTTATCCTTACCCTACATCGAACTTTTGTGATAAATCCGTGGACGTTGTACGCCTCATCGGACATGTGAGGATAGGAACATCGATTCACGTAACTCTATACGCATACATGGATCTTGTTGAACAATATACCGCAAAGATTTACACATCTTTTTTTCGAGAAATACACTCATCTGCAAATCAATTTGGTTTTTGCGAGAGACTCACCTGGAACCCAGCTGAATCTCTCGTTTGTGATGTCTCCAGGCAACTGAATGTGCTGCACCAGGCCGCCTCATGTTCCAGTTGCTACGATATTCGAGATATCGCGATACATGTATATACGTAATGCACTACTCATAAAGTTGCTGGAAATCCTTCGGCAGCCCACGAACGGTTTCGCCCTATTTGGGGCTCATCAGGTAGGTGCAGTCCCCGAGTTTCCGTCAAACTTATCTTCTACTTGAAATCAAATTGCACGAAATTAGCGAACTACACTCATTTGCAAACAACTTTTAGAGTTGGGACTTTACTAGTTGTTGCACTGCGAACACCACTTGGAAATCTAAGTCGAAAGTGATGTCCGCCAGTCCCTTTAAGGAGAGAAAACAGCATACTTCCTCACTCTACTTCGCAAAAGACCACTTCAAAGGAAAGATTAAAGCAGTCTCTGCTAGCAGGTGGTGTTTTCTAGGAGAGCATACTAATGGAATCCACTTCAGAATCCAAAATCTGCCGGTTCATCTTTCTAAACATGAACGGACAGAATTTTAAAACCAAGACCTCAGCTTCCCGAGGTGATTGTAACCCAGAAATTAGAGCTAGAATATCGCCTGATGACGCCACACATGCAAATCAGTGTCTCGACCTGTTGAACAATTAATATAGTTGCACAGAATTAACACAGCAGTAGACATCCTCGATATTACGGTGGTCATCATTGGACAGGACGCCCACAGTGGAGTGATAACATTTAGATTGGGACCGTGCAAAGGTTCGCAGCCAAACGTGAGTCCCTGGTACAATTCAGTTTAGCGTGTTGGCGGTGGCAGCTACCTAACGCAGTTTTACTAAAATATACTTGGTGACGACAAAGGGGTCTATATGAGACATTTGTTATAGAACAGAGTCGCAGTATCCGTACACTAGCCTTAGTGTATCATTGTACTATTATGAGAACTTTATTTGCCCGGGCGCCAAATAGCGGATGTCTCCTCTCAAAACAGACCACCGCCAACTAGGACCAATTGGGCAGTTCTTCGTGAATGGGTTATTGTCCGGAGGGGTAGCATATATATATATATATATATATATATATATATGACTTACTGACTGATTCCGCCGATCGTCTAAGTTGTGTTCCGAATCTGCTCGGTGATCGACTACGTCACGGTCGAACTGTTTTTCTGCCATGCTGACCGCTGTTGTTGTTCAAGGCTAACTAAATGCTTTCTACGTTTAGGCTCGATCGGTTACTAGAACTGCCTTCCAAAAACAGTAACTGTAAAACATGAATTGCACAATATAAACGCAATATACTACTCATAAGGCAGCTGAAAATATTTCGACACGACGAGTTTGATCCTTCTTGGGGTTCATCAGGTAGGCGTCAGACATTAACAGAAACAGAAGAAAAGTGGGAAGCAGATGATCTCAAAGTTCGTTGGTACAGAGAACAAATCCAGTAACCTACAGGGAAATCCTGAATGAAACGTTTGGGTCAGATGGTACCACGTACGCAAAACGAGGCCAGAAAAGTTCATTAAGTCTCTTCTCGACCGGATTAGTGAACATAACATACGCAAAATAGTCCTTCTCCCTAAGACAGCTCTAACAAAGCGACATTTCCAATTTAGAGACGCACGTCCTTCCAAAAGGGTAGATTGCATCCACGAAAGGGACAACATTTTACCAGAAGCAAGTAGGAATGAGTCGTCCTTTGGTTACATGAAGGTATTACTTTTTTAATAAGAAAAATAAGAGGAATATATTCACACACACACCTGGTTTATAATTCACCAACAACCCTGGAGTTGCACAGCTGAGGAACAAAAACAGTGCTGACGTAAACAGTACTCGCGGACCGATGTCGACTATCCCAAAAATACACACATGTATTCGAGAAATACACTCATTTGCAAATCGTTTTAGACTCACTGGAACCCAGCTGAATCTCTCGTTTGTGATGTCTCCAGGCAGCTGAATGTGCCTGAAAACGTCACAAACGGGAGATTCAGCTGGGTTCCAGGTGAGTCTCTCGCAAAAACCAAATTGATTTGCAGATGAGTGTATTTCTCGAAAAACAGTCCAATTTGGGTTCAAGTGAACATAAGGTTGACGGAAACTCGGGGACTGCGCCTACCTGATAAGCCCCAAGAAGGGCGAAACCGGTCGTGGGCTGTCGAAGAGTTTTCAGCAACCTTATGAGTAGTGCATTAGGACTTTACACAGCTTGTTTTGTTCAAAGAAATTCTATCCGTACCACATTCGTCCCTCTTACTGACCGTGTAATCCGTTTCTCTACATACATGTCACGTGGTTGTTTAGCGTCTTTTGTTTCATGTCCTTGGAAGCATCATTTACAACATCAATCGGAAATGCAGTACTTGTCGAATATTACTCAAACATCGGATTATTTTACCCATTACTGCGATCCTGTCTCCGAATTCTCCTCCCACACGAACGAACAATATGTACGACAGGACTCCCATCCGAGAAGCCTTAAGGGAGAGGCACTGTATAAAAATACGGATTAGAAGAGTGGAGAAACGGAAAACATTTTCCCTGAGTTGTACTCGCCCCAAATCTTTTACCTATACTCGCTTTGCTCCTCCACCGCTTACATTATCTCAATAAATTCTTCTGTCTGTTATCCGGGTAGGCGTCCATCACACTATTCTAAATAACTGTGACTACTGCGTGACCGTAATTGATTTTCCAGACTCATAAATACTATATAAGCATATGCACGTCGAATACTACTACTTTCAACACTACTTAATATTTCAGTCCCAGACACACGATCCAATCATACACCCACGGACAAAACCACAACCGTTTTTCCTCTCAAAATCTAGGACGGGGAGGCTAAAACTGTCGAAAAGTGTATGCTACTCAAACACCTGTTCTTCCTATCCCTCTCTCCGAATCCCTTTTGAAATGAAATGGCAGAATACAGATCTACCTCCCGTATTCACTTTAGAAATAAGAGCTTTTGAGGTTGCAGGTGGACATGTTTCCTTTTGAACTTGGTTGAAATTGTCCAACAATGAGTGTTTGATTTTCGCTTCTGCGGTGTCTGTTTCAATGTCCAAAATTCCTTGATGTTTTTCCCGATTCTTCAATCACTGGTTTTTCGGGAGGTCACGTAATCACATCATCAAAAGGAGTATTGCTCATCGTCTTCTTTGTCATTTTTAAGTATTTGCATAACAGAGGTTGTGTGTTGATAAGGTATGAAGCATCTTTCATTTGTGCGCTCTTTCTCATTGTGTGTAATCGATATCGGTTACGCAATAGTGAACCGTCGTAGGAAAGGATCTGAGGGAGTTTACATAAAACACTTTAGTAATCGATCAATATTTCACAATCAGATGCTGGCAGGCTTATTCCCAAAGTGGTTGGTTCACTTCAAATCAAATCCGAATAATTTTGCCCTTTTTGCAAGATCAAAGTCCCAAAACGATCAAATGAATCATCAGCAGAGTTGTAACCTTATCGAATTTCACCAGTCTTGGAAATGAATTCTCGTCCATCTTACTACTCAGACTATTGAGAGGCAACACAAATGAACTAAGCCCTCTCATCTGGATTCCTCACTGGCGTTAAACAACCATCCGTCAATTCACTGAGTTATATTCACATTACCAAACCACTCCAACCTAGTCGTGAAAATCTCACTTACCAGATCATTTCGAATAATTCGTAATTGCCTTCTTGACTGCCGTGAGAAAATGTTCACGAGTCCAATTCAAATTCGCTTCTGTACACCATATCTGGACGATAACAGACTGAGCACTATTCATACGGACTAGGTCGAAGTTCGATCTGACCATCCGAAGAACGTAGCGTAGCATCCGGCGATGTCCAAATGTCCCTATCTTTCGTGCTATTCCTGGTTACTTTCGATTACCACGCAACCTATTGTCGACAGTCGCACTGGGCCCGATCGTATTGCGTTGTCAATTGCCTGAGGACCACAGACATAATACTGCACGTGTTTGCTACCTCGTAATTCCCATACAGTCTGCGGATGTTTTCGAGCTGTACACCGACTTTGTACTAACATAGACCGTATGTTCAGGGTATTTAGGTGTCGGTGTTTGTTCCACTCGATGCAGCCATTTCGAGTAGAGCTGCACTAGTCAGTTATTGTCAACCGCCACCAGCACCACTAAACGCGGAAATTTCTCACAGCTGCGATAAACATTCCCAGCTTAGGGCTAGCTGTGTTCTGTTTCGGCGGGTCACTCGGAAGCCACAAAAACTCCAATGTCGCAAAACCAAGTAGCACAACTGACCTCGATGACTTTGTGCCACGTGTGGACAGAGCAGAGTTATGGCATTTGGTAGTGTTTCCGTGATGGGTTCGAGACCTTGTCGGTTTGGTTTGGTTAATCATGCACTGCAAACAGGATGCTAATGGCTGGTGCCCGTCATTGACGTAGCTCTCGAAGACGGAATTTCGACGTCGTACTTCGAGTGCTCGGATCATAATGTAAGCAAACAGCGGGGAAACCTTGGGTACCGACCACCAAGTCTGTTTGTAGCTGTCTACACCCCGGGAGGCATGAAACTTCGAATGTGACTTTGTTTACAAGTCATGGCAATCACGGGCTGAAATTCCCTTTGACACAACCTTCCTCGTAGTCAGTCAGGCAGTTTGGCTCGTTCTGTAAACCGATACGGAATTTGTGTTTCGTCTTAATCTGACGGCAGACTATTCCAATCACAACCTTGTACAACCTGCTCGTGTTGAAAACCGTCCACAAATATAACCCCATGCGTTCTTTGTGCATTTCAATCATTATTGATTCCATCGGCATGAGTATGAGATACCTCGGTGGTGACAGCATGAGCTCACCAAACGAAAAGTCCGTGTTTCGAATGCGACCTCAACATCTCGATGAGTCCTGTGTAGACGTGAGCAATCTGACAGCATCTCAGCCGTCGTGCATCTCTAAAGTGACATTCCAGGTAGGTACCCATGACTAACATAACTACTTCCGGATCTTTTCCAGAGAAGCTCCGCCTAAAAATTAACCCCCGCCACCCAAAAAAGACTAGAAAAAAGAGGATATGGAATTTGTACTTTTAGTTATTATTGAAGAGGGTGAAATTGGGACATGTCACTAATAATTTGCATGAAAAGGTCCGTTTTTCGGTACCTTTGCCTCCAAACGAACTCACATGAGTAGCTGTCCACTAAAGATCGATGTGTGCCGCATTGGCGTTTATTCTGCATCTTGTAGACGTGCCAAAAAGATTCGATGGTTTGTGTGTGAGCTCCAGTCGTTGGATCCACAAAGCTTTCGGTAAGATTAACCGTTTCATGAGTATAATTCATGTCAATCATCGTTTTAATTCCTTGGTATGATGTCCACATATCGGAGATGATGATTGAGCCAAATTTTTGGACCAGCAATAAATGAATAGAATTACTGTCCTAAACTCCCTCCTAGACCGCTCCAACCAAGTTCCTTTTCGAAGACGGATTTCTTGCCGACACTGTCGGGCATTACACCTCCACCTGTCAGAAACAGTTGAAAGTGTCATTTGGTGGCAATTGTTGCATAAACGTTGCTGATGGATTACTCCGTGGCTTTGCAAAATCCTATTGCCGTCTCCTTGTCATGAACGAGAGTTGAAAGCGTCAGGAAGTTCATTTAAGGTTATACGTCCGGAAGGAGAAAATTTTTGCACAAAATGAGCCTAGATGCGGATAAGGAATTGTTTTCACCAAAAATACGTCAAGGTTGTGTGCGTACATTAAATTGGAGCTGGCAAAATGCACTTTTTGCATTAGTGGCGGGGCTTATCTGGAAAAGATCTATGCTTCGCTGTGAAAAACTGCTCTGAATTCTTTCTCGTCCACTGTTTTTTTCGACTGTGACTTGGAAATTTCTGCACACAACATTCCTCTGTCTCTAGCAGCCATCAGGAGCCGACTGAGCCATAGAATCAGCTGTTAAAAGTGTTCTACAGGAGTTTCCTCTGACAGCAGCGGCAGCATCAGCAGTCTGTTTAATAAGAAAAAGCAAGAATCCCCACGGTCTTATCCGACGAAAACAACAACATTAGCATAGGTTCACCAAAATTTTCACAGGCCAAGGTTGATCTGATTGTTTGTCTAGGTGTGTTGGTCGCTGCAATGTGAAAGAAAGCATGTGATGTTTTTTTGCTACGAGATGTGAATGCATCTCCAGTCGACTAGCTGCCCTTGATTCTTATTGGTTGTTTGTTCATTCGCCCACCATTCACAAGCCGATTGTCCTACGATTCTTCTCTTTGTGTGATTTTGGTGGCAATATAGGACTAAGGTGTTTACACACCTGCGACTTTGTCCAACCACATGGTCGGTGAGACGCTCACATCGCAGCAACCAGAAAATAGTGGGGATCGAGGTCAAACAGTCGAACGAGAACGCAACTTACGATCAGCAAATTCGCTTATCGAAACAGCATCACGTGCTTTCACATCGCAGCGACAGATGAACAAGACATGAGACCGTCGCAAAGTGTCTTATTCTGTGTGAATTTTGTTGATTAGAGTTTGGCGCTGTTGATAACACTGATTACATTCATGCTTTTGCCGCTGTGGCCCAGATTGGCTATGCGGTTTTGTCCTTCATTCGGTTTAGGCGATCATTTTAGTGAGAGTTAGGATTTTCGATTACTCTGATTTGGTATGGGGGGGGACAGCCTCACCACAAACATCCCCATAGGTTGCAGATAGGGAATGTGGGAAGCATCTGGGCGTGACCGCACAGTTTTGCCGTATTCACAAGATGTGGCTTTCTGCGGTGGTACTCGGGGTCTTCGTGTGTTTGATGAACAGGAGTGCGGTCGATCCACGAGCTCATTTACGCAAGGGTTTCAGTGTTGTTCGTCTTTCAAGTTACAGTATGTTACAAGGTTCCTTGGCAAGCTTGATGGGTTTCCCAAGCTTAAATAATCAGTCCACGCTCTGTTAAGCCGAGCCTTCCAGACCGACATCTGGTTATAAGTAGGTACGCCCGAGGGTTCTGAACGTCAGTCCATTGGCCCCGAAAGTTCGACGAAGGTTAAGTTGTTTGCTGACTTTTCAGCACTGGGCGGCTATCCTGGTCCGAAAATCCTTTTTCGCGTAGAATCTCTCCCCGTTGAACGAAAGATGGATGTCCATCGGTCGCTTTGAAAGTGCCTCCAAATGAGATTACAGGGTATACTAGTCAAAGAGAGAATGTACATTTCTCCCCGGCAGCGTAAACAGGACAAACCCACGGTTTCCAATGAGCGGTTGGTGGGGGTTCGAAAGAGTGCCAGCCTCAGAAACGAGTCTTCTAAAACTCCAGAGGATAATGGTGTGTGTTCTGACGAAGTGCATACCTTAACAACAATCGTTCACATTTCTAGGTATTATTGTATCCATTGCAGTAGCGGATTTCTTCAGCCAACTGCTGATCTGCACACGATCGTAGACACTTTGGAAGTTGAGACAGATGACATCGACCTTGGACTCCACATTAAGATGTGTTTTTTTGGATGGCAGGTTATGGTAATCGAATTGTTTCAATGTGCGAGAAAGTGGGCTCTCTGGATGGCTGCAAGTGGGGGAATTCCGTGTTTAACCTTTGGCTGTGGTTGACATAGTTGTACTCTGAACTGGGGTTCAATAAATTAGCACACGAGTAGAAAGCTAAAAGTTGGCACAACCGGTCAGGTGGTTTGTCGATTTTGGCCACAGATTCTGATCGCCAAGGTGAAAGGGATAGGAATGAGGCTTTCGCTGTATGTGATGCTGAACCTACACCGGGTTAATGGTACACAAAGTTGTGGGATTAGCTGAATAAAACCAGAGTATATAGATGTAACACACTACTCATAAGGTTGCTGAAGACTCTTCGACAGCCCATGATCGGTTTCGCCCCTCTGCTTCGGGCTCATCAAATAGGCACAATCCTCGAGTTTCCATCAACCTTATGTTCTACTTGAACCCGAATTGCACAAAATTAGTGAAATACGCTGATTTGCACACAAATTTGTTTTGACGTGAGACTCACCAAGAACCCAGCTGGTTCGCTCGTTTATGATGTTTTAATCAAATGAATGTGCTGCATCAGGCCGCCTCATGTTTCAGTTGCTACGATATTCGAGATACCGCGATACATGAATAGACGTAATACATTACTCATAGGGTTGCTGAAAACTCTTCGACAATTCACGACCGGTTTTGTCCCTCTTGAAGCTCATCAGGTTGAAGCAATCCTTCAGTTTCCAGGTGAGCCTCCCGTCAAAACCAAATTGGTATGCAAATGAGCGTATTTGGCTGAAAACTAGGGTGGCTTGTAGAAAGCTGTAACAAATGAGAAACGATTGGAAGGCTAGTGAGCAAGTTTGGGTGAAGGGCGGTCGATATCTTGCTTGAAGGCGATGAAAGTGGAGAGGCGATTGGTATGCTGTGGGAGTTAATCCCTGGGTGGAACATGTAGGTACACTCGATTGGTGTACCTGTGCTAGGAGGATCTGACATTAGAAAAGTTAGTCATTGATACCGGCGGGAAGGGCGGGTTGTAGGTGTATATGGGACATCTTGGAAGACTGTGATACTCTAAGGGGAACAGACCTAGACGTACGAACCGTTTTATGAAGGGTGGATTCAGTAGCGCAGCAATCTTACTGCATTCATACTGCACATTCTTGTGGACAGTAACGTCGCATTCCGGTGGATGGGAGCGGTGGACACACAAACCGGCAATGTTTTAATCATGAGAAAAAATTCGAACATAGCATGATTAAATTGGTTGATGCAGGTTGGGAAAAGTTAGACCAGTTTGATGGACCTACTGGAGAAGTGCATGACCAGTATAGAATAGGAAATGGCGGGGATTAACCCAAACCCCAAGTCTTTGAGTGATCATGGTGACAGGGAAAAGAGGAAAGCGCGAGGGGATGTGTTTCGGGCGGACATACGAAAGATGTTCTGGGAGCTTATAGGGAGATTGGTTTTAACTCAAGAGGGTCTGACATTGTGAAGTGCGAGGATTACCGCACCATTCCTGTAAATCATCAATGCAATTAGCCCTTTACAGTCGGTCGAGAGGGGTGTGTCGTGAAATTTCGCTGAAGATATTGAAACTGGACTTTGTCTAAATCACGAGCACATGTACTAATTTTCGCAGCTGGAGTGAATTGAGGAGAGAGGAGAGTTAGTTTCATCAAGCAGGACGGGTGGGTAGAGGTTGGAAATGGCTTGAGACGCATGTTGCGGCTTGCTATTGAGCGAACCGCCAGAGTATCATATCATGTGGTCAGATGGTTAATTGCTCAAGCTACTGGTTGATAGGTTGCGGTTTCGAAACTTCCTGGAGTTTGTTGGGATGCACCGTGCTGATGAGGCTCAGCGGCTGCGCACGATTCCCTGCATTTCACCGTAGATTTGCGGCTCGCAACCTCCAGACTACCTCACAGACTACCACCAATCTATAAGTAGTTCAGAGGAAGAATAAAAATAATTTAATTGATAAGCGAAACTGAGATATCGTCACACGAGTGGCCAGCCAGTGAGTGACCATTTGAAGTGGCTTGCACGACTGAAGGAGGAGTATTTTATATCTTGCCCAATTTCACGTTGATCACAATGCTGATCAGTCTGTCGCAAATCTCGACGGATTTTGCTATCAAGACATTGCTTGACGAGGCTTTTATGTCAAAAGTCCTAATGACCGCTTTCCAAACCCTTCTTTTGCAGTGATATCCCAATGGACCCTCAGATTTTTCAGTCGATTCAATCATGCTAGATGTGCAAAATTCCGACTCCTGACCTTATATCTCAGCCAAAAATAAAGGTTTCATCATCCGAGTTAGCTCACCATCCGTTACAACTTTTCAATGTACCGAAGAGATTCGGAATTTAACCATACACTATAGATAATATCCACAAGTTTTGCCGTATAATTTCGGAAGTAACTACTCATTCGTTGTATTGGGTTTTCAGTGTATTCGCTCAGCCATACAACATGATACAAGTGATCAACAACTTGATTACGTTGTGCACTGAATGCTGGCTAGCACATACATGAAGTTGGCATTTCGGCGCTTCCTTGACCGCTAGCTGATGTTGAAAATTTCGGACTTTCTTGGAGATGCGAGTTATTTTACTCGAGATAATAGAAGTTCATAAGCCAGTGTTGTTTGTCTCGACATCTCAACGAACATGTAGCTTTGGGGCAAAATTTTGAGTTCCCCGTTGCAACGCTTTTCATCTTCCGCTCAATCTTCCATGTGTGAAAAGGGTCATCGCCAAATATCTCCACCTCAATCCAGAGCAGGCATAAACTGAAACGTTTTCAAATCCGGATCTGCGTCTGGTCGTTAAGTTACTCTATCCTCCAATTTTTCCGGCCGCTAAAACCCAAGGAGGTTAACCTAAAACTTGGAAAGCATCCACATGGTTACGATATACATGTGTATATATATGTATAAATAAATGCAATCCTCTGTGTTTCGTCCTGATGGAGACTCAACGTGTGTGTGCGATGATCTGTCACTGGTGCCGGTTACCGCAGCTTCACATGGGCACTAGCTACGCTGGCAAGTGCAGCCCGTATACGATTTCGAGTGATTTCTACTTAAAAACTCTTCAGTATACCTATTTGGTTTTGACGGGAGATTCACCTGGACCCTAGATGATTAATATATATATTAGTCATATTAATATACCCTATTCCATAAACTGACATTTTCCTTCAAAAACGACCAAAGACAAACATTACGAACATTCATTTGGTGGGGAAGACTGAAATTGATACTTAGTTACACTACAATACTACTGTAGCAAAGAGTTCGAGGTAGTCGCCGCTCCAAATGTTCGATTCGGGCCTCGGTCAGCGCCGATGGGTCAAGGTGCTAGCGAGCACGCTGGCACGTGTACACGTGCTGCGACAAGCATGCACTCGTGTTCTACCGAACGAACAGGCAGCTCGCTGATGCAGCACATTGAGCTTCTGGCGGTATTAATAGCTTGGTGGACGATGTGCGGTATCGGATAAATTGAAAAACGATAGGGCCCAACTGGTTAGAGCGCGAATTTACTGACCGACAGGTCCGTGGTTCGAACCCGACCTCTGCCTCTCGACTTCCCTTGTCGAGGCTTGGGCACCCTGGCAGTATCCCAGCCCTCGTGCAACCTTCGGGTAGCATGGCAGTTAGGCACCGAAAGGGTGCTACTGCTGAACGATTTATTTTTTTTATTTTAATGTGTCGAAGGATTCTCGCCAGAAACCAGGTGCTCTTAGAATGTAAAAGTCCAGCAGTGATGTATGTAATAGGGTGACTGTGTGTGTTAGGGAGTCGTCTGCAAGTTCGCTTCCTGGGCTAGACGTAATTGTTTCGTCTTTGTCAAGGAGCATTCGTTTCTCCGCAGTTTTTGATCTACCAGTGGCGCCAATGAGAAGTACACACGGAACTAGGAGGCGTCGGACTGACTGTCTGTGCCAATGTGACGTTTGAATTTCAACGTCAAAAGCCCCATCAACCGATCCATCGGAGAAGACCAAAGCGCCGCACCAAATTTTGGAGTAAGGAGCGGGAACAGAGCTCTAACTTTTCGAGGCTCCTCTGCACATTCCAAGCACACTCAATCACGCTACACATATGTATACTCCAATGCGAATGAACCACTTCACTCGTGCTCTACTATTTTTAACCACTTTCTCAAGTAGCTTAAAATCACCACTTATTTTAATCGTGTAACAGTTTTTTTAAAATGCTACTATGTCGCATCTGCTCAGTTTATTCGCTTACATTATATTACTTATATACTCCAGCTGCCGTTACCATAGCAACCCCAATCTAAACACCCTACCAACATCGTGATCAACATCCAAGTGGACCAATGCCCATAACAGAGATTTGGAGTATATATATATATATATATATATATGGCAGTTGTCCTATGGGAGTGTGTCCTATTAGGCAATCCGCTGTGTGTTTCGTCCTGACCGGGACTGGGTGTACGATGGTCCGTCTTTCTCACTGGTCACGGCAGCGCCATGCGGCCGTTAGCTGCATTGGCACGCGCAGCCAAATAAAAATTCGAGCTATTTCTACTAATATACTCATCAGCATAGTAATGTTTTTGACGGGAGGCTCACCAAGACACCATCTGAACCCCTCGTTTATAATATTCTTCTTGTTGACAGGGTAGTCGAGCGTTACGCCTAACGTCTTCAAAATCCCCGTTGAGAACCTGATGCTTACAAAACCCGTTAAACATTTGTGCTGTCTGCACCCTAAATGACCGGATCATCGGGTCATCCCCGGTCATTATTCCCCAAACGAATTGTGCAAAATCATTGTTCACATTCTTTCATTTAGATAAAAGTAACGGCTAATCTAAGATGTTTACACCTTCCACGGAGATGGGATTCTGTTCCTACAAAATAATTGCCTTCTTGTTTGTGGGACAACAAATTCCTGTCACTGACATCGTAAGCCGGCCACTTTCGAAAACAGTTTCTAGTCATGTTAGATGACTTCAGTATAACCAGCGAGCGTTCCGTGTCTTTGACATATGACGCTGGGCTTTGCGAAGGTCTCGGTGTACCGTGCAAGTGTCAGGTCTAACAATCAGGAATGCAAAATCGCAGGTATCTAAGAGAGGTGTCGACCGTATCGAAATTCCAATGAGCCGCATGCGAATCCACCTACACAGAGAAAAAGCAGATACGAATGCAAAAATGACCAGTGAAGGGCAAGGTGAAGAGAATTTGACTTATCAAGCAGGTCGACCTCAGGTCAACAGTACTCACGGGTGAGGGCGCGTGCACTAAAGCGGACATCCTCACTAGCAGTACCATCGTGCACACCGAGGTGAACAAATGTATGTACGCAAGATGATCAGCAAGGACAGATGATGATTTCGATGGAAGGAGGACGCGTTGGACCAATCCATGCGAATGGCATCAGCCTGAATTGAAATGAGCGAAGAACGCATTCGGATAGTTCCGATTGGTTTTCAACACTAACAGGCTGTAGAAGATTGTGAATGGAATAGTCTACCGGCGGACTAAGATGAAATGCAAACTTAATACCTGTTTACAATATGATGCAAACACTCTGATCGACCGCTAGGAAAGCTGGGTCGAATGGGCTTTTGATCATCGATTGTTACATTTTGCCAACAAATTCACCACGGAAGTTTCATGCCTCCCGGTTGCAGACAGATACAAGGAGACTAGGTGATCGAACCCAAGATTTAGCCGCTGTTTGCTCACACGGTGGTCCGAGCACTCGGAGCATTGTACGTCCCTCACCAAGATTCTAGGATGAAATTGTGGAATATTCTGTGGTAACCCTATAAATACGGTTGTACTAATCTCCCTGTGTCCCCATGAAGGGCTGTCTCAAGCTGCCGTGCCTTTTGATATACCAAAGCGGGCAGAGCAGGAAGCCAAGGAGCAACACAAAAGTTGCATCGCCGTCAGCAAGCCGCAACAACTAGTCAGTAGACACAACTAAAGCACAATAAAAAGTAGTTCGTTCGGATGACGAGAGACAGGTAGCTTAGACAAAGGACCACTGCCACAGCAGCTGGGTTTACGGTGGAAGGTGCACTAATGAGGTCTGCTTAAGAGCGACAATCGGTGCTCCTGAAAGTGACTGATGGACACAGTGGACGATACTTAAGGCCAGTTGTCTTCTTCTATCACACCCTGGAGGGGCTCAAGCTTTGACGAGGCTATTGGGCTTCAGGGGTGGTAGCTAGAGACGAGGGATTGAAGGGTTCAGCCCATCGCTCAGGATGACGATTTTGTGAGTGAATTACCAATCCGTCTTTTTCGCATATTGTTTCATTGACACGTCCTCTTTGGGACGGTTGATCGAATCAACTGAAATGGGGCGCGGCTGTCGCCTGCAGCGAAGGTTATTTCCATCTCCTAGGCCTTCGAAATCCATCAGCGTTCTCTGTTATTCTTTAAGTTCCTGATTGTTCAGTTTTTGAGAGACTTGCGTGCGCCATCAATACCACTAATTGCTAGTATGACCTTCCTAAAAGCAATAGACCTGTTGAACTTGACGATATAAAGTGTTCACTTAGTCTAGTCGGATGGCTTGGACAGACAGTTCTGAAAGCTGTGAACACAGTTTCTTTACCTCACCTCCATTGAACATCCAACCAACCTTCGACATAGTTTCTTTACCCCACCTCCATTGAACATCCAACCAACCTTCGTCATTTGCATGGCTATGCGTTTCCAGTAGCCTTCTATCCCAATCAGCTGGTTAAGCTTCAGATACTGAAACTTATCAAAGTCGATGGACAAAACTGTCCTGCTTAGTCAAATATAATGCTGATGGAAAGCGAAATGATAACCGGGGCCGCACAACGGAACGATCAGAGTCAAGTTGCGTACTACAGAGAGAACTATGATATCTAACTGGGGCTTTCCATCGGTAAATGATAGCCATACAGGCCACCAAGCGGTGTGAACGTTCGTACTGCTAAGCACCGAATCCAAATCTACCACTTAATTGTGCTCCTTCCGAACTTAGTTGTCCAACTCGGGCATTCGTATAACCTACCGGAATTACTACATCCGTCCTTCTTGCTGACCGAAAAGGTCGTGACAGATCTTGATACAACCCGTGCTTCTCAGTCTCAGAACTACTGTTTGTCAATGATGAAGTTGAACAAAAATGAAGAGAGTGCACACTCTTGTTGGGCATCACTTTTCGTAGCGAAGCTTTTAGGGAGCTTACCATGCACTCTCACGTTCAGAAGTATGTGAATATAGGGATCGGATTATGTCCGGCGCACATCCTGTTGAAAAAGTGTGGCTAACAGCACTGACCAATGAATAGAATCGAGCGCACTCTTGAAGTCAAGCAATACCAAGATTGTGAGTCTTCTGCGCATGTGGTGTTGCTCTAACACTTGACGGAGTGTGAATGTGTGGTCGACGCAGTCCCTACTCGGTCGAAATCCCGCTTGATGCTCACGGGTCAAGAAATCGCATACTGCCATAAGGCGACGAAGAATCAAAGACGCCAGAAGCCTTGTTACAGCGAAGAGTCAAACTAACACCGCGTGGTTACTAAATTCACTGCGAGTACCTTGTTAAAGTGGGCACTTTTGTCGACCCACCTAGTTATCGGGAGCTGTCTCTTTCTCCCAGAGAGACCCAAATAGGCTAGACAGGCACTGATTGAGGAATACACTGCCATCCTTTAACAGAGCAGATAGAATCGCGTCAACATCAGGAGTACGAGTAAGGGGATACACTCGGACACTTTTGAGGTCGAAGGGGGCTCCACATTCACACTCCACCTTTCTTTTAAAGACCGGCAGTCCCGATTGAAGGTATCAGGTGGCCGACTGAAATGTTGTTGGAAGTGCTGCATCCAGCGATCCAAACATTCCCCTTTGCTGTATATCAGAGAAGAATTTGGTCCTTGTGGGTCGGACTTTTGAGTCAAAGACTCAAGAAGGCATACCTTAACCAACCTCCCTTCCTCGACCTGAGCAACCGGGAAGAATCGTTTTCCCGAACAGTTCTGTGTCCAACAACTCAACCCCTTCCCATCACACAAGCAAACAATGCTGGGCCATTTGACTATCAGTTATCTGACCGATGGGCCTTATGCACCCACTGTCCATTAATAACAAACAAAATAACACCTTGCTAGATCTATGAGATTCTTTCTGCATAGGGGCTTTCAACTTCCGTCTTCTATATCAAAATGAAAAAAAACAGGCAATGCTCGCTGAAAACCTATACTCCATTAAAACTGATGTATACTGCACTTCCGAAACACGCTTAAAAGACCGAGGCGTAGTTATGCATCTCAGGGCGCAAAGAACGAACTCAGCTCTTTCACATTTCTCCCTTTGTACGTCCGGTAAACAACAAACCATGACTTGTGGAATATATGGTGTGGTAGTTGCACTCAGCCCCAGAGCTGAACGCAATTTCCTGGACTAGATCCCAATGAACAGTCGTTTTGAGCCGTTCGGTTATCTGACTCAATGCCTCTCGACAGAAGAGACGGCGATTGTTTGTAATGCAAACTTGAGCATTTCTGATGTTGAGAAGGATACTTTCTGTCCAGGCTCATTCGTCGAGAAAGAAGCACTGACACTGTGACCCTTGCGGCCAAAATGAATGCCCAAGCCGGTCGTCTGAGCTCCTTGGAATACATTTGAACGGTCGATTCGGAGTCGATGCTTGTTGGCCATCATCATCAATCATCAAAGACAGGAACATCAGTGTTGACACTCATGCTTCACTGCAGTACAACCATAAAGTTCGTCTAATTTCAGATATATATATATATATATAATTATATATTAAAAGCCTTAGAGTGAAAAGAGAAAAAGAGTGGATGAGGGAGGGGACCTAGTCACACCTACACCTCCAACCGCTCAATCAGACAATCTGGAAAGAAACTGACAGCATGAACGCCACTGACATCGATTAGCCGCCATTTCTTGCAACGTCTCCAGCCAAGCACAGGCGGGGTCACGGGGACCCCATCCTGGAAGGCGTACAACACCAACAACACCCAAACTCTTCGTGATCTCTTTCACGCCTTTCTGCCAAGTCATGCGCTGTCCACCTCGCGGTTTGCGCCAGTTCTGAAGGAGGCACGGAGAACACTCGTCTCGGTAGACGGTGTTTCGGCATGCGTAGCACATGACCGAGCCATCGTAGTCGGTGGTGCTGGATGATTTCCCAATTGAAGTACCTGCAGCACAACCAAATACCCGTTTTCTAATCACCTCGTGACTAACACGCTGACGCCATCCAAAACCAGCCACGCTTCTGAGGCATCGGTGGTCGAAAACCTGGAGACGCCTCACATCATCTGTCCGTAGAGGCCATGTCTCGCACCCATACAACAATACAGCCCTTACTGTAGCCTGGTACACGACCCTTAAGATCTAGTGAGATGCCTTTTGACGCCACAAGTGACGCAAATTAGCAAACGTGATTCGAGCCTTTGAGATTCTTGCACTGACTTCATCAGACACACTTCCGTCAGAGCTAATACAACTACCGAGGTATGTAAAGTTTTCCACAATCTCCAGTGATTCTCCTTGAATTTTAAGGGATATGTCCGGAGACTGCACGTTCTGAAGCATGACTTTGCACTTTGAAGGTGCAAGGCGCATGCCAAAAGATGGTATGATGGTGGTCAGTCTATTCAACAGGGCTTGTGCTTCACTTTCGTCTTCAAAGATGAGGGCGATGTCATCTGCGTACTCCAGATCGACAAGGCTCTCACCAGCAACGATTTGAACACCGGGGTTTTGAAGACCTTCCAGCGTTCGCCTCATTATTTCATCAATGACGAAGTTGAACAAGAATGGAGAGAGTGGACATCCTTGTCTGACACCACTTTTGTAGGAAGCTTTTGGAGAGCTCACCATACACTCTCACCCAGAAGTATGTGAATATAGGGATCGGATTATGTTTACAAACTTCTGGGGCATACCCTGTTGAGAGCTAGTTAACAGCACTGACCGATCGACAGAATCAAACGCACCCTTGAAGTCAAGGAACACCAAGATTGTGGGTCGTCTGTACATGTGGCGTTGCTCTAACACCTGACGGAGTGTGAAGATGTGGTCAATGCAGCCTCTACCCGGTCGAAATCCCGCTTGATTCTCACGAGTCAAGGTTTCGCGTGCCATCGTAAGACGACGAAGAATCAGTGACGCCAGAAGCCTTGTCACAACAGGAGTCAAACTAACACCTCTGTGGTTGCTACATTCACTGCGAGTACCCTTTTGAAAATGGGCACTACTATCGATTCACCCCAGTTGTCTGGGACGGTCTCTTTCTCCCAGATAGACCCAAATAGTCTAGACAGGCACTGGCTGAGGAGCCCACCGCCATCCTTGAAAAGAGCAGGTGGAAGGTCGTCAGGACCAGCAGCACGATGACGCTTGAGTAGAGAAATACACTCGGACACTTCTGAGACCGAAGGCGAATACGCACCTTTCTGTTGAAGGCCAGGATTCTGGATTGGCAGGTGGCCAGCTGAATTGCTGTTCGAAGTACTGTCCAGCGGTCCAGACGTTCTGCTTTATTGCATATCAGGGAGCCATTTTGGTCTGATTATTTCGCTGACAAGAGGTTTCGAGGACCAGTCGAACGAATCAAATGGAACAGCTTGCGCACATTTCCAGCATTCTTTGCATCTTCCATTTCTTCGGCCTTTCGGGTCCACCAAGCTTCTCGGTCTGCACGGACACTCAGTTTCACTTGGCGTCGGATGATGCGTCGGGTGGAGTTGTGGTGGCGGCCAGGGGAATCTGTCGCCGGGTCTCCAGCAAAGACACGGTCCTATCAGAGATCCAATGTTTGAATGAGGTTGGCTGGGTTGTACCGCAAACAGACGTTCCGACTTTGAGTAGCGCTTTGGATATCTTTTCCCAGTGGCCGTTTATATCCGACACCGTACCGTCCGGCAGGCATTCGACGAGCTGGTTTTGATAGTTTCGTTTGACTTCTGGATCCACTAGCTTCTCAATGGCTAAGCGAGGTGTGCGCGTTTGCGTACACCTGAAAAGCGCAATGAAAAGCAGCAGCGTACAAGTGCATGGTCGGAGTCCACGCTGGTGTTCCAGAAGGAGCGGCAAGCGGTGATCGACCCTCGCCACCGATAACTCGACGGCGATGGTCTATTTGGGTTCGTCGCTGGTTTGTTGGTGGGCACCACGTTGTCAAGCGATTTCCGCTGTTCCGGAAATTCGTACTGCAAAGGAACAGTCTGTGATCGGCACACATCTGAAGTAAGCGGTCTCCGTTGTCCGTGCGTCTCGTGTCCAAACCAAGACGACCACCCAATCGGGCCTCAGCACTCAGTCTACCTACCTGGGCGTTCATATCACCAGCAACCACAACGATATGAGGTTTTAGCCTGCTGTAGAAGGGCACCTAGAGCGTCATAGAAACTGTCCTTGGCATTCAGAGCTACAGTCAGTTGGGGCAAGACACAATAAACAAGGTGCGATGGACCTCACTTCCTCTAGATTCTCTCACAGATGTTGCCAAACGAACCGCACAGAGGCGACTATCAACGGGTATCCAATCAAGCAGAGACGCTTCCGCTCGTTCGCTCAATACAATACCCACCCCAGCATATCCAGCTGCAGCGGCCTCTGCATCACCAGAGGTGCGCAGCCGGAACCTGGAAGAGAGCGAGGGGGCAGTCAGTTCGATCACGGTACTTGCGTCCTGCGTCCTTGTTTCTGACAGACAACATACATCAATGCTGAGGGAATCCAGCGTACGAGCAAGAGCCACCTGTTGACCTGCTTGCTTCAGTGAACGAACATTAAAGGTGGCTAAGTAGACAGGCTTTCGGGGTTTGAAAACAGACTTGAAGTGTTTAGGGATGTAGCTGAATAATCGTTCAGCTGCAGCACTCGGTGCCTAGCTGTACACCCGAAGGAGCACGAGGGCTGGGATGTGCCAGGTTGTGTGACAGGGAAGTCGAGAGGCAGAGGCAGTTCGAACCACGGACATTCCGGTCAGTACCAGTGCTCTAACTGCTGAGCTATCTCTCGATGTAACTGAACTCGGACGTACACACCTGCAGCTATGGGATGTAGGGTGGGCAAACCGAAGTGCTGGGCCTACAAGAGGAGAGTTATTAATGGGGCGGGGAGAGGGGGAAGAAAAAGTATGTGAAAGAGAAAGAAGGGAGGCGTCAGCAGTAGCATGTTTTCGCTTACCCGTCCTGTTGTATGCAGCAAGTAAGGCGACCCGGCTGATGGCACCACGTGACGGCCGATGTGGCATGAAAGTACTGTTAGTTGTAAATGTCATGGTTGTACGAGGGCTGGGATACTGCCAGGGCGCCCACACCTAGACAGGAGGACGATTAGGGTCCTCAACCAAAGCCTTTGGCTCAAAAGCCTAACCGCAAGGCAGCGGTGTTGGGCTGGAAATGCAAGTGCATTACCATTTTTACGGAACACGTCGCCACACATGTTCCAACCCCCAACCTGGAGGGCCAGGAGACTATGTTCATCAGACCTCTACCCATGGACCAACCTGGTATGAGAGACTCTGTGAGTGTCACGCGGGCACCCCCCAGTACAGCTCAATGGGTTGCTGAGGTACACAAACCGCCACACCACGGTAAGGTCCAGTCTCTTCGTGACGGACCATCATAGTCGTTCTTTACTGGTATGGTTTTCTCGGCTTCAATCAGAGCTGACGATCGTGACGAGATCCAGTATTCATTTGGATGTGCGTGCGACCTCAGGCAGACAGTACCAAAGACTATAACCTCGTCCTCTTTCACCTTTTTAAAGCCGACATCCAAATCAACATTGTGCCCGTCAGGTTCTAGGAGCTTCTTATACAACTCAACTCGATAGTGCGGAGCTAGGGACGCTTTGCAGAGGATGGACTGGATATTGTTACATCAACCAGCGTGTTCCAGGGGGTGAACGGGTAGAGACGCGGGCTCGGACGATGTCTTGGGAATAGATCTTGTTAATTCAATAAGGGAGTACTTTGGATGAAACCGCTATCACCCTGAAACTCACCAAAACATCGGCAATGCGAAAGTGAGAACTCCCGGGGACGGTTGTATTCGAACGGACTACTCAATAAATAGAGCGAGAGACAGTATACTTCCATAACATGGACAGTGGTGGCAACGATGGGACTGAAGAATCCTTATACGGAGCAAATCCCGACCTAAAGCTGCCACCTTGACGTGGTGGTCGGGCTTGAGTGCTGCAATGATCCCGCGGGCTACACTGGCTGGAACGTCGTTCCACAAGGTGCAACCATGCCAGGAAGGCCAAAGGGAGCAGTCAGACCAAGAGCAGCGAGACCCCGTACTACGAGTAATCGTGCTAGGAGCGGTCTGGGGTAAAGTCGTACTGTCCTCTGCGACAGGAGTGTGAAGGCAGTAAGTGTTTCCCCCAGGCGACCAGCATGTCCGTATTTATGGAAGCAGCGATGCTGCCTTCCCCGAGGAAGGACGGGTTAGAAAAGGTCGGCCCTAAAAACCGCACACTCGATCGCCCAACGGTTGACCGTGACCGCCGGCGCATTATCCACTACGGTCGAAATAGTTTTAAAAACAAAGAGTCGGTGCTGCTCAAAAGGCACCTGCTGTGCAGCCGCATCAGGAATGAGACAGTAATGCCTTATTCCTGCGCCCTCGGGTTAGGCCAACCCCCTGCAGCCGAGCAGGTCAGACTATTGAGTCATCGGCTCCGGGCAGGGTCCCCAAGAAAACCCTACTGTCCACTGCCTCGTGGGTCAGACTTTTAAGTCAGAGGCTAGGGGCAGGGTCCTGAACAAAACCTAGATCCCCTGCCTTGTGGGTCAGACTTTTAGTCAAAGGCTCAAGGTGGGGTACCTCAACAAACCCTTCTTCGGCCTGGGCAACCGGAAGTATCATTTGCCCGCGCAGTTCTGTGTCCACCGATGTCCCTCCCAACCCTTCCCACCACACAAGCAAAATGTCACTGGGTCACTTGACTGTCAGTTATCTGACCGAAAGGCTATGCCCCTTGCTGCCTATTAACAGTAAACAAAATAACACCCTTCTAAATCCACGAGATCCTTTCTATATAGGAGCTTTTAACGTCCGTACTCTATGTCAAATTGGCAAACAGGCAGAGCTTGCTGAAACTTTATACTCCCTTAAAATTGATGTATGCTGTGTCTCGAAACGCATACAAGACCCAAGCGTGGTTATGCATCTCAGAACGCCAAGGATGAACTCAGCTCTTTCACATTTCTCCCTCCGTGTATCCGGTGACCCAGAAGCGATGACTCGTGGACTATATGGCGTGGGAGTTGCACTCAGCCCAGAGCTGAACGCGCTTTGCTTGATTGGATCCCAGTGAACAGTCGGCTTTGCGCCGTCCGGTTATCCAGTTCAATCAAGCTCAATGCCTCTCGGCATAAAAAGCGCTGCCTGTTTGTAGTGTCGGCTTATGCCCAACGGAGTGCAGTTCTGATGTTGAGAAGGATACCTTTTATCGAGAACTATCCGGGCTCATTCGTCAGGCAAAAAGCACTGATATTGTGATCCTTGCAGGCGATCTGAATGCTCAAGTGGGTCGTCTGAGCTCCTTGGAATCACATTTGGGCGGTCGATTTGGAGTCGATGCTCGCCGCACAGACAACGGAGATCGACTCCTTCAGTTGTGTGCTGACCATGAACTGTTTCTGGCAAGTACGAACTTTCAACATAAGCGTTCGCATCGTGACCTGGCGGCCACCAACTGCAAATCAACCGTGGACCCAGTTGGACCACGTGGCCATCAGCTACCGGTGGAGAGCCACAATTCAAGACTGCCGTTCCTTTTGGGGCACTCCACTTGATTCCGATCACGCCATGGTGCGTGCACGCCTGACAGTTCGCTTCCCTTCAGGCCCTCGCAAACTAGAAAGAAGCATGCCAATCCAGTATCTTCGAAGATCGACCATAGCTCAACAGTACCGATCTGAGCTAGCCAACAACTCTCCACATGCACTGGCAGTGCGAGTGTAGATGAAGCATGGCAAAATGTGAAAGAAGCCATGTTAGCGGCGTTCAGTGCTGTCTGTCCAACCTCCCCGATTCGACCACAAAACCACTGGATATCGGCGAGGTCGCTATCCATGATTGATGCCCGGAAATCCATACCAGCAGGCAACGCGTACGACGGCGCACGCAAATCCCTTAAACGCCAAATAGTGAAGAGCCTAAGAAAGACCGAGAGCTCTGGTGGAAGTCGAAAGCTCGAGAGATGGAGAAGGCTTTTGCTACGGGAAACAGCCGTGCCCTATATCAACTGATACGATCGACTGGTCCCAGGAAAACAATGGTCAGCGAAACGATAAGTGAAAAGACGGCTCATTAATTCACTCCCAAAAACGTCGACTGGAAAGATGGGCCGAACACTTCGAAGAGCAGTTCAGCTGGCCTCCTGCAACACAGCCTGTGGAGATAATGCATACGGGCCAGTGGAATGTAAACCTTGATCGTCCTTCGGAAGAAGAAATAAAGTACGAACTATCCGTACTAAAACGTGAGAAGGCACCAGGACCGGACGGTCTCTATCCAGCCCTCTTCAAAGAAGGCGGAGAATCCCTGGTGACCCATCTGACAAAGCTTGCTGGTGCTATATGGAACGAAGAGAAGGTGCCTGCAGAATGGGGCATGTCGACAGTTATCCCTATTTTCAAAAGGGTACGCGGACGCTGTGCGAAAACCACCGTGGCATCAGCCTGTTAGCTGTGGCATCGAAGGTACTCTCTGGTCTTATCCTTCGAAGGTTGACTGAACACAGGGAGAGACAAATCCGTGAAAACCAAGCTGGGTTCCGTCCTGCAAGAGGATGCATCGATCATATCTTCACCCTCCGACAGATTCTTGAACAGCGACACTGCTTCCAGCAACCAACAATGGTTGTGTTTCTCGATCTGAAGGCTGCCTTTGACTCTGTAGACCGCCAGGCACTATGGCAGTGTCTGTGGAGCAAAGGTGTCCCCTTAAATTCTTGACCCTTCTTAAGGCGCTGTACGCCAACTCCGCGGCCGTGTGAAGGTCTACGGGAAGCTCTCGCCTGAGTTCACCACATCAAGTGGTGTCAGACAGGGCTGTCCTCTTTCACCTTTCCTCTTCAATTTCGTCATTGATACGATCATGGAAGACTCATTATCAGCCTCTACTGCCTGTGGGGTCGAAGCGCTCCGGGGCGTCCGCTCACAGATATCGAGTATGCAGACGACATAGCTCTTCTTGGATCTGACGCCGTGGTAATGCAAAGAATATTAAATAATCTAACTAATTCCGCCTCACGGTTCGGCATGCGCTTCACACCTGCAAAGTGTAAAGTGCTAGTGCAAGACTGGGTGGGCCCGAACCCTAGCCTAGTGCTTGCGGGTGAACCGATTGAGGTAGTAGACAAATTTGTCTACCTGGGCAGCTGTATTAGTCCCGGTGGTCTCGCGAAAGATGATATTTCCATCCGAATTGGGAAGGCCCGAGCAGCTTTTGTGAACCTGCGTCACCTGTGGCGTAGGCGTGACATCAGCTTATCCGTCAAGGGTCGAGTTTATAATGCTGCGGTGCGCTCCGTATTACTATACGGATCAGAAACCTGGCCGCTGCGCGCCGAGGACGTCAAACGACTTTCAGTGTTTGACCACCGATGTCTCCGGAGCATTGCCCGAATCTGGTGGGAACACCGGATCAGCAATGCTGAAGTACGTCGAATGGTATTCGGGAGGAATAACTCACCCTCGATAGATGAACTGATCACACTGCATAGGTTGCGCTGGCTTGGCCACGTGCTACGCATGCCAGTCGACCGACTTCCTCGAAGGGTTCTTTTCGCACAACCACGTGAAGGGTGGAAACGAGCCAGAGGCGGTCAAACAATGACTTGGCAGCGAAGTATAAAAGCCATTACCAGAAACTCAGCTGCGCTGGTCACTGCCGTCTTCCTGGATGGGGACCCCGAGACGGGCCACATCAATGGTTAGAGACATTGTCAGACATGGCCCAATCGCGCCCTCAATGGCGCTCATGCATCCAAGCTATTGCCTTCAATGCATAGCCCCTTCCCAATTCCCCGACGTAACAGCCCATTGACAGTGGTGCATTTGCAGCTCGCGCCTCAATGCGCAGCTACCTACCTCACCTCCCCAAATCATCGGCGGACGAAACTGTGGCAGCTACACTGTACGACAAGTACGCGGTTCTTACAGCTGATGATGATGATGATGATGATACGGAGCAATTACACAACCGCACATTAACTACCCGAAAATCGTTTTTCACGGTTACTTATCCACAAAACTCGACTAAGCGGTTAAATAACCGTCAGATAGCCGAGTTAGGAAGAACTACGTTGCGGCGACGTTATTCAACGTCCCTGTTGCCGTAAAATAGGTTATTTCGTGGTTACGTATAGTGTAAAGCCGTAATAACGCGGTTATATAATAGTCTAATAACAGCGAAATACTGTTATATATAGTTCACCATTAATTAGCGTCCAAATGCGGTTTAGTGACGGCTTTATAACCGTCCAATAATCGGAAAACGGTTATTTGACGATTATCAGTCGGGTATATAACATACAAACGCGATTCACAGTCGGTTATTTAACCTCCAGATAAACGGTTATATGGCGCTTCTGATTGTGCTAATAACCACCAATTAACCATAACAGGTGGTTATTAGACGGTCATATAACCGGAAAAGTAGTTTTTTTAGACTGCGTGTGCTGCTAGGGTATGGAACCTCGTGAAAGTTGGGTCCAAAGCTATCGCTGGTGGCTGGCTAAATTGGATAACGACTAAGTTAAAGTTGATTTCACATCTTCGTCACATCACCGTACGATCCTCAGTCGACTAAGTTGAAAGTACCGACGACAAGAGGTCGTAACCGACACTAGCTGGTAATTTAGCCCCCTAGTTGGGAGTGATCTCGTTAAATGGTTCTCCGTTTGCCTTAAACGTCAATCAACCTAGTAGCCTGAAAATACTTTCGTACCAAGCAAACAAATGCACAACAAAAAACTTACCAATTGCTTACTAAACCACGACTATTCATCAACAGTAATTTACACTGATGCTTACTGGATCTTAGTGATCTTAGGATCTTACCCGTTTCCAAACACTTTCCTATTGAATGGAAAAACAGTCGGTGTAAGCAGTTCGACATGTCAACGCGGTTTAACAGGAAAAAACATTCAAAAATAGAAACCCACCCCCGGATTCGGGAGTTCGCCTCCGCGCGCAAAAAAACATCATGTGGCCACCAAGGCAAGAAAAACGGCTGAAGGTCAACCGCATTACTAACATACCATTGGCCAACAGGATCCAGCCGACGCGCACAGGCCTATCAGCCTATCAGCCTATTGGCTTAGAATGTCTGATCTACACCAATCCAGAAGTTCGAGGTCGTCTAGACGACCGTAGTGGTAAACGGTATATAAGCGAACGCGTATGGTGGACCGCAGTCTTTATTTCGAGCCCAGTCCACTGCGGTCTGCACAAATTGAATTGGGTTGAAGATGCCGGCTGTTGGAATCGATCTGGGTACGACATATTCATGCGTTGGAGTGTTCCAACATGGAAAAGTGGAAATCATTGCCAACGATCAAGGAAATCGCACAACACCCAGCTATGTTGCATTTACAGATACCGAACGACTGATTGGTGATGCCGCTAAAAATCAAGTCGCAATGAATCCGAACAACACCGTGTTCGATGTCAAGAGACTGATCGGTCGGCGATTCGATGATCCGTCGGTGACGTCTGACCGTAAACACTGGTCTTTTGAAGTAGTCCAAGAAGGTGGCAAGCCAAAGGTCCGTGTGGAGTACAAAGGTGAGATCAAGACATTCTCGCCAGAGGAGATATCGTCGATGGTGTTGACTAAGATGAAGGAGACAGCCGAGGCATATCTTGGCACGAAAGTGAAGGATGCTGTGATTACTGTTCCGGCTTATTTCAACGACAGCCAACGTCAAGCGACGAAGGATGCGGGTGCCATTGCTGCTCTGAATGTTTTGCGTATCATCAACGAACCGACAGCTGCTGCGATTGCTTATGGTTTGGACAAGAAGGTGGGTGGAGGTGAGCGACATGTGTTGATCTTTGATCTCGGTGGTGGTACGTTCGATGTTTCCATTCTTACGATCGACGATGGTGTTTTCGAAGTGAAGTCGACGGCCGGTGACACGCATTTGGGTGGTGAGGATTTCGATAATCGAATGGTGAGTCATTTTATCCAAGAGTTTAAACGCAAGCACAAGAAGGACATTTCGGACAACAAACGTGCTGTCCGTCGCCTTCGGACGGCGTGTGAACGTGCTAAGCGCACTTTGAGTTCGAGTGCGCAGGCGAACATTGAGATTGACTCGTTGTACGAGGGTATTGATTTCTACACGTCGATCACTCGTGCTCGGTTTGAGGAGCTGAATGCAGACCTGTTCCGTGGTACGCTTGACCCGGTGGAGAAGGCTTTGCGCGATGCGAAGATGGACAAGAGTGAGATTCATGACATTGTGTTGGTGGGTGGTTCGACTCGAATCCCGAAGGTGCAGAAGCTGCTTCAGGATTTCTTCAATGGTAAGGAGTTGAACAAGTCGATCAATCCGGATGAGGCGGTTGCGTATGGGGCTGCAGTTCAGGCTGCGATTCTCAGTGGTGATAAATCGGAAGTTGTGCAAGACTTGCTTCTGTTGGATGTGGCTCCTCTGTCGTTGGGTCTGGAGACGGCTGGTGGAGTGATGACTACTCTGATTAAGCGGAACACCACGATTCCCACGAAACAGACGCAGACGTTTACGACGTATTCGGACAACCAGCCTGGAGTATTGATTCAAGTGTATGAAGGTGAGCGTGCGATGACTCGTGACAATAACCTGTTGGGCAAATTCGAGCTGTCGGGTATTCCTCCGGCCCCACGTGGAATACCACAAATCGAGGTGACTTTCGACATAGATGCTAACGGTATTCTGAATGTGTCGGCGGTGGACAAGAGCACGGGTAAGCAGAACAAGATAACCATCACGAATGACAAGGGTCGTTTGTCGAAGGATGAGATTGACCGGATGGTGGCAGATGCGGAGAAGTACAAGGCGGACGACGAACACCAGCGTGATCGTGTGGCAGCGAAGAACGCATTGGAGAGTTACGCTTATTCGATGAAGCAGACTGTTGAGGATGAGAAGGTGAAAGATAAGATTTCGGAGTCGGATCGTAAGTTGATAAGCGACAAGTGTTCTGAGGTGATATCTTGGGTGGATGGGAATCAGACGGCCGAGAAAGATGAATATGAGCACAAGCAGAAGGAGTTGGAGAAAGTGTGCAATCCGATCATAACGAAGATGTACCAAGGCAGCGGTGGCGGTGGTGGAGGTATGCCTGGAGGAATGCCCGGTGGATTTCCTGGTTCAGGTGGTGGCGCCCGCGGCCCGACGATCGAGGAAGTGGACTAAGTAGTGCGAATCATCCATTATTTCGTTAGCATCACTCGTAATACACACCTATTTCTTTTAGTAGTCGTTTGTTCCGTATTCGGTTGGTTGGGGAGGCATATTGACATTTCACGTTCTCGTTCAGTACTGTGTTAGGGCAATAGCGCTCCGATGTGTAATCGTGCTAGTAGTATTTTGATTGCAGTATTGTCCCTTCGTGGTATGGTTTCGCTTTTCTACGATTAGAGGCAGCAGCAGCATATTTGATGCTGTGCCTCGCTGCAGCTTATTTACCGCCTTTTAGGTTTCACTGTTAGGACAGTCCGTTTCGACACGGTAAGCTAGTTGGGTCACTTTTGTATTCTCAAGCTCAGCCAATGCGTCCGCTTTAGGTGTGCTTTCTTGCTCTATGGTTTGTTTTGATGCGCTGTTGAAGTGTACGGGTTTCGAAATATTGATGAATGGCAGGTATCTGGTTGTAATTCCGTGACATGAGGTGGTGGAGTCTCTTCCGCTCATTGATTGGAAAGTTGGCGGTATTCGGTGGTTCGTTGGGTATCTGCAATCTCCAAGCTATAGTTTGACGTCCCACAGCTGTAGGTGATCACTTAGTGAGGGTCATGTTTTCATCATCCTGAATGTTGATGTGGATCGTGGACTGCAAACGCAGCAGTCAGCGTCATGGTTAGCGGTGAGTGTTCTGTGCTCATGGTTGCGGTAGACGGGGTCTTTCAAGGGCTTTCACTACGTGTGATGTTGGATCTTAACTGGTCTAGCGATACCTAAAGTTGCGGGATCAAGTGAAAAGCAGGGTAGTTTGTAGATGTGTGGTGAGACACCACTGGGGGGGGGTTAATATACAAGTTTTGAGGAAAGGAGACCGGTATCTTGCTTGAAGGCGATGAGAGAGACAGCGAAGCAATAATGCTTTCGCTGATGATGAGGGAAGGGGGCGTCAGTTGTATCGTCTGGGAGTTAATTCTTGAGTGGAACATTTTGGAGGAGGGGAAGTTTCTCGACTGGTGCAACTGTGCTTGGAGAGTCTGATACTAGAAAATTTGGTAACTGATGACGGCGTGAAAGGGGTTGTCGATGGTTGTGAAACGTCTTTGAAGATTGTGATATTCCAGCGGGAGCAGATGTAGACGTAGAAATCGTTTGATATAGGATGAATTCCGGAGCCTGGCAATCCTTATGCGTTTATACGGCACATTCTTGCAGGCCTTAATGTCCCATTTCGGTCACAGGGAGACACAAAGCTGCAATGTTGTAGTCATGCGAAAAAAATTGAACGACAGCAGGGCTCAGTTGGTTGATGTAGGTTTGGAAGAGTTAGACCAGTTTGATGGCCCTCCTGGAGAAGTGCAGGACAAGTATAGAATAGGAGAGGACGGGGGTAACTCAAATCTATGAGTAAAGATGGTAACAGGGGCAAGGTGGCTCAGTAGTTAGAGCGCGAATTAACCGACTGGACGGTCTGTGGTTCGAACGCGACCTCTGCATCTCGACTTCTGTATAGGCTTGGACGACCCGGCAGTATGCCGGCCCTCGTGCTTCCTCCGGGTGGCATGGCAGTTAGGCGCCGAAGAGGTGCTACAGCTGAGCGATTTACGATGGTAACAGGGAAGAGATGAAAGTGGAGGGAATGTGTTTCGGATGGATATACGGAAGGTATCCTGGAGGCTTCAGGGGGTGCAATTGGCTTTAAGCCAAGAGGGGAAGGCACCAGTGGCCTTCTGTAAAGTGCAAGGATTGCCGCACCATCAATCGAGAGGGCAACACAAATCCAAATGAGGAGTTTTAAAACAAACATGGGCCGGAGCATTGTGAAAGTTCACTGGAGGTATGGGTACGGAATAAAATTGAGGTAAGGCCAAAGTCAAAGCCACTTAGTTAGTAGACTTTTGATAAGTAGGTGTTCTCGTTGATGGGCTAGTAGCTTACGGCGGACTTCGTCTAAATTTCTGCTACAAATGTTGGTGTTAACAGCTGGAGAAAGGCCAGAGAGGGGTATATTAGGTTCACGAGACACGGGGGTGTTGAGAGGAAGCCTTGCTAAGTTGAGGTCCCCATAGAAACTGGATGAGGAGAACAGAAGTTGATGTGGGAAGGCTAGCGCGGCGGCACATTATTTTAGGACTTTTCGGTGAATGCCCTGCGGATCTGGAGAACATCCCGGGTCACACAGAGGGAGAGGATTTTTGCTATTTCGCCTATGGGGAATGCAACCGTTTTAAGGCAGTCAAGTGCAACTTCTATGGAGTTAGTTGGTGTGGATACCAGGGTTTACCGCGACTGTGTAGAGGCTGGTAAGGGCTTGAAACATGTGTTGTGGCGTGAGATTGAGGGATCCATTCGAGTTCCGTAGGGATATTGGGAAGTGAATCACACTGCAGATCAGCCACTCGTGGCCAGACAGTTTATTGTTCAAGATACTAGTCGGTAGGTCGCGGTTTCGAGACTCCCTGGGGTTTCGTGAAACGCATATTACTGGTGATTTACAATAAGTGTGAAACAGCCGTGCAGCCTTTCTCTATTCCGAAGCATAGGTCCGGCCCATGGACACTACGAAGCGCCATTAAAAATTCTGTTTTCCTTACACTATGAATACCGTTGCAGAACGTGTGCTTTTGTTTAGTTACCGAATAGTGAGCTTAGGTGTCTGACAGTGGTTCGCTGACAGTGTGCTTCGCTTGGTCTCCATGTCACTTCAGGGACACTCCGCGCGGTGGCTGAATTGGGCTGCAAAGTTACCGTGGCGACGCTTGCACGGTGTTCGTTTTCGGTTTAACAGTCTGCGGATGCGTCCAGGGAACTCCGTCCCTGCAGGTAGAGTGTTGGTTGGGATGAGCTTTTCGAATGTTTGGGAGATATTAAGCGATGTTTCTTCCTCAAGGTTGTATGGGGCGAGATGCTTTGGACTAACCAGCTAACCGATTCCAAGTCGTCCCTTAAAATGGTGTAACCTCCATGGTGGCATGCGGAGCGCAAGGAACTCACTACAGAGACTGTCGGTATTGCAGGAGTTCTCACGAAAGGACAACTAATCGCTTCTGCTCAATGACCGAAGATTGTTATTCCCATTTATCGTACCGCATTCGTTGACAAAGTTGAGGTGCAGGCATTGTGGGCGTTGGACAGCCAGTAATCTCGAGGAATGAGGGGATCTTGTCTCATCCTAGTGGTGTGTTTGTGTCTATGAGGATAACTGTAAAACCAGAGTTGGGTATTGGAAGCGTACCTCCATCTGTTGCCGAGCGGTTGAGACCCCATAGTATTAGGGGAGGTGGGAGTAGTTTAGGCCAGGCACTGACTGGAGGGGATAGGCTAAGAAAGGGTTCTAGTCCGGTCATGATGGGGAGCGGTAAATGGGACCGATGAGCAGCCGTTCTTGTTCCTCCGTCAGAGGGGAAAACAACTAAACGTATGTGGTTGGGCTTTATTTACGATTCTTAGTTGATTTCTACTTTCACTACCCAAAACAGAACCGTCAATGGGGTTTCAAACGTTTTCCTGTCCTAACTCTAGTCCGAAACCGGACTTAACTGGTAGCGAAGCCATTCGTCCTTTTCATCCTCTAGTTAGCGGCAGTAAGCTGTCCAGATACACTCACTCAAAGCCTAATAGACGCTGTTTGCAGTGTGAGATGCCGTTCGTAAGGGGGACTTAACCAACTGATATGCTAAGCATCTTCGGGATGGTATGCTGATCGGATTTATTTTGTGTATGCGTTTGATCTGTTCCAGTGTACTTAAAGCATGCATATCGGGACTCTATACGTTGTGCACCAACATACCAATCATGAAGAATCGTGACCGTCAAGCGAAAATCCGAAGGTGGTCAGGTGACCATAATCAGGGTCTCTCTGACGTACAGTCCAAGAATATGAAGGCGAACGCCAATATCTTCAACAGTCGCTAAGCTATATGGCCTAAACTTTGTGATACACCGGCAAATGGCAGAGGTCTGTCGCGTCCAAATTTATGCACAGTCTATATGAATCCAGCGGTGTGGTGACAGAGTGAGAGGTTGACTATTCAAATAAGTGATTCGCATACGAATTGTATGAAACCCCGAAACTGCTGACAGTTAATCAAACCCGAAAGGTTCAAATATTACCTCGAGCGAACGAGAGCAGACAGCAAGTACGATTAGAAGGAGACCTGTGGGAACTAAAAGCAATTGTGCTGATCAGAAACTCAGGCATCAAATTCGATTCAAGTGCACTGAATTCTCAAATGCCAGGCCCATTCACATTGTTTAGCGAGCATCTGGAGCATCTCTTTTGTCCTGTCTGGTAAGCGCTTCAACTTCGGGTGTAAATTTCTATCCCGAAACTTGTAAACGAAGCTCAATTTTCAGAAACACAAACTCATAAGATTCTCATGTATTAGCAAAAAACATTGTGTTCTCGACATTGGCGGCAAGAGGATTTTTTGGGCGGCTGTTTTCTCATCTCACGATATGTTTCCGAAAATTTTTATCATACCTGAAACTTGTTCGGGTCAAGACGCCCTACAAAGGACCTGCAGAGACAATTCTGCAGCATGCGGTCCGTTGGACAAGAAAGCCTCCATGCTGGTGTACGTTTTTGTCATCCCTTTAAATCAATAAATCTTCAAATGTTCCGCGCGTTTAGGTGAACAGGATAGAAAGCTGCGGAGACGAAACAGATGGTTATTACGGCTCAGTTGCAGAAGGAAAGTGTGTGACTTAATTATGAAAGGTTCGATTTTTGTAAGGAAACATCTAGACAGCTGTTGAACAAATCAGTAGTTGATCCATCTCGGAATACGTAGAGATAAGACGTTGAGAACTGTGATGAATAAACCACACCGTCGTCTCTGTCAGAAGAGGTCACCCAATCAGACCAAAGGAAAAATGGCTTCTTCTCAGTGGTGGTCCATCCAGAAAGGAGGCCAGTCAAAAAGGAATTGCTGAAGACATCCAGGAACTTTATTTCATTGCAGTACGAAAGAGGGAGTCCGTTGCAAAACCTCATTCATACAGATATCCCCATGTTCTATTTGTCTGACTGGTGCACTCGCAGTTCTTATGCAGATTCTTCACAGGGCTGATATGCACCATTCAGCCTTGGACTCTTATTCTGTCACGCACTGTCCTAAAATACGAGACACTCACTTCGTCAGTCACTATTGGGTGTTCATTTGGAGCAGTGATTTTGAACTATTTCAGTTCATCTCCCTCTTAACTGTCATACAAAATGTTAATGACGTTACGCACTTTGTATGCAGTCGGCGAACAGTAATGTGAGGAAAAATAACTCACCCACCAGGGGCAAAACAGGAAGACCACCACAACTACACTCTTAGTGGGTTGAATCGAATAATTTTTGTTCTGTGGGTAAGGAATTTCGGTGAAAATCCATTTGGGAGACTTCGTTCTCAGAAGTTGTCACTCGAGGAGACAATCAATGTACGACTTCGTCATGTGGATCTCTTGATTGAAGGATGAGTGACGCAATGTTTTGTCTTAATGAGGGTTAATCGCACTGCTGATCAGCCGATCTTGGCCAGGCACTGGTCGAAGATCGTTAGATTTGCACTGCTGATGATCCCCAACAAGGATGAAACAGCTGTACAGTGCTTCTAGGTTTTTCAGCATAGAGAGGCTTCACTGACACGATGAAATCTCTGTTGAAAATCATGTAATTCCTAAGATTAACGGGTGTGAAACTGTCAGAATCTGAGGGACAGATGCAACAAGATCATGGGTCTACCCCAAGGCGATGTCTTGTCAAGAGAGACGGAGAGAACCACAGTTCTCTCGATGGATCACTACTCATGAATTTGCTGAAAACTGTTTGACGGCCCGTGGCCGGTTTTGCCCTTCCTTTGGCTGCAAACGTTTTGGCCAAAGTTATGAATAGTGCGCTCCGTTTTGACAATGTGTTGCGATACCTCCAACTGAGACGTGAGGCAGCCTTTGTGCGATGCACCAAGTTGAAGAATATAACGAACAGGAGGTGCAGCTGGTACTCGGTTGGATCTCCCGTAGTGTGTATGCGAGTGTATATCACGAAAGACTAGCTGTTCCCGATCTCTCAAGATGGGTATGCTGTATTTTTGACGAAGTTTTTTTTCAAGTTACAGTGAGAGCCGAAAAGTCAATAGAACGAGCCGACTATGATGGTTAGTCCAAGTTATGTGAAACTACGTTTAATTAGGGGCACAGTTAATTTGACCACATCTAAAAGCAAAACCAAGGATGTAGTCTAGGGAAGCGTGTATAATCTGGATACCTAGATCGTTTGAAGTTGTTGCGCCATCATTCCCATTGTGATCTGGAAAACAGGCAGTGTGGTTCAGTGGGCTAAGCATATTCTAAGACAAGGTGGATTATTTCGGTTCACAAGCCTGCCGGTTTTTCCTCAGTGTTCGAATTTTGAAAGGGGGCTGCGGAGATGTCAGAATTGTGCGCTTTGAACTCTCAAAGTTTTACTCGAACCTTGCAGTCATTCAACCAAAGTATATATCAGTCACTCGGCCGCGACGCCTTTTCGGTGCCTAGCCACCGCCAATCTAGAATGATGACTTTTCATGTGTTGCAAACGTACTTAGGAAAGTGTATTGAACGGAACGGCCATTCTTTGACGGAATTAAACAGACAGAATTAAACAAACGGAATTAAACAGTTGGATAGCATGCATCGTTGGAATGAAAAGCAAGCTTATAGCACTCTACGTTATATTTTTGTCGAAAGATATTTGGGCGAGAAAGCCTGGCCTTTTGCCCTCGAAACTCACTCCACCCTATTTGACTGAGTGTGTGGATCACTGACACTTTGCGACTCCTGTTTCAAGACTGTAACCGACTCGGCCTCACAGAATTGTACACCTTGGTACATCCTCTGCACGAGTTTACTCTGCGGGGTCTCACTTAGGTCAAGATCAAGACAATGGGTTGAGCAATTCAACAACTTCACGTAGCGGAACTGAAGCCAGTCTTGAGAATGTGAGTGGGATGGGACACTGCGTTGAAATACGCCTCAAAAGACTAACCAACTCCCGTCTATTCTTAAAAACCTCCCCTTCAGAGGGTAACGCCTATCACAAACCACCATGTAAGACAGCCAACTTTTGTCCTGCAAATGGGACGAAGGAATCTCTCAGTTAACAGCCAAAAGTGATCTGTACTGTAGAGTGGTATCTTGTGCGTTTTATCTAGAGGAGGAAAGCTGTATCATCCAATTGTGTTCCACTGTGGGATCCTAGGAATAACTTTTTCTGCAACTCTAGGATTTAACAGGATGTCGGTGTCTGTAGAACACGGTAGTGCCGTTTGATTGATGGTATGTCAGTGTGCACAGTCCAGGTAAAATACTGCATATGGTGATGCTAGACCTGCTACTCCGAGGATATTTCCCCTTAATGGAGACCAATTTCGGTTTGTCTCTTGAAGCTTCTGACAAGGTTTTCGCCCGCAAAACAGTACAGCCACTCGGTAATTTCCGGATACTGCTGTGTCGCGGTGGTCGGAAGCGTATTTGATGTCTCACTTAGGTCGAGGTCAAGACAATGGGTTGGACAATTCAACAGCTTCGCGTAGCGGAACTGAAGCCAGTCTCGAGAATGTGAGAGGATTGGAACACTGCGTTGAAATACTCCTCAAAAGACTAACCAAAGCCGGTCTGTTCTCAAGAATCCTCCGATAAGAGGGTAACGCTCATCATAAATCACCATGTAAGACAGCCAACTTTTGTCCTGCAAATGGGACGAAGGAATCTCTCAGTTAACAGCCAAAAGTGATCTGTACTGTAGAGTGGTATCTTGTGCGTTTTATCTAGAGGAGGAAAGCTGTATCATCCAATTGTGTTCCACTGTGGGATCCTAGGAATAACTTTTTCTGCAACTCTAGGATTTAACAGGATGTCGGTGTCTGTAGAACACGGTAGTGCCGTTTGATTGATGGTATGTCAGTGTGCACAGTCCAGGTAAAATACTGCATATGGTGATGCTAGACCTGCTACTCCGAGGATATTTCCCCTTAATGGAGACCAATTTCGGTTTGTCTCTTGAAGCTTCTGACAAGGTTTTCGCCCGCAAAACAGTACAGCCACTCGGTAATTTCCGGATACTGCTGTGTCGCGGTGGTCGGAAGCGTATTTGATGTTGGAGTATGAGGAAATCTGGTGCACCCCATCCGGGCCTTTGTTGGGGAGGGGGAGGTTGCTTTCAGAGAACTCGTAAGTCGGTCTCCCAGGATTTATCAACTCCAAACCGAGCGTTATTCGTCCGAAACATACTTCTCCTAACTAAGAGGTGGGCTCCTTTGTGACCGGCTTACTGGTTAGTCTACTGTAAGGAAATGCCTCATCTCCGACTTGAGCCATTTGCGGTAAGAAGACAGTGTTTAAACCAGTCAATCGTAGATCATCATGATTGATCACGTTAGGTTTCGCGTGGTTAGAAAGATGGAGGACGCACTGGCTAGACTAATGAGAACCTGTTTTCAGGTACGCATTCGCATTGATCTACACATTTTCAGTTCGAAGTTTCTCGAAGTCACATTAAACCATTCTCGGATTATTTTGGCTACCAAGCAGGAGTTGGGCTGCTTGAACCCCAGACCTGTCTTTTTGGCGTTCGGATCTCTCATTTCAAATTGTGTCAAACTATCTTACGATTGATAATTCTAGCATTCATGGCACTGCCTGACTGGGAAGACCTGACAGGTGAGTCAGTCGATCGATATGACCAGGACAATTACTGGGTTGTTGTTTGAGGAGTTGGGCAAACCAATCAGATTGCTCACGCGTGAACACCTCTTTAGACGTGATAATTCAGGCAGATGTCTGGAGTTCAAACTCCGACGTGACCGTGTCGCTGTCACCGGCCTTCCCGGTCCTTCCCATGCACCATTGGAGACATTACATAATATGGTTGCTAATCTATGTCAATGGCGTCGTTTGTTTCCATCCAGATTATCTCAGTTAGTGGATGGGGTGGTGGCAACCCCGGAATGATTGCGGTAGGCTAGCACCAAGTCCTTTCCCTGTTCACTTTTATTATATCCTCACAATAACGATTTAAAAAAAAATCATGGTTGTGCGGTAGCGAAGCGTGAGTGTTCAACACTGAGGGGGCGAGATGGCTCAAATGGTTAGAGTGCGAATTTACTGGGCGAAAGTTCCATGGTTCGAACCCGACCTCTGCTTCTCGACTTCCCCTGTCTAGGCTTGGGCAACCTCGCAGTATCCCAGCCTTCGTGCTTCCTTCGGGTAGCATGGCAGCTAGGCACCGGAAGGGTGTTACGGCTGAACGTTCAACACTGATGTTGTGCTATCGACGATGATAATGATAAACCAAGGTTACCACAATTTTAGCTGATGAGTACAAATTCTTACCGGACAAGCATCCTGATAATATATTCTCGGTGGAGAGTTACATATTACTTTGTTGCATACGTTTATCTCCAGACCGAATTTACTGCCCTGGAACCTGTCTGTTGCAATGCGTCTCAACTTGTGTGGGTTTCCAAAAGCCTAAACCCGATGTATCCATTCACCACTACTGACGCTGAAAAATATTCAAGAATTTGTAAGTCATCTTGAGCGTACTGATGTTCCATCATCTGTTCATTTGACGGAAATGGAGTAATCCCCCACTTTCATGGTTTCTCCATGCCAGTGATGTACTACACTTTTCTTTCCAGGAAGTTGGGCTCATTCATCTACGTGTCGCCGAGGGTTTAGGCACGTATCTCCAGCTCGCCGGCATGATTGCACGGTTGTGTAAAGTTTCCATGCCACAAACATCCACATGACCTTCCCCGCTTTTTCCTCATGCCAAAATCCCTGATGTTCCAGATTTAATAAACTATTTTTGTCTCCGTTATTAGGCAATTTATGTTTATCCCGGAGGGGAGGGGGTAATATCAGAGAAACGCGAGACTGTTCTGCCGCTGCTCGGATTGAATGATCATTGCTTTTTCAGAACAGCTGGCTGTTGTCAGTACATTTGCTCAGAAGCATTCTAATATTCGTCCAATGTAACATGGTTGTTTGCTTGCACCTGTCCGCCTTTGGTGGCGTTCAAGCCAAATTGTCGCACTGCAGACATTGGTGTTTGAATAGCTTGCGACAGGATAACAAGGCAGACTACGGGACAAAGGAAAACCCGAATAAGCGACACTCAATTCAGCATTTGAGGTTGTTTTTTGCGTCTCCCTAAGGTTGGTGACTTGAATGTCCGTGAACAGTGGAGGCATCCCGTTGAGCGGTGCAGTTTCACTTTGCTGATGGCCTGACACAATTTGCCGCTTGGAATTCTGCAGCTGTCTATAACACATATTGTTTCGTCCTGACCGTGGGCTTGGCACAACATGAAACCGTTCAGTCGGATCATTTAGCAGCTCTGATTGACTGACTGACTGACTGATTTATTTTCAGCTGTCGGCATTCTTTCCGATAAGGAGATTCATTGTCGGTGGTATCTTCTCACTCGGTAGAATGACTGAAGCTTGGCGACAAATCGCACAGTTTTAGAACAAGTAGAGGGCGGGGTTGCTCGACTGTGTTGTAGTGCGCGATGTGTCAATATCGCTTGTCCTCTCAGTACTAGGGGTTGAGCAACACCCAGCATTTGGGGTTATTTTAGCGTTTTCCTAGGGCTTGTCACTAAAATTTCCGTGAACACTGGAGACATCCCGTTGAGCGGTGCAGGTGATATTAGACGCGAATAGCTTCACTTTGCTGATGCCCTGATACCTTGTCGTATTTTAACAAAGATTATCAGGCTGGGCTCACACGATGCAATTGGTTTTGGGCATCCACGGGCGATAGAATCAGCTGACACGCAAACATTCGTTGAGGCGAGCAACAAAGACCACTGATGGAAGGATACATTTCAAATCGGTCGTTTCCTGCATACTGTTGGATTCCTAACAGAGAGAAAATCCTGAAAATCATTTGTTACTTTTTCCGGTCCATCAATCTGGAGGGTTACTCGGCAGCCTTGGTTCATCAACTCTGGGGTCTGCATTGTCTTGCTTAGACGAAAAGCAGAGCCCACTTGGATATAAGGACTGCTGCAATGCGTTGAACTACACAGATGAGAGAACGTTTCCTACCTTCCCTGGGCAAAATTATGGAGGAAGTGTCGGGGTAAGGAAGTGAAAGGGCATATAGTTCACTACATGGCTCGTGAGACTCCAATGCCGTGACAGCGTACGCAGTGGAACAAATGAAACATCCACCTACTCAGCAAAGTACTGAGAAGGTTGACCACAATGAATTTAGTCAGGTAGCTGGGTAAACCAATCTGCTCTTAAGGAGAGCGAGCACAATCGTGTTGAGTGACATGCCTTAAGATAGGATAAGAACGCAAGCTCCAGTAAAAGAAGGAACTCTACTGAGGTTTTTTTGTAGAGGGACATGGGAAAGATTTCGAAACATCGTCTGCGATGTTTCTGGAGGTTGTGAGATCTTTGGAAGTTATACGGTCACATGATATCGACTGACCACTGAATAACAATGAATACGGTGTGTAGTCAGTCTGCGGAAAACGAACATCCGTGGTCGTAGCTTGAAATATCAACTAATTGGTTCCCTATGTCCGTGAATCTCCTGTCAAATAAGACAAGGATGAATGCATAGGTTGGAGAGTGGGAGTCTGTTTACATGGGCATAAAACCTCCGCAGAAGGGTCTCCCTGATATTTCCCGATGACTGCCCATTACTGACAAGTTTTACTGTATGCTCAATCGACCTCATCGACAGGTTATTTAGACCATGGCTGCCGAATGACGACATCCAAAACATTCATATGAATAACCGAATAAAAAGTGAAAACTGAGAAAGGATGTAACCACTCTAAATGTCACTTCATTTTATATTAGTCTTCAGCACAGTTCCCAATTGTGGGGACCTGAAAAGGTTGGAAAAAAATTGACGAACTCCACGGCCAACCTTTCGCATTTTCAAAGACTTGGAAATCATCGCGAAAATGCCAATTTATTCTACTACTGAAAAACGATAAAAACAAGTCCCACTGGAGCGTGAAGCCGCAAACGATCGGAGTCATCTTGACTGTTTCGCAGAAAATTTCTTCACATTGTCCAAACGATCGTCGGAATACTACGACGAACCGACTCCTCGAATGTAAGTTACAACTGGACTAGTCACGTCGATGCCACCGCACGTACATTCCTGGTAATCCGCTGATGATACAATCCCTACAGCTGTGTGACAATGCACCCCATGGGGTTTTACAGCTATCGTGATACGCTGACTCGAGAGCAGCAAGCGGGATTCCGCAACGCAAATTCCGTCAGGTGCTAGAACAACAAGCAACCCACGAATTTAGTATTCCTGGATTTTCAAGGCGCATTAACTCGGTTGACCGGTCTGCTCTTGCACAGCAGGGAATGCCCGGAAGTTGGTGAACATAGTAAGCTCCTTGTATTCTCAAACTTCCAGACGTGTGAGATTATACGGAGAGCTCTCCAAAAGCTTCCGTCCACAAGGCACTGTCCGTCAGGGATGCCCACTCTCTCCATTCCTTTTTAACTTCGTGATCGATGAGATGATGAGACGAACACTGGAGGGCCTCCAAAAGCCGGAAGTCTGTATTCTCAGACTTCCTGGCGTGTCAGGGTATATGGAAAGCTTCGGCAACCAAAGTGGAGTTCTTCATGGCGGTCCACTGCTTCCCTTCCTTTTTGATTTCGTGATGGATCAGAGATATTGAGAAGAACGCTGGAAGATCATTGAAACCCTCACGTTCAAATAGCCTCTGACGAAAACTTCGTCGATCTAGAATATGCAGACGGCAACGTACTAGTCTTCGAAGAGGAGAAGAAGGCACAGCTATTTTCGGAAACTGACCAGCGTCATCCCTTCCTTTGGCATGCGCTATGCACCCACAAAGTGTAAGGTCTTGCTCTCTGACATGCGGTCACTGAACACGCCACTTTACAATCCAGGGAGAGACACTCTTAGTTGTGGAGCGTTTTACGCATCTTGGAAGTTGTGTTAGTTCTGATTGTAGTGTGACAGCTGAGGTCAATGCACGAATCCACACAGCTGGAGTAGCGTTTGTGAAATTGAGACAGTTTCGGCCACGAAGCGTCATTTCCCAGAATCTCAAGCGTACCAAATGTATCAGGCTACAGTACGAGTTGATTTTTTGTACGACTGCGAGACTTGGCCTGTTCGAGCAGCGGAACTGAGACATCTTCAGGTCTCCGAGAGAACCACGGCTTGTGTGAGTTGGTGTCGGCGAAGCCGTAACGAGGCAATTAGAAAACGAGTTTTCGGAGACTTCCACCGACCAACGCAGCTGCTGGTCGCACATGCCGAAGAGATGTAGTTGATGATGATGATGATGAGAAGGAGGAGAGTGAAGAAGATGATAATGATGACGATGGTGATGGTGATGGTGATGATGATTATATGATGAGTACCACTCAGTTGGTGTGATCACTGACAAGAACATCGACTTCTGGAGTTGACAGCGAACTATATCAATGATAAGACAGTCCTTTTCAACGCGATCAAAGCAAGATAAGCTTCGAGCATCCAAAGTACAAACCTCAGCCACTGACAGAATATGCGACACACATAACATAGAACTAACTGTATGGAAACAGCAAATCGCTTCTAAGTGAAGCGGACTAATAGAGAAGGTGCAGTATGATGCCACTGTAGGTGACTTGCATTAATCGTCAATCTCCGATGGATATGCAGAACTGTTTGTTGGTTCCTTTCCTCTGATCGACGTTCCGTCAGGCAAACTGGGCTTCAACAGCTTGTCATCGTCCGTTACAATCAAACACTCGAGGATTAAGGTAATATATGTGAATTAAAGTGAACAGTGTGGAGAAGCTATATTGCTGCTTGACCCATGTCAACAACAGTGTTGATACTCATGTATCAAGTGCTCATTTCCTCCTGAAATGTTCCGGGAACGAACTCTCTTTGTTGCAAGAACTTTCTAGTCGGGAAAAATTACCATCACACCTAAGATGTGCCAACGTAAAAGTTCTTCATATCTATTATGCAACTAAAACACAGTGTGCGACGTGGAACGGTGTGTGTGTGTGTCAACATGCATTCCGTCTGGAGAGCCTATCGATTTTGTCTTCACTGATGACTGACTATCCTGACACTTAATCAAGCGCTTGATTAGATCACGTGACAAAGTTCTGATGACCTGGAATGAAGTTAAATCAAGTAACTTGCACTGGACTGAGGTCAGTGAGACTGTCAGGTCAGCTTAAGGACACTGACAATTTTTGCAGATTTGCATCGTCCATACTTTTGTGTGTAGAAAATGAGTGGAGGTCGAAGATCAGCTGGTTTTCAATCATACAGTCAGCTTTATTTTGATTTCCCGGGACAAAATTCATAATGATTAACCTATTATATCGGTACGCGAACGTATGTTGTCCTACCCCAAGTGAGAATGTTGTTGCATATCGAAGATATTTTCTCCACTATTGCGGTACATGTTTGTGAAGGGGTTGCGGCAGAAATCTCTGGAGAATATCGCGTTGGGGAGGTGGGTACGCGGATCAAGTGCTACACGGCAGTCCGCCCACCATCCTTCTCAACTAAAATAAAATTAGGTTTGGAGAGACCTCTTACCCTCCGTAGGCGTCCTTGGGACATGAACCCACCTCTTAACAATAGCATGTGTGCTGACACAGAGTAAGTTAGGAGGCTGAATCTCTTTCTCACCTTTGTGGAAAGAAACACGTGAAAAGTCACTGGGCCTCTGGTCGACACGTTGGATGGAAAACACACACCTCAGGCACGCAGGATCTCCATCAAATTGCAAGATCCTTAAGATCTTTCTTGAGCAGACGTGAAAACCAAATACCACAGCTACTTATTGAAGTCTCATCGCACTGAGTAGTGTGGATTTAGTCGCAATAACCCAACTGCTTCCTTCGTACATGAGCACAAGTCATGTCCACTAAGTTAGCCTATCACGTGAAATTCTGACCACATGTTTGGGATACCACTACGGATGTGGTGCTGGTGGCACGACTTAACGAAAAAATATCGCATTTCTGTCGATTAAGCGCGTACTCGATGAAACGACAACAGCGTACAGAAAACCCGTTTTCAGAAACACTGAGACATTCTCTCTTCAGAGAGAATTTGGCAGAAAGTGGTCTCAAAGACTGGCCCTTTACTCTAAAACGATTGATGAGCCTACCTGAGTCGTACAACATAATAAACTTGCAGGGAATCACTTCCGAAAACTGTTTCCTTTTGATGACGATCTGTAAGAGATTGTCACCGAAGCACCTAGCATGAATTTTAAGTTACTGTTGGTAGGAGAATGGTCACCAAGTGATAAATGTGGAAGGGAAATTACATGGATTTGGGTCCAGCTTAGGATCTAGTTGGAAGATCCTTCTTGAACGTGGTTTACACTTTTCGTCCTACGGATTGTTACCAAACTTTTCCGAAAACTATGACCAACCAGTCGGTTCCAAACGTTTTACAACTGATTGAACATACTGATCAATTGTTTGGCTGGCTAGCGAACAAAGGCATCGCGAAATCGCTTTCATCAGGTAAAGCGGCACTTCGGCCTCGATTTAAACAGAAAGCAAAAACATTGTCAACTACGCAGATACAATAGAATTTTTTGCGTTCGGAAGAAACTGAGATGCTGTGGTCTAAAGCAGACAGCTGTATTATTTATGTACACGATATGCAGATCCCGAAGGAAATGACCACTTACAGTATCCGTGAAGGTGAAAGCATTCATCGGTATACTACCGTCTCCATAGAAACCCCCTTCGGGTTATACCGTAACAGTTCATCGACGAGACACTTCTTTTTTAAAGGAGTGACAATCAAGGAGCTAAACACAGTATTTCGCAATAGAAAATTAAAATCCCGAATATCTTTGGGTGTCTTGAAGAGCTTTTGTGAGTTTGGAACCAACATTTTGGTCTCAGCAGGAATAGAGGCTTAGGTGATCTGGTGTCTATTGTAAGCGAGTGACTGCATCATGGTAAACTCCTAAACTCCTAGTTGGTTCCTGTCGTCTATTCATTTACAGAAGAGTAATTTTTGTAACAAACTTATTTCTTGGTTAAATTTCACGCCTTGCACAATTGTCTGGGAAACGAGATGACTTGAGTGCGATCATTTACCTCTTCCAAATGATCGCTAAGATATTGAAAAATGGATTTCAAGACGTTGATTATAAAGCGGTATGTAGTTATTTTTCCGACAGTACTCATAGCAATATCCATAAGGTTACTGAAATCTTCTAGACAAGTCACTACAGGCTTCACCGTTCTTGGATCCTATAAGGAATTCGCCGTAGTTAATTATCTCGAGTGTTTTTGAGCCGAAACATTCAGTTGGAGAACTTCACAAATGAGGGCTCTTGAGTTTGTATTAAACAATTGAGATTTACACGTCGTGGTTGGCCCTAAAAACCAAACACCACGCGTTTCATCTTGATTGGTACCAATGAGCTGAGTATACAAGCTTAAGTTTACTTAGCAGCAAGTGGAACATAAGGTTGACGGAAACTCGGGGACTGTGCCTACCTCATGAGCCACACTAAGGGCGAAACCGGTCGTGGACTGTCGAAGAACTTTCAGTAACCTTATGATAGTGCATTACGAATATACATGTAGCGCGATATCTCAAATATCGTAGTAGCTAAAGCATGAGACGGCATGGTGCAGCACATTTAGTTGCCTGGGAACATCACAACGAGAGATGTAGCTGGGTTCCAGGTGAGTCTTTCGCAAAACCAAATTTGGTTGCAAATGGGTGTATTTCACTAGCAGTAAATGTGTTTAATGACTCAATGGCACTGCCGTAAACAGCGAAAGCTGCTAATGAGAGGGACAGTTGGCGCATCCTGCTACATTCACTTGATGAGGATGGATGGCGTAATGCACTGTGCCAAGGCTAACCACAAGCTTCTTCACAAGTTTTCTACCGCCAAGCTGAATTCGATTAAGAGCTGCAGACTTTAGTCCGATGAGGTCACAGAAATACTGCAACTACGGAGATATGTTTTTTTTTCATTCCATGCTGCAGCTTTATTGTTTTTAATTTGTACTGCGGCTAGGCTAAGGTCCAACGTTTAATAGTGCGCAGTTGACCCCGGCTAATTTGATCAAGATCATGCGACTCGAACGTATATGTAATGATGGTGTTATCAACGGTTGATGCGAATTTAGGCGTCGATGCTTGTGGGATTTGTGGATCAGATCACTGTCGCTTTGGCGCTAAACTTTCTGCTTTGGTGCGACAATCTTGTTGAGCTCACGTCACGGACTGGAAGCACTGGACTCGAGTTCCGCTCGTATTTGAGTCAAGCAACCAGCAAAATATGCGCTCCTATAGGAGCCAAACTTGTGTCCATCATTTCCATTTGTTCATAGGTCCTCAAGAGATTGAATGAGCCAGGAATGGAGGAGGATGTAAGTCCTTCAAACTTGGACCGAAGCATAATGCTACTCCACTCTACCGCCTGACTGTGAGAAATAAGCTAATACCTTCAGCATTCAGAATACACTATTTCTTCCACTCCTGTAGGAGACACCTCGCTGACAATTCACTTTGATGGAGAAGTCCCTCTTCGACAAGGGTTGTCGTGTTGGAAGTATTCTTCATGTAAGTAGTTCCACACTTCCAGTCTTGGTGGAGTTCAGGCTAGAAGTGACCTTTATTCTTTCGTCTTGTGTGCGCATCTGTATTGTATGGTTAAGATTCCTGCTACTATTGGCCGCATTCGTCCACCAAACCCCAAAGCATTTCAAGTATTGGTTGTGTCAATTCAAGCAGCATTAATTTGTAACTCTCCGGATGCGAGCTGAACCGACCTCGTGGAGAATAAACTATCAGTTATTTTTCACTGATTCGACGCTCTGTCTTATTGTATGCAGAACTTGGTACTCCGAAACCTGTCAACACAACAGCAAAGCTGCTATATAGTGTCCCTTAATCTGTTTTCAAGACCCAGTGTGTCGAGCTAACTTGATGACACCGCATTTCCAACTGCGTCCTCACAGCTCAGCAGATACAAAGCAGCCACATACGTAAATTTTTCTGCTATTATGTACAAATTTAAAGTAACTGGATGAAATCAACTGCAATACAACAAGGCAAGTGGAAAATCAATGAGATTTTCAAAGCAGGATCCTTTGTCAAAGATTCTAACATAAGAAAAGAATTATGTACAGCTTGATTGAAGAAGACGTCTTCTTTTGGTTGCTTTGGTAAGGGGGCTTTTCGAGTGAGCTGCAGAATAAAACCTGAATCACTCTTTCTTGACGTTTGCCTTTAAAAAATCACGATCATTAGAAGCTGAAATTTCAGGGGAATGCTCCGGTGAGTGAGCCAAAGTCGCAGCCAAAAAGTTTCTTCCTGTCTTCACTGATTTTGCTTGTATGACGGATAGCTTACTCACGGATTCTACGGACTTTGAACCCACCTGTCCAGTTGTAGTTTCCCCTTGTTCATTCATGTTGGAATTTGGACTGTGAGGTGACTGAGAATGTGCTTCGTGCACAAAATATGTCTCTTCCTCATCGTCTTCAAGATCCATGCCTTCGGGAACAAACACACCCTCTTCATAATCGCTCTCATTGTCTGTTCCAGAAACGTTATCGTGATTTCCGGAATCTTCCCAGTGTTTATGGTTGCCAGGGGAACCACGATCGTTTTCTCTTACCCTGTCTTGTTTTCCGTCAGCCAAATTGGCAGGAGTGCTTTCTTCAGAGGCCTGACTCATGGAATCTATTGACGGAGGTATTGTGGAATACATATCCACAGTTCGCGCACGCCCGCGTCTCGTTATAAGGGTATGTGTCCCATCCAGTAATACAGGAGGACGAAGTGTGTCAAAGGTTCCAAGTTGATCTTCCCCCCATGTCGATTCCGTTGCACTTCGCGTGGCACTTGGAAGCAATGGCGGATTCAGAACCGAGTTTGGTAACGGATTTCTTCGTCCAATGACTTTACCTATGCAGCAGAACAGGTAAAATAAAATGGTTATCAGCAAGGAATACCAGCGTTCATGGAAATACGGCTTCGAGGGTTTTTATTCAGCTGATGCAAATATCCAGATCAAAACACTGAAACATATATACACCTGTATATCAGAAGGCTGCCAGAGAGACATGGAAAAACACCAGTGACTAGCACCGGATGAAACAGCTGAGTTAAGGCAACCAACAGAATGACCTTGAGATGCAGGTAGGAGAGAGTGATGGTGGTTGGTTTGTTGTGGAGATTTCGTCCTGTAAGTGAAGCCAGTCTATGCGAAAAGCCGAGGAGCTATTTCATCCTTATGGCGAAGCATCAGCAGTGCGCATCTCACGAAACTCCAGAGAGTCTTGAACCCGCGAACTCCTGGCTAGTAGTTTGAACACTTAACGGTTCGGCCACGACTGGCTGTTCAGCAGTGTGATTAACTCACACTTTTGTTAGACGTGGGGTGTCCGAACACAGGAGTTGGAGTGTGTAGGCAAAGTGCTTTTGATGACATAGGATACAGTCGTGCAGTCAGACAGCAATCTCGACTGGGCTGATAATTCGAGATTTTACAGATTTGGGTCATTGCGATCGTCTCCCCTGTAGCATTACGAAAGAGTGAATGGGGTCTGTTGATTGTTGTTCCGGTAGCTGTTGATCTGTATGTCGAGCATTACAATTAGGTTTCAGGCAAGATCAACAACAGGTAAACGCTTATTGTTATGGTAAATGCTATTCGAGTGCTGGTCAACCGTATTCCTCGTTGACATTCTTCTGTGGCCAATAAGGCTAGACAGCTCACGTTTCTTCGCCCTATTGATGTGTTGTCTCACTGCACGTTCAGCATACTGTGCAGCACGCTGCTCAAGAATAAATAGATTTGCGTGTTTTGGGTGCGGATCAGCATTCAGCCTTCCACCTTAAATGAATCTTAGACCAGGTAGGGTTCCGTTTGTGACTTTGAGAAGTCTATGCTTGAACCGGCCTCTACACCAATGGAGCTTGATAGAAATATAAAGACATGTAGTCGGTCTCAAGGTAAGTCCGTTTAACAGTTGATATAAAACT
>CM030369.1:16281732-16320687 GCA_003604175.2 Clonorchis sinensis | reverse complement strand
GTTTTCTTTACGGAAAGCGCTCTCCTGGTATAGGAAATTCATGGGCTAACCGACGTAACCTATGGAGTGTGTCCAGCAAACCCATTATCCAGGGAGAGTTACTTTTCCAGAAAACAATCTGAAATATCTCCGCATTACTGATCTAATATTTCACATCAATGAGTTGGAGACTCGGATTGTCAAACACGGGGGCCTTCGATGATATTCTGTGTGCATCTGTCATGGCTCTCACCCACAGTGTAGGTCAGGTCGGATGGCAGCAGTGTACCGTTGACTGTCAAGCTGATGTCACATCGGCACTACAAATGTCCAAATTTGGTCGAACACTACACTGGTCTTCCAAAATCGAACAGTGATTACGTGTTTCCCCAGACCGACGGGACATTTGGACCTGTCCAGATAGACGAACATCTTTAGCAATTCCTTGGGTTCAGATGGAAGCACGCTATTTGAGTTTGATCCCACCGAATGCTTCAACAGCTGTTTACATTTAACAGGTACAAAGCATATTCCAACCTGTGCAGCGGAATTATTTCGGGTATCGGCAACAAACGCTTCAGGATTATTTTGAACCACGAGGTGTGAAATCCGGTGAAGTAGACTTAGGCAGCACATCGATTACGACATTGAAGAGAAAGGGCGACAAACAACAAGCCTGTCAGACCATAGGGTATGGGGAACTCAGGAGAGAATTTGACTTGAACACGTAAGAGTTCATGGGAAGACGCATTATACAGTTTCTGACGGTCGAGGAACACAAAAGCAGGATTCCGTAAAAAGGATGACCAGGCATTGGTGATTATCGGAAGGAGTGGCACATTCTCAGCAGTTGTGGCCAGGTGAAGATACGATCGATGCAAACAGGGCAAGCACGAAATCCAGATGAGTTCTCCCGAGTTTGACACTCCATAACGGATCAACCTGCGTAGAGTGGTGGCAGAGAGTACCTTTGAATTTGTGGTCCCTAGACTAGTGCCTTGGTTGTTTTCACATGATGCCCTTGCGCGATTCTTGAATATGGGACCCACCGTTCATGTGTTCGATTCTGCCGGTATTCTTTCCAATCAATTACTACAGTCCCATGTATGTAGACAGTGTTTGTCCATAGTGGTCATATCGCAGATGCGGTGCACCGTCGTTCACGTCTGCCTTAGAACACACCAAGTCCTATACGAACAATCAGTTACTCGTGTGACTACTTCAGCTTTCAAGGTGATAGTCGCGACACATGGAAACACTCAATGACTTAGCCCATCCGTCTGGTCTGAGAACGCACATGCATATAGTTGAATGAATTCTGAGCAAATACGAGGAGACTATAGTCAATAAACATGACGATCCTTATTGAATGTAGGAAACGAATTATCGGAGCTGATATAGTTCGCTGTGGATCTACTTACTCTCATGTCATCCCTGATATTTAAAAGTGCACGCTTCTGCTTCGAGTTCAACGAGATATCAAGAACGACCTGAATGCTCGTTGGCATCTCTGAAATGGATGCTATTGACCGGTGAACCCATCCTGATCACATAGCCATTGTTGTGTACTGATCTTCGGTGTCTTCGAGGTTGCACTTTCCCACAGGCCAACTCTACCGGCAGCACACTAGTGACGAGCGCAGATTTTCTCTACATCCAAACTGAGTGCCAGATGCATCTCCTGACTACGTACACCACTGTGCGTTGACGGCGCTAAACAGCACAATTCGACGAGTTCGCCTCATCTACCCCCAGAAGCGAATTGTTATTTACGATTCGGTGACTTCGGGAAATAGAACCCTTGCTCAGCTGTGAGTAGCCATGAATCATTTAGATACCGCTTAGTGTCCTACAACTAAATGCGGCATAAGCAACATTAGGTTGCATGATTTTAACACTACCCGTTCGCTTAGGTAACCATTAGGTAAAGTACGCAATGACACGACCATGAAAGTAGCCTGCATCCACCTAAGCGGATTCGAGCAAATATCAGCCCGTGTTCAGCGGATGACGAACCTGATCGTCGACATGAACTCAGAAATCAATAGCCCAAATGTTGGCCGAGTAGCAAAGACGTACACGAAAGAATTCGCCAAGTCGGTGCACCAATGACATGAACATGAAAGTGTTAAGTGTCCTCATCAGAAGATCTGAGGATATATCAGGCCGATTACTTCACTCAAGGTCTGTGCACTTTACTTACGTGTCCTGGTGTGTACCACAAAACCACACCCATCACGTGCTTCGATCAACGGTTTTGACCCAAGCTCCCATGCACTTTTTAGACGTGCCAACCAAATGAACTTCACCATTTGAGGACAAGTCGAAGAAGACGAAATCATGGTGTACTAAGAGGTAAACTCACTGTTCAAATCGATTGATTTAAATGCAGTGAGGACGACGGTTGCTGAACTCCTGGACAGCCGCGGAAACATCAACGGAACGCTCGAGAGAGAAGAAACATGTGAACTACTAGATCTGTGTTTGACAACCTACTCTGAGTTCAATGGAGAATATTATAGACAAATCAAAGGAGCGCCAATGGGATTACCAATCTCTGGATTCACCGCGGAAATTACAATGCGGAAACTAGAGAGGATCGTGCTATCAGACATCACACCGGAAATATGGGTACGACATGTAGACGACACATTTGCTATTGTAAAGAAAAATGAACTGTCACGAGCGAACGAACTGCTGAACAACGTGTTTCCCGACATCCACTTCACAATGGAAACGGAGGGGAACAACAAATTGGCGTCCCTGGATGTGATCGTTACAAGGAAAACAAGCGACCAACTGCAAACTGAAGTATACAGGAAAGAAAAACGCATACAGACCAGATTCTGGACAACTAAAGCAACTATCCGAGTTGCCACAAACGGGGCTGTGTTCGAATTCTATTCAAGCGGATCGAAACCCAGTGCAACTCAACAGAGGCGAAGAAAAAAGAACAAAGACTCTACGAGACATTCCGAAATAACGGCTACCCGAGGAATTTCATACGGAGGTACTTACGAAACCACCACCAAACGGATTTAATCAACACAATCAGAACAGAAGAAGGTTACGCTGCCATACATCAGAAACGTCGCGGAGATGACTGCACGACATTTACGGCAATATGGAATTACAGTCGCCTTCAAGCCCGCAAACACGTTGAGAAGAACTCTCTCGAAACCAAAGGGAAGTTTGGATGCAATGAAGAAAACGAACGTGGTCTACAGACTTAAGTGCAACGACTGCGACAAACACTATGTTCGCCAAACTGGAAGAAAACTGGCTACCAGAATACACGAACACAGGCTTGCCAGCAGAAGGCATGACCCAATGTCACTTGTCTCAATCCACGAAGACAGAGAAGGACACAAGTTCAATTGGAACAACGTTCAAATACTTGCTCACGCAAGAACAAAACGGGAACGAGGGTTTGCCGGGGATGTTACTCCACACAACCGTCGATCAATAAACACACCGACATTGACCCCGTCTATCAGCCGTTATGAGCAAAAGAACTACACAGTCACGGGACTCTGAGCCACATGAGAAATCAAGAAACCTAACGACAACCAACGGACTAGTGGGATCAAAGGAAGAAAACTACTGAAAACAGAAAACCACTGAATCAACCAATCAAGAAAACGAATGCAGACCCAAAGCAAGAAGAAAACGATCGAATCACGACGGAACAATTACACACAGATCTGTCGAATTGAATACGCCCAATGAAGCAACCAGACACAAGAGATTGACACCGGGTCAGATTCACAAGGGTCCAATCAAACTAGACGAAGACCCCCTTCAGAACTACCAGATGCTGTTTTAGGAGCCATATAAGCACAGGCAGAAGAGGAGGAATTCACCCACTCAACCCCGCACTGACGATGTCACCTCTCGATTGGTGATGAAACGTTTGCAATCCAACTGCCAAGCTCGGCGAACAGACCAACAATCAAACATTCGACTGCTTTAATACGCCTAGATGTAAGTACATAGCATGCCTGTATTTTCCACAGCGTAACAAAAAACACTTGATATTTAGTAGACGTAACACACTACTTATAAGGTTGCTGAAAATTCTTCGACAGCCCACTGTGTCCTTGACTGGTGAAGTGCTTTTGGTTGGCACGTCTAAAAAGTGCACGGGTCGTAACCATTGGTTGAAGCACGTGGTGGGTGCGGTTTTGTGGTACACACCAGGACATGTAAGTAAAGTGCGCAGACCTTGAGTGAAGTAATCGGCCTGATATATCCTCAAATCTCCTGATGAGGACGCTTGACACTTTCATGTTCATGTCATTGGTGCACCGACTTGGCGAATTTTTCCGTGTACGTCTTTGTTACTCGGCCAACATTTGGGCTATTGATTTCTGAGTTCATGTCGACGATCAGGTTCGTCATCCTCTGAACACGGGCTGATATTTGCTCGAATCCGCTTAGGTGGATGCAGGCTACTTTCATGGACGTGTCATACTCAGAAATCATTCAAATATATGCATAAGTGTCCTCACACGGGACGGATATGCTAAACCATTGAGTGTTTCCAGGTCTGGCGATAACAAAATCGATGTGTTTGCTGGCTGCTTAATTATTCAACTGGGATTTGGTTTCCAAAACTGCAAAGCACGTGCTAGATCTGACATCGGTCTTGTTCCAATAGCTTCTATGTTGCCCTGTGCTGTTATAGTATGCAGGTTGATTCATCATAGTGATAGTCATATTCCCGGGAATCAATGTGCGTTTTGTCCTGGCCATGGTTTCTTCGATCATATCGTCACTGAGCGTCACTGGTTTCTTCCCGTCTGAAAATTATTTCTAACTCCATTTGACATGTCTGGTGAAGTAGAGTATCCCTCTACTCTCTTGTCGCTTTTAAGGACTCTATAGACCTCCTTCCATGAAAGCCTGCGGCAAAATCCCTTCTGAGTTCTTTGCGTCCCGTGGTGTTATGCAAATATACTTCTGTCGCTACTCCTCCTAACTTTTTTACTCGATGTGTGTATGAGTCCTGTTTACTCCCGAGATTTTCGCTCACAGACTTGGAGTACGGAAACGGTATCGCTCTGATTGGATCAGGCTATTTGGAAACTGCTTGTCATTTTAATTACCTAACACTTATGCTGGTTACTGCCATACTGAGCTGGATCCAAAACAAAATGCCCCGCCTGCAGATGAACCGAGCGAGGTGGCAGATGAGCTGGTTCATCTGAGCAGCTCAGTTGGAATCACTTTCATGTTTGGTAGGGACAGGGTAGCCTTTGCCAAAGGTCGACATCAGCCCAGTCGTCAACGCCACACTATGGTGGTCCGGCCTGTCTTATTCTGTGAATGAGAGGCGTGATAGTTGGACGCAGATGCACCTCGAAGTCTCTGTGTTCGACCGTCAGTGCACGGGTGCATCGCGTGGGTCCGGTGGGAACATCAGATCAGTGATGTTGAGACACGCCGGATGGTTTTCAGGGAGGGTATGTCTCCCTGTCCCGTCGGTCTGGGGAAACACGTAATCACTGTTCGATTTTGGAAGACCAGTGTAGTGTTCGACAAAATCTGGACATTTGTAGTGCCGATGTGACATCAGCTTGACAGTCAACGGTACACTGCTGCCATCCGACCTGACCTACACTGTGGGTGAGAGCCATGACAGACGCATGCAGAATATCATCGAAGGCCTCCGTGTTTGACAATCCGGATCCCCAACTCATTGCTTGGGTGTGGTGTGAAATATTAGATCAGTAATGCGGAGATATTTCAGATTGTTTTCTGGAAAAGTAACTCTCCCTGGATAATGGGTTTGCTGGACACACTCCATAGGTTACGTCGGTTAGCCCATGAATTTCCTATACCAGGAGAGCGCTTTCCGTAAAGAAAACTGTATCACCTAGAACTATTGTACTCAGGTATACAGTTGCTTGCTGAAAAACGGACTCACTCACTGACTGACTGACTACCACGTATCGAACTCCATTCGTTCTCCAGTTTTGGTCTCTTGAGGTTGCGTGCAGGGTCAGGGATCACGAGTGCGCTTTCCGAGTGTGTTGATGTTGAACGCAGAGGCGTTTGCCATTTTCGAGTGGTCGGCTACCATAACAAAAATGGCTTCGTAAATCGCATACACTCACCACCCAACATAAGTGTCCACCTAACCAGAAATCGGACTGCCATAATGCATGTAGGTTGGTAAGACACTGACTTGATCTAGTCAGTGATGACTGATCGATTTCAAATCGATTCCCAATCGAAATGTGTGGTGTTATCCAATTCGTCAGGACGAGTCACATGGTGATCCTGAGTAAATTCAATCGCTTGGTGGGCTTGTCTACTGCTTCGGGATTCACATTCTGAGCACTTGAAACCTTCATCGAAATGCCCCCTCATGAGGAGTTAATGCACACTGTGGCAATATGACATGTCTACTCATTTCCGTGCTACGGTTGCTAGTGTGGGTGTTTTTGATGAGTAGCTGCTGACTATCACGTGACTGTCTCTAGTACGATCTAATGCTCCAGATTCAGGCCTTGGAAACTGTGTGTGGAGTTTCAGGAGCACATTCCAGTTCAGATCATTTCTAAAATCCAGGTGAGCAACAAGGTGTCTGTACATATCGATCAGAGTGGACTGTAATAACTTGTTTGTTGTCACGCTCATTCGGATTTACACAATAATGTACCAGGTTGTTGTGACGCCATGTTAGAAACGATGGGTTAGCTGGGATACCCGACCATCGAACGTGGGAAGCGCGAATCCTACTCCCCATCAAACTTGACCAAATTTGTAACGGTTAAGTAGTCAGTTATTGGGGTATTGATCGATTCTAGACACTGTTTGGTTTATGTGATCATCTCGTCGAGGATTTGATTCGATTTCCTTGCGTGACTGCGTTTGAAGTACAGAGAGATCCGAAATGCGTTGAAGACGCTTCGTTTATGCATCTTCATCACCTGTGTGTTTACTGTGGAAGTCATGCCTGGCACTCAACGATCATGGCCATAATAGTGGTGTTTTTTTTTCACTGGAACCCGTTGCATGTTCAACATTTCATCGGACATCTGAAGGAAGCACTCGTGGAGTTTCTAAAATAGCCACTTTGACAAGTGCGAACTTGTTTCAACCCGAGCAGGCATGCGGTCGGTTTTAGGAGCAGAGGAGACTGTATTCGTCACGAGAACACAGACTGATATTTGAACATAAAATACATGCACCGATCAATGCTTTCGGTTGGCTGGTTTTACGTGGAGTTGATAGACCGCTGAATCAGCAGTGAAAATGTTGTCGTGTAAACTTCAAAAAGACGGTTTTGTTGATGAGTTCGCTTTGACCAAAGGACTGTAACCCTGAAGATCGATACCGGAACAACTGGCTTATACTGTCTTTAACATCAACAAATTTATATAACTGAGATATTTTCCCCTATGGGCTTCGGAACTTCGCTCATTCCACGTAGGTCCATGGCACTTAGTGGTGGATCACGACATGGGGATCCTCAGTCGTAACTAGAGGATTCGGGTTGTCGTGGGCTGCCCTAAGCGGTTTTGGCTGATTAGTAGAACACATCGGCGTTCAACTACTTTGCTCTTCGCGGTGTTTTTAAGTCTCTGGAAAAGCGGAGGGCTGGTTGTGGAATTCGTCAGCTGTTTCAGGTGCCCACGATTGGGAGCTATGCTGAAAAGGAACACGAAACGAAGTGAGATTCAGTGTGTTTATCTTCTTCAGTGTTCAAGCTTTATTCAACCATGAGGTTGGGATTTCGTCAGTTGTTCTATTATGTTCGTCAGCCATGGTCTCAATAGCTTCATTATATGAGGCTTGCAGTGTAACCTCTCAATAAGGGCACTCAACGGGAATTACAGGGTATCTCTAAGTACGCGGAAACCCTTCTGCAGATTTTTTTACTGATATTCGAACAAGTCACTCTCTATAACCCAAGAATCCAACCTAAGCTAACTTCACCTGAAAAAATTCATGGATATAAGAAACTAATCTATGGTTGTTTAAAATGAAATCACCCGGTATTTTTCACCAAATTGGACTGCAACATATTGACAATTCTTCAGTGGTCAGTCCTTGTCACATAACCGTAAAATTTCCGGAAATTTCACTTCCTCGCTAAATATCACAGACGATGCTTCAAGAACTCGAAAAGATTGTACCCACTATCCTTATAAACAAATTGGTTTGCCAAGGTGTCTAGCTAAATTCCTCCCAGTCAATCTTTCCATAACTTCTGGGTCGGCGGATGTTTATTTCATTTGTTCCACCGTGCACGTTGTCACGTGATTCGAATCTGACGAGGTAGGCGGTGATGGCTGTGAAATCGATGACGTTTCATTTCACAACCCCGCCTTTTTCTGCAAAATTTTGCCGAGTTAACGTAGGAATGGAGGGAACGTTTGCTTGTCTGTGTAGTTCAACGCACTGCAGCAGTCTTTCTGTATCCTTGTAGACTGTGTTTTTCCGAAGGTATGTACTATCATTCCCCTCATGAGGAGGGACACTGCAGTCCCTTGATTTGACGAACCATCACCAGGGTGTTTACTGTGGAAGTTATGCCTGGCACTTAGCAATGATGTCCACAATCGCGGTGCTTCTCATTGAGGGGTTGTAAACCTTCGATATATCACCGTTATCTGGAATAGACGACAGTGGGTTTTCTAGAATAGTCATTTGTTCTGCGACCACTTTTAGGGGCATGGACGACGGTATTTGCCACTAGAGCACCATTCAAATGATCTTTTAGAATTTGTCACCTACAGTCCAAAAACATTTAATTCTACTCATTGGGAATGCAGTTGTGTTTTTTCTTTTTTTGCTGGCGAATTGGTTCATTTGTCTTTGCCTTACTGTTCGCCGACTGCATATAAAGTACTTAACGTCATTGGTATCTTGTACCGCAGTCAAGAGGGCATTGAACTGAAATGGTTGAAAACCACTGCTCCAGGTGAACTCCCAATAGTGACTGACGAAGTGAATGTCTCGTATTTTAGGACAGTGCGTGACAGAATAAGAGTCCAAGGCTGAATGGTGCATATCAGCCCTGTGAAGAATCTGCATAAGAACTGCGAATGCACCAATCAGACAAATGGAACGTGGGGATATCTGTATGAATGAGGTTTTGCAACGGACTCCCTCATTCATACTGTGATCAAATAAAGTTCCTACATGTCTTCACCAACTCCTTTTTGACTGGCCTCCTTTCTGGATGGATCACCACTGAGAAGAAGCCATTTTCGTTTGGTCTGTTTGAATGACCCCTTCTTAGAGAGACGACGGTGTGATTTATTCATGACAGTTTCTCGACATCCTACCTCTAGTATCCCAAGATATCTCAACTACCGGTTTGTTCAACAGCCGTCTAGTCGTTTACAATCAAAAGTCAACGATCAAAGCCCAAATGACGGAGGCAATGGTGGGGACAGTTAACATCGGACGACCGCATTCGCAGTTGAACATTTTACTTTGCTGGGGAACGTATCGAATCCCTGGGTTCGGCAGACACCGTAACATATTTGGGTGGCCCTTTACTTTCGTGGGGAAAGGAGTCTTCACCACCGACAGCAGCTGCTCAAACTGCTCGACGAGGTGACGTGTGCTCTGTTGAAGGCGCATCAAAGAATGGAGATCACGAGGCACTAGCTGATACCGAGGCTGCGGTATTCGCTTGCACTCGGCCAAGTCCAATGAAACACCCTCAAAAGGTTGGACAATTACATCAGGCAATCTATTCGTGACTGGCTACGTCTACCGAAGGACACCCCGATCAGCTACCTCCACGCCGGTAAACAACATGGGGAGGGGTGTCTGAGTACAACCATCCCGATGCAGCGGAGAGCGCGTATGGAAAAACTTCTGTCTGCCCGGTATCGAGTACCACGCAATGTGTTCGATGATTCCTCATTTGGGACCTTAGCCTTCCGATCCAAGGAGTCCAAGGAAGAGCTGGTGGTTGCTTGGGGCGATATTCCGTACAATAGGGTTGACGATCGCGGTTTACGAGAGTTGATCGCTTCATCTCTATCAGATCGATGTCTTGTGTTTCCAGAGCCAATGTTTACTCGGATGTTTATCCGAGGAATCCAGCCCGATGCAACCTGCTTAAGGCGTGATTTGGGAGCGCCCGTCATGATCATGATTGCCAGACAGTCTTCTGCCGTGAAAACTGTGGTTAGCCGGAGAGTTTGTTGCATATTCTGCAGTCGTGGTGGATCGTGTCTGTAGCTGGATATGCTGGTCACAATCTGGTTGCAAATGAACTCGCGAAATGTCTCCGTCGTCTGTATACATCGTCTTTGGGAGTTGACCTAATCGCTGTTCGGCAGCGCCGAGCAACTGTGATAGACATCAGCACAGTCTCGGATTGGCGCGGGTGACTGTGTGGAATGGTGCTGCTGAATATTCCCTCACCATAATCTCATCCCAACCTGCAATTGGTTGTGATGTCGACTTTCTGGTCCACCAACCGATGATCATTTCTTATCTGCTTTCCTCAATCCACCAAGGCTGTTATTGGACTGAGACTCCCTAAGATCACAGTCTCTGACTTATATTTGCTTGCCATTATGGGCTCTCTGCGTGTTTACGAAACACTACGTGATACAGGGTTGAGTGTACATTCTTGTCATTGAATCTCACACCAGACCCAGCGTGACGGACACTTTGTGCCCGATGTGCTAGTCTTGACTGAGCTAGCGCTTACCGCACCTTGAAGAGCATTCAGCATTGTTTGTCCTTTCCTTGGTTGTTGGTCTTTTCACGCGTGTTTCCATACCAAACACTCGTACATTCGTTGGCGTTCATCTTGTCTGACTAGAACTATGGAACGTTCCCCTCGTTTTATCTCATATTCCCTGCACACCCTTCCATATTTATCACTTGGTGACCATGCTCCTCAGAAATGAACGATAATAGCAGTAGTATCTATGGCGCCCAAAAGTGCAAACCAGCAGTTAAAAGAATAAGTTGATTGTGTAAAGCTCACGTCAACTACAAATGCAGGTAAACAGATAAGGCTGCATTGGCGCATAACCTCAAAGACAAAGGGAGAGATCAGCAGAAACCTCAGTCAATGTTTCTGAATGCTATGAACCAAGTCAGTGTTTCTGAAAACGGGTTTTCTGTCAGGCGGTGTCGTTTCATCGAGTACGCGCTTAACCGACAGAAATACGATATCTATTCGTTAAGTCGTGCCACCGGAACCACATCCGTAGTGGTATCCCAAACATGTGGTCACAATTTCACGCGACAGGCTAACTTAGTGACATGGCTTGTGCTCATGTACGAAGGACGCAGTTAGGTTGTTGCGACTAAATCCACACTATTCACTGCGATGAGACTTCAATAAGTGGCTGTGGTATTTGTTTTCACGTCCGCTCAAAAAGATCTTAAGGATCTTGCAATTTGATGGAGATCCTGCGTGCCTGAGGTGTGTGTTTTCCATCTAACGTGTCGACCAGAGCCCCAGTGACTTTTCACCCGTTTCTTTCCACGAAGGTGAGAATCAGTTTCAGCCTCCTAACTTACTCTGTGTGTCTACTGCATATGCTATTGTCCAAGGACGCCTACGGGGTTAGAGGTCTCTCAAAACTAATGTCATTTTGGTTGCGGAGGGTGGTAAGCGAACTGCGGTGTAGCACTTGATCCGCGTACCCACCTCCCCAACGCGATATTCTCCAGAGATTTGTGTCGCAACCGCTTCACAAATATGTACGGCGACAGTGGAGAAAATACCTTCAATATTCAACTACATTCTCATTTGAGGTAGGACAACATACGTCCACGAACCGATACAATAGGGTAATTAAGCACCATGACTTGTGACCCGGGCACAAACTAAAGCTGACTGTATGATTGAAAATCAGCTGATCTTCGACCTCCACTCATTTTCCACATACAAAAGTATGGACGATGCAAATCTGCAAAAACTGTCAGTGTCCTTAAGCTGACCTGACAGTCTCACTGACCTCAGTCCAGTGCAAGTTACTTGATTTAACTTCATTCCAGGTCATCAGAACTTTGTCACGTGATCTAATCAAGCGCACATCATACAGTGGCCTGATTAAGTGTCAGATAGTCAGTCAGTAGTGAAGACAAAATCGATAGGCTCTGCAGACGGAATGCATGTTGCCATTGCACACACACACACACGTTGCACACTGTGTTAGTTGCATAATAGATATGAAGAACTTTTACGTTGGCACATCTTAGGTGTGATGGTAATTTTTCCCGACTAGAAAGTTCTTGCAACAAAGAGAGTTCGTTCCCGGAACATTTCAGGAGGAAATGAGCACTTGATACATGAGTATCAACACTGTTGTTGACATGGGTCAAGCAGCAATATAGCTTCTCCACACTGTTCACTTTATTTCACACATATCCTAGAGGCGTTTGATTGTAACGGACGATGACAAACTGTTGAAGCCCAGTTTGCCTGACGGAACGTCGTCAGAAGAAAAAGGAACCAACAAACAGTTCTGCATATCCATCGGAGATTGACGATTAATGCAAGTCACCTACAGTGGCATCATACTGCACCTTCTCTATTAGTCCGCTTCACTGAGAAGCGATTTGCTGTTTCCATACAGTTAGTTCTATGTTATGTGTGTCGCATATTCTGTCAGTGGCTGAGGTTTGTACTTTGGATGCTCGAAGCTTATCTTGCTTTGATCGCGTTGAAAAGCGCTGTCTTATCATTGGTATAGTTCGCTGTCAACTCCAGAAGTCGATGTTCTTGTCAGTGATCACATCAATTGAATGGTACTCATCATATCATCATCATCCCCATCGTCATCATTATCATCTTAACCCTCCTCCTCCTCCATCATCCTCATCAACTACACTCTCTTCGACAGCGATCGTTCGGCATGTGCAATACATGACCTGACCAGCATATGTCGGTTGAGGTCTTCGTTTCACAACTGAAAACTCGTTTTCTAATTGCCTCGTTACGGCTTCGCTGACACCAACCACACAGCCGTGGTTCTCTCGGAGTCCTGAAGATGTCTCAGTTCCGCTGCTCGAACAGGCCAAGTCTCGCAGTCGTACAACAAACCAACTCGTACTGTAGCCTGATACATTTGGTACGCTTGAGATTCTGGGAAATGACGCTTCGTGGCCGAAAATGTCTCAATTTCACAAACTCTACCCAGCTGTGTGGATTCGTGCATTGACCTCATCTGTCACACTACAATCAGAACTAATACAACTTCCCAGATGCGTAAAATGCTCCACAACTACGAGTGTCTCTCCCTGGATTGTAAGTGGCGTGTTCAGTGACCGCATGTCAGAGAGCAAGACCTTACACTTTGTGGGTGCATAGCGCATGCCAAAGGAAGGGATGACGCTGGTCAGTTTCCGAAAATAGCTGTGCCTTCTTCTCCTCTTCGAAGACTAGAACGTTGCCGTCTGCATATTCTAGATCGATGAAGTTTTCGTCAGAGGCTATTTGAACGTGAGGGTTTCAATGATCTTCCAGCGTTCTTCTCAATATCTCTGATCCATCACGAAATCAAAAGGAAGGGAAGCAGTGGACCGCCATGACGAACTCCACTTTGGTTGCCGAAGCTTTCCATATACCCTGACACGCCAGGAAGTCTGAGAATACAGACTTCCGGCTTTGAAGGCCCTCCAGTGTTCGTCTCATCATCTCATCGATCACGAAGTTAAAAAGGAATGGAGAGAGTGGGCATCCCTGACGGACAGTGCCTTGTGGACGGAAGCTTTTGGAGAGCTCTCCGTATAATCTCACACGTCCGGAAGTTTGAGAATACAAGGAGCTTAATCATGAGCAATTGTCCCGGAAATCAAAATAAAGCTGGCTGCGTGATTGATCACCAGCTGATCTTCGACCTCCACTCATTTTCCACACACAAAAGTATGGTCGATGCAAATCTGCAAAACTGCCAGTGTCCTTAAGCTGACCTGACAGCTCATCGACCTCAGTCCAGTGCAAGTTACCTGATTTAACTTCACTCCAGGTCATCAGAACTTTGTCACGTGATCTAATCAAGCGCTTGATTAAGTGTCACGATAGTCAGTCAGTACTGGAGAAAAAATCGATAGGCTCTGCAGACGGAATGCATGTTGACACACACACACACACGTTCCACGTCGCACACTGTGTTTTAGTTGCATAATAGATATGAAGAACTTTTACGTTGGCACATCTTAGGTGTGATGGTAATTTTTCCCGACTAGAAAGTTCTTGCAACAAAGAGAGTTCGTTCCCGGAAAATTTCAAGAGGAAATGCACACTGAATATATGAGGATGAACACTGTTGTTGACATGGGTCAAGCAGCAATATAGCTTCTCCACACTGTTCACTTTATTTCACACATATCCTAGAGGCGTTTGATTGTAACGGACGATGACAAACTGTTGAAGCCCAGTTTGCCTGACGGAACGTCGGTCAGAAGAGTAAAGGAACCAACAAACAGTTCTGCATTTCCATCGGAGATTGACGATTAATGCAAGTCACCTACAGTGGCATCATACTGCACCTTCTCTATTAGTCCGCTTCACTTAGAAGCGATTTGCTGTTTCCATACAGTTAGTTCTATGTTATGTGTGTCGCATATTCTGTCAGTGGCTGAGGTTTGTACTTTGGATGCTCGAAGCTTATCTTGCTTTGATCGCGGCGAAAAGCACTGCCTTATCATTGGTATAGTTCATTGTCAACTCCAGAAGTCGATGTTGTTGTCAGTGATCAGATCAATTGTGAACCTAACGGTGAGTATACGAAACTATTGGATTTTTCTAACCATGTAACACCAAACGGTAGCCGCTGTAAGCCTCAAAAAGTGACACCATCCCTTGTAGCATAGAGTGTCCTGTTTTTCTTACCCTCCCCTGCAGTCCGCCCAGCGAAAACCTCGAACTCTGTTGTTACGTACTCGTCTCGGCTGAACGCTTATGGGAAAGAGCACAGTGCTTTGCTGCTGGACTGGATATTGCATCTGCATTAGCCGGTGCCTTGGAAATGGTGGCCACTCGTGACGAGTCTGTCCAAAATGGCGATCATCCAACCTCTTGGATGGAAATCAGTAAACGAATGAGAGAAAATGGTATTCTTTGGCCAAAGGTTATGTTAATATGTTGGTGAGTCGGTTTGACCTGCCACAACATTATCTCCCTATTTCTTATGTTTGTGTCACTTTCGTGGATACAGCAAACCCTAACCCTGTGTTTCATACCTTTACGTTCTTCGTGCGTTTCACCAGAACTGTGTTGCGTTTTAAGGGCCCGACGGACCGTCCGGGCGGCCCATAAGAGAACTAACCGTTATGTAACCTTTCAAGCGCTTCTTAACTACGCGGTGTTTCATTTTTTTTACATATATATGAGTGAGCCGGTGGTTTTTGGCAACGTTACGTTTTAGCACGCAGTCTGTGAACGGAAAATATTCGCTTCATAAGTCTCTCAAATACTTTCGGGGTAGTTCTGTACGCTCATAGTTTTGGTACTTAATACGTACTTTTACGCTCTTAAAAGGAAGGGAAGCAGTGGACCGCCATGACGAACTCCACTTTGGTTGCCGAAGCTTTCCATATACCCTGACACGCCAGGAAGTCTGAGAATACAGACTTCCGGCTTTGGAGGCCCTCCAGTGTTCGTCTCATCATCTCATCGATCACGAAGTTAAAAAGGAATGGAGAGAGTGGGCATCCCTGACGGACAGTGCCTTGTGGACGGAAGCTTTTGGAGAGCTCTCCGTATAATCTCACACGTCCGGAAGTTTGAGAATACAAGGAGCTTAATCATGAGCAATTGTCCCGGAAATCAAAATAAAGCTGGCTACGTGATTGATCACCAGCTGATCTTCGACCTCCACTCATTTTCCACACACAAAAGTATGGTCGATGCAAATCTGCAAAAACTGCCAGTGTCCTTAAGCTGACCTGACAGTCTCATCGACCTCAGTCCAGTGCAAGTTACCTGATTTAACACTCCAGGTCATCAGAACTTTGTCACGTGATCTAATCAAGCGCACATCATACAGTGGCCTGATTAAGTGTCACGATAGTCAGTCAGTAGTGAAGACAAAATCGATAGGCTCTGCAGACGGAATGCATGTTGCCATTGCACACACACACACACGTTGCACACTTTGTGTTAGTTGCATAATAGATATGAAGAACTTTTACGTTGGCACATCTTAGGTGTGATGGTAATTTTCCCGACTAGAAAGTTCTTGCAACAAAGAGAGTTCGTTCCCGGAAAATTTCAAGAGGAAATGCACACTGAATATATGAGGATGAACACTGTTGTTGACATGGGTCAAGCAGCAATATAGCTTCTCCACACTGTTCACTTTATTTCACACATATCCTAGAGGCGTTTGATTGTAACGGACGATGACAAACTGTTGAAGCCCAGTTTGCCTGACGGAACGTCGGTCAGAAGAGTAAAGGAACCAACAAACAGTTCTGCATTCCATCGGAGATTGACGATTAATGCAAGTCACCTACAGTGGCATCATACTGCACCTTCTCTATTAGTCCGCTTCACTGAGAAGTGCTTTGCAGTTTCTATACAGTTGGTTCTATGTTATGTGTGTCGCATATTCTGTCAGTGGCTGAGGTTTGTACTTGCTTGCTTTGATCGCGGCGAAAAGCACTGCCTTATCATTGGTATAGTTCATTGTCAACTCCAGAAGTCGATGTTGTTGTCAGTGATCAGATCAATGAGTGGTACTCATCGATATCATCATGATCATCATCGTCATCATCATCATCATCGTCATCATCATCATCAACACACTCTCTTCGACAGACAATCGTTCGGCATGTGCAATACATGACCTGACCAACATATGTCGGTTGAGGTCTTCGTTTCACAACTGAAAACTCGTTTTCTAATTGCCTCGTTACGGCTTCGCTGACACCAACCCACACCAGCCGTGGTTCTCTCGGAGTCCTGAAGATGTCTCAGTTCCGCTGCTCGAACAGGCCAAGTCTCGCAGTCGTACAAAAATCAACTCGTACTGTAGCCTGATACATTTGGTACGCTTGAGATTCTGGGAAATGACGCTTCGTGGCCGAAAATGTCTCAATTTCACAAACTCTACCCCAGCTGTGTGGATTCGTGCATTGACCTCATCTGTCACACTACAATCAGAACTAATACAACTTCCCAGATGCGTAAAACGCTCCACAACTACGAGTGTCTCTCCCCGGATTGCAAGTGGCGTGTTCAGTGACCGCATGTCAGAGAGCAAGACCTTACACTTTGTGGGTGCATAGCGCATGCCAAAGGAAGGGATGACGCTGGTCAGCTTCAAAAACTAGAATTTTGCCAGAGGAAAATAGAAATGGAGAGGACATTTTCTTGACTGCATAAACTGTAAAAAACACTGCTCAGCTGTAACACCCTTTCAGTGCCTAGCTGCCCACCCGAGGGAAGCACGAGGGCTTGGAAACTGCCAGGTTGCCTAAGCCTAGACAGAGGAAGTCTAGAGGCAAAGGTCGGGTGTAGGACAAACTGTTGCAGCAGTCTTTCTATCCAAGTGGGTTCTCTTGTTCGGATGGGACACAAGCGGAACACTGAACGTGTGGTAGTTAATGAACCGTAGTCACTGAGTAATCCTCCACATTGATGGACCACTTGTTTCGGAAAAAGGAACAAATTCTTTCCCGGATTTCCTCTGTGTTCAAGTCCCAAAACCACACAGTGGACGATCGATTTAAGGTGTGTCCTGGCATCAATGTGGTCCTTGTTACATACCTCAACGAATGTCTGCGTGTCACGCGCTGATTCTATCACCTGTGGATATCCGAAACCAATTGGATCGGGTGGGCTCATTCTTATAATCCTTATCAAAATACCGTCTTGTATCAGCAGAGCATCAGCAAAGTGAAGCAATTCGCGTCTACTATCATTTGTCAGGTTCAGCATGATTTCTCCAATTTTCATCGGAATTTTGGTGACATCCCAATGGGAAAGGAAAAAACCTCAGTGGGATTCTCTCTTTTACTGTAGCTTGCGTTCCTATCCTATCCTAAGGCAACAAACCGTGGATGTCGGCAGGTTGCCAGTTTCGCTTTATCGTCAACAGAAGCGGAAAGGTGTCATATAGCCGTACAACTTTCTAGAATTTCAAATCCTCCGTAAATACCGCAGATGATGTTTCGAGACCTTTCCCATGTCCCTCAACGCGATTGTGCTCACTCTCCTTATGAGCAGATTGGTTTACCCAGCTACCTATGTTACCGACAGCTGCAGAATTCCAAGCGGCAAATTGTGTCAGGCCATCAGCAAAGTGAAACTGCACCGCTCAACGGGATGTCTCCACTGTTCACGGAAATTCAAATCAAAAACCTTAGGAAAACGCAAAAACAACCTCAAATGTTGGATTGAGTGTCGCTTATTCGGGTTCTCCTTTGTCCCGTAGATGGCCTTGTTATCTTGTCGCAAGCTATTCAAACACCAATGTCTGCAGTGTGACAATTTGGCTTGAACGCCACCAAAGGCGGACAGGTGCAAGCAAACAACCATGTTACATTGGACGAATATTAGAATGCTTCTGAGCAAATGTACTGACAACAGCCAGCTGTTCTGAAAAAGCAATGATCATTCAATCCGAGCAGCGGCAGAACAGTCTCGCGTTTCTCTGATATTACCCCCTCCCCTCCGGGATAAACATAAATTGCCTAATAACGGAGACAAAAATAGTTTATTAAATCTGGAACATCAGGGATTTCGGCATGAGGAAAAATCGGGGAAGGTCATGTGGATGTTTGTGGCATGGAAACTTTACACAACCGTGCAATCATGCCGGCGAGCTGGAGATACGTGCCTAAACCCTCGGCGACACGTAGATGAATGAGCCCAACTTCCTGGAAAGAAAAAAGTGTAGTACATCACTGGCATGGAGAAACCATGGAAGAAATTGTATCAAGATCTGAAAGGGCGAGAAAATAATCGGTTGCAAAACCATGGGGGGTAGTGAGGAAATTCGGCAGTGTTGACATCCGTATCGCAATGAGCTTGGGTTGAAGGTCTAAATCGAGCGCAACAAAGTTCAGCTACTTACATATAGTCAGTAGCATGAAAATAGGTGACGGCCGTGTACATGGGTTTCCGGGCGAGCGTAAACGATCCAGCTGGCTCATTCCATACAAACAGAGGTCTACATGGAAAACAACTGACTGGTTATTATTTAAACTGATATAATGGTTGAAAGCAGCCGCGGATGGGTTGTTTTACGGTGAACTCATTCATGTTGCTTTCAGAAAGAACTACACACTACAAGAGCTGTTTCACCCTAATTGAAACCTCTCGTTTTTTTCAAAATCATTGTGAAGAGCGATTACCGTACTTTATCCCTAGAAGGTATTGGAGGAAAGTTCCTAATTGAGAGAACATCTTGTGAAGAAATTACCAGAGGCCATTCTTCGGTGATCCGTGCACGAGACAGTGGTAAAATATCCATCCACCGACTCACCGCATAACAAATATTGCAACAAAAACATATCAGCAAATTCAACAGGGATGAATGAAAAAATAGGAATGAGCTGAAAATTATTTGAAAGGGACACAGATTTGATAGAAATGTTTTTCTTCTGAACTGCGAATCCAGTTACTTCGGATCTAAGGCAGCTGGTAGGATTCTCTGAGAATTCATTAAGTCGGCTCCCACTACACTCATACAGGCTGACCCGCTTTCACGCTGTCTCCATGGCCTCAGAAACTCAAATTCTGGTCTACTAACCCCCCAATTTACAGTTCCTGTTCAGTTTAGCTACGCAGCCATAACCGTGTTTCAAGGGTGCATCAATTCCACCGTTGCTCTCCAACAAATAGGAAAACAAGACCAGGACTGGTGTGCGGTCATTCACCACAAATTGTTTTGTTGAGGTCGAAGGTGGACACAGTAAGAAGAGAAGCGTAACTGACTGCGGGGCGATGTCTGTCTGTGTCATCAAACTCTTATGTGTTGCGTTTTGCGGTTACCAACTCGACTGAGTATTTGATTGTATATTTCGCTTTAGGATTCTAGATCGTCTCCACTCAGTAGAGGCGGGCGGTGCCTTGATAAGCGACGAACAGAGCGAGTGAAGCTCGCCTTTCGCCAGTAGTTTTCATCTTTCTATCAGGAAGGTCAGATTCCTGAAAGCAACCACTGAATGCCCGAAATCTACTGAGACCCTCAGCTCCGCTAGATGCTGGCCGACAGACAACGCCCCCGCAATATGCAGCGCGTCACAGCCTCGTACAAAAGCCAGACAGTGTGCGTCAGCGCTGGACCGAGTTCAGGCAGTGTCTCTCCAATAAATAGCTTGAGGCCGTCATACTTTCGCACTCTCACGCACCCACGCTCTCGCACTCGTTTGTTTGGAATGAAGCTGTTGTGTTGCTTTCGGTGAGTTTTATTCCGGCACTAGGCACTGGAGCGGGGTCAGCAGTCAGATACAACAGATTGTCGAATCAGCCGATATAACACTTTCAAAAACCATCTAAAATGTCAGCATCACTGAATCGATGCTTCTATAGGAGCAACGCTCCGGAGACAGCTATGGTCAAATAGCGAAATTCCTCGTATATCTTCTGCCCGAAGAGACCCTGTCTCTAATGAATGCAGTAGGGATCACGTATCCGCCCTTGACAAACCGATATCACGTCAGAGCGGTAGGTATCGGAGGGTGGCAAAAGGCAATTTGCGCTTCTCGATATGAGTAGAGACTTTGTCTTCCACCAACCCACTGGTATTTATACAATTACTCAGGCAAATGTGTTTATCTGCCACTTCGATCAGCAGGTGTGAGACTTGGGCTTGATCCTATCGCTTCCTGGAGCAGCGTGAAGCGCATGTCAAATCAAGTAGCCCAGTGGCAGAGTTATTCAAAATGATTGGAAATTCCGAAGGATCCTGTCCAAGATCAACATTGTTCACGTACTTAAGGGTTCTGAATGAACGCTTCGTAGGTACTTCAGTCCCCGAGATATCACTGACAGGTCGAGTTTGAACTATGACATGGAAAACAAGGTTGGAAAGAAATGGGGGGAGACGACAATCTTGTCTGACAGCACTTGGCGTTCATATCAGTGGGCGTAAAGCACTTCTCTACTAGATAAAAATTTGGCTGGAACACTTCTGAGTGCCAGAAACAGTCCAGAGACCTACAGAGTGGAAAGCAGACCAGAAAAAATGAATATTGTTGGCCCTTGGAAGGGGTGGCCCTGATCGAGCACATGTAGCAAGGTAAAGGTATGACAAATGCATCCTTGGTAAGGGTGGAATTCAGCTTGATTCTCATAAGATTGTCTCTCCTGGCAGTCAATCAGTCTATGCAGGATGACGCCAGAGGATATCTCAGTCGCTGCCGCTGCCATGACGGTTTTCGCATTTCGATCCCGGGACCATTTTAAAACACTGAGATCACTGTTGAAGCGAGCCACTCTACAGGCATTGGGTTTTTGTTCCAAATAGTTTGCAGCAGAGTTGTCAAATGGACAGCTAGAATTCTGCCCTCATCTTTGAATAGCGAGAAGTGGAAACCACCTGGGCCAGCCCACATTGAAGAAGTCTTATTAGCGAGAAGTGGAAACCACCTGGGCCAGCCTACACTGAAGAAGTCTTATCCCTCGTTGGATTTCTGTTGCTGATCACGATTCATTCAGGTTTTCATATAATGATTCTAGAGGTTGTGTTGAGGACTAAATAAATCAAAATAAATCGTTCAGCTGTAGCACCCTTTCGGTGCCTAGCTGCCATGCCACCCAAAGGAAGCATGAGGGCTGGGATACTGCCAGGCTGCCCAAGCCTAGACAGGGGAAGTCGAGAAGCAGAGGTCGGGTTCGAACCACGGACCTTCCAGTCAGTAAATCCGCGCTCTAACCACTTGAGCCATCTCGCCCCCGTTCATCACTCAGGAGTACGATTTTGTGAATGAATGACTGATCTGTCCTGCTCGCGAATCGTTTCGCTGTCGCTTACTCCGAACAGTTTGTCGAATCAGCTCACGCAGAGTATGGCTGCGAAAATCTCCCCCATCCTCAGAATTTTCGACGTCCACCAGATGGTTGTTGTCACTTAGGTTCTCGGTTACTCGGCGTTTGGGCCACATGCGTGCACCACCATGGTGTGGCTCTTCTGATACCAACATAGGCGTTCTTTCCGCCGGCGAACGGTCCTAGAAGCGAAATGTACAGATTCCTTAAATTTCTTTCAGTTACCCTAAAAAACGAATCGTTATTATTGTTCCTTCGAGTCCCACACAGGCCTCTGTCCAGTTGAGTCCGAGGTTGTTGAACGATGGTAGCATTTTGGACATGGTGAACTGAATGATCTTGCTACTGTTTACGTGATCCTGGAGGAAGTCGAACTGATAAGCGACAACATATGATCAGAGTCAAGCTGACAGTGGGAGGCAGTAGCTTGAATCAAACCTCTCCAACGGTAGCTGACTGCCACCGACCAAAATGAGTTCATGTTCGGTTTGCTGTTGACGGCTTCCAAGTGATTCGTTGTGAGCGTATGTGCTAAAGATTCGTCCTGAGCAGGAACAGACAAAACCGCGGTGCCTGTTGTTTGAGTGTAGTTCCCGTTCGCCTCCTGGGGCGAGATGGTTCAGTGGTTAGAGCGTGAATGTACTGACCGTAAGGTTTGTGGTTCGAACCCCACCTCTGCCTCTCGACTTCCCCTGTCTAGGCTTGGGCAACCTGGCAGTAGCCCAGCCCTCGTGCTTCTTTCGGGTAGCATGGCAGTTACGCACCGAAAGAGTGATAGGGTGGTTGGCAGTTAGGCTATCTTTTTTGAGTGTTAAGGTGGGATTATGATGGCGGGACGGAGGAATAAGTGCTACAGTGAGGAACGGTATTTCCACGTTGCCAAGGCCGAGGACCGAAGATGTTCGAGATATCCCAATAAGAGCTCTCGATTTATTAGCCTGACATGCGGGGCAGCAGGTGCTAGGGTTTTCTTGGAGCCGTTGGATCATCAGCGTGTGCGGCTTTTACAGCCGACCTTTTCAAGCTCACCCTTCCACGAAGGCAGAATCACCGCTTCCATAAATGCGGAGAACCTTGCCACTTAGAGGAAACATCTTACTATCGCAAACCGCTTGGCGATGAGAGTGATTGTGGTACAAGAATCCACTTCGCTTCGCTCTGTCTGGCTACTCCCATTACGTCTTTCTGACACGATTCAGCCCTGAAGAACAAAATTAAAGCCAGATAACTCTACCGGACCATTAGTTCATCCGATCCTGATTACCAAGTCAAAGTGGAAGTCATTGGTTAGTATGGACTGCCGGTACAACGCGACAAATGTTTCGCTACTCCACGCCCCTGCCACTGTCAAGTCACAATATCAGTCGCGTCATCAGCTGCCAAGACAATCGACTGCGCGATAAACACAATACAACTGGAGGATTGTATAAATGACATCTTTTCATTTATGCGGGGGGTTTTCTAACCCCGGAAGTAATCAAAAACCCGTGCGCACTCATTAATTTCATCACAACCGCTCGTAGATTTGCTTTCAAGATAGTTCAAATCAGAAAGACAGCTAGACAAGTTAAAGCCAAATTCGACATGGACAAAACATTCCAGTAGTTGGAAACACTCGAAATCTATTGTCCAGTTATAGAGTCACTTTGCTTCCAAAATTGAAATTCTTAGGCTCCAATGTGTAGCGATCTACAACATGCCCTGATAAAGGCCGATCACATAGGTCTCTACACACCAATTAGTGGCCATTATCACAGGCCATCCCTCTATCGTCGATGGACAACGAACTGGGCCAGTGCAAACCCCACTGTACCTTGGTAAACGGATTATATCTACACTCCAATCTGGTTCCTTAGCAAAGGAAAGTGCTAATCGATGAGTAGAACATGTCATTAACTCTTCATCGATCCGCGGAATGTGACCGACACTCACTAATTTGTAGGCCAATTGAATTCTCATGTGAGTACTGATCACTCTGCTGTCCAGCTGACCGAGTACATAATGAAACGTCGGTTATGGACGGAACAGGCAATACCAGTTTACTACATTATCATCATACTGAAGTGAAATCTTCGTAGATTGAACGTGATTGCTGCATAGGAGTTTGACTTTGAGTAAATAAATCTGGCTGTAAAGAAAAGAACCAGTTGTCCTGAGAGAAAACTGGCGACGGAGACGAAAGAAAGGAGTACTGACCGGCGAGACTATAACTCAATAAAAATAAAGCAGAGATGCATGAGGAGAATGCGCCTGCTATACCTAAATAACTAGCACTCAACTAACCTTGAGAAATTCCAGTTTGATGTATTCTTCCATTGGGTGGTTCTTAAGCACGCGGAACAAAATTGACATAATGTCCTCTGCAGAATAGCCCAAAGTCCATAGATGGCGAAGAATTTTGTGCGCCTCAGTGAAAGCACTTTTCACACAGTGGTCTAGGAGCTGCTTCACGAGCATGGGATGAGGTTCATCGCAAACCTGGAAGGGGTAATGCATAGAGAAGGTCAAACTTTTCAACTGGTTCGAATCTGAGCCTCACGTCCTGTTGAATAGCACAGCAACAAAAGATGGGAATTACAGTATCCTTTGGGCTCAAAATCGCTGTGTAATCCACAAGAGCGCAAAGTGTAAGATAAAGTATAATGTTCAACACTGATGCTTCACTAGTGCAAAACTGTGACTTCACTGGAAGCACTTTTGCAAGCAGAAAGATGAGAGAGATGAGATGTGATGAGATGAGAGATATCGCGCTAGCCTACCATGATCGTCCATCGGTGCCCACGGCACCAAACACTCATTCAGATACTCTGGACAGAAGCTGACAACAAGTTCAGTGATATGGAATAGCGGCCGTAAATTGTCGGCTATCGGAACAGGCACTTACGGACGGAGCGTCCAATGAGTGAACAGGTATGCCACAACAAGTACTCTCATTTGGACACGAATTTGGTTTTGACAGCAGGAGACTCAACAGAATCTCCGTTTATGATTGTCCACCTACCTTATGAACCCCAAGAGGGATAAAACCGGTCATGGGTTGATTATTTCCAACCTGTTCTGAATGACCAATCCAATTTTGGGGTAATTGCAGTCACCCACATCTGCTCGTTACTTTACAAAATACGCCGCATTAACTAATAAGGCAACCAGTTATCGCCGGATAGCAGAACATTTCCTCGGACGTCTCACCCGGGTTTTCAGCAGCCCAGTACCGATTTTGGGCGGGTCCGCTGCCGGCCATTGGCTAGTGTATAAGGTCACTTTACCAAGGTAGGTTTGTGTCATGGACAACTCGATACAATATTTTCATTTGTATACCTTATTCGACTATTAACCGTCTTTGAAAGGCTTCTGAAATAACAACCATATCAGAAGGTATATCGTGGCGATAAACTCATGTAAGATGGAAGTGCTCTCTGGATCAGTTTTAGTGGAGGTGTGAACGGGAACAGCAGTTCTCTTCCCTACATACGATCGAAGAGAGAGTCGTTCAGCTGTAACACCCTTTCGGTGCCTAACTGCTGTCACCAGAAGGAGGCACATTCGATCGAAGGGGGACTAGGAAAGCACACCCCATCTATATGGAACAGAAAATTCCTCGTCAAGACAGATATCTCCTTGGTGGAAGGATAACTAACATGAACCGTCTAAATTGATGCTTCCTGAAATGATGTGAAGTTTATGCCCGGGTCCGTAGCGGAGTTAGCGTAAATTTAGACTACTTGGAACGACATGAGTAGCTCATATTTAAAAGTTGTGAAAACAGTACCTTGAAAACGTTTTCGCTGGTGACCATTCCAAATCCTTGGTGAGTGGATTGAAGATTGTTCAGTGCCTGAAAAAAAAAGTTGGGCATAAGAACTGACGTGAAGGTAATATCGTTCGTTAGAAAAAATAGAGACCCAAACGACTGATAACGCGCGGATAGACGAGCCAACACCCCAACGGATAAAGACTGACAATTACGATCTCACCATCCGTGGATGCTAAGACAGGATGGACAACCGGCTATGATATCGTGACACGTCGTGAGATTAGAACGCGGGAAGCGAATGAAAACAGCGTAGTCACTGAAGTGACCTGCCAGTGACTGTCTACACGAGAGTTACAAAAAACGGGCCGTTTGGCGTTTATGATTGCTGAGACACAATAGATTAGTTCTGTTGATTTGTCCGAGCCACCAGCAAGAAGCCGGCTAATCAAGAAGCAGCAGATAGAAGCTGGTCTTAGCGAGCCGGGGTACGTAAATCCTCCTGACAAACAACAACCATGAGGCGACTGAGCGATACGGTGACCAGATTCCTCGGCGTCACTCGACATTAGTCTCCTCTTCATGGAATAGAAATCATCTTAACTAAACGGTGTTAACAAAGTTAGTGAACACCTGAGTAAACCATAAATGCGTTGCAGCATCTGGGAAGGGGAAGCAAGTTCCACAAAGCGGAGCAAATTCACGTGGTCGAATTTGGCTCATACGCCCAAACATACAAGTTTTGGGAGCCAATCGATGAAATCAATTTCAATACATTTAGGTGAAAGGACAACGTCACACTCAGTGCATGCATTCACCGCTGTTTTACGTGCCAAATTGACCAGGCTATTGTTGCCTACGCAGCATCGACCGACCTCAGAAGCAGTGGTAAAAATGCGTGGAGGGCTTGCCACATTGATTTATTTATCAGGTCAATAAGACCAAGATGCTCCCAGCAGTGTCATGTCTCCGCTTTGTTTTGCTGATGCCCTGCAGTTTTAGTTTGACGGCTGTATCTGTGGTACGGCAACCAGTGAAGTGCGATCCAACGGTGTGGCCAGCTTGGATATTGCTCAAAAGGCGTTTCAAATTGGACGATAAATTCTCCTCAAAAGACGTTTCTTGATGCACCCTGGGAGGCTTTTTGTTTATCGGGTTGTGCGCAGTAAGTCAGCCAACCCGGCTGGTGACAACACGCGACGGCCGATGTGGCATGAGTTTATTTTTATATGTGCAGTTCATGGTTGCACGTGGGGTGGGATACTGCCAGGCACCACACCTAGATAGGAGAACGATTAGGGTCCTCAACCAAAACCTTTGGCTCAAAAGCCTAGCCGCAAGGTACCGGTGGTTGGCGTGAGGCTGTCAGCCTACATTTTTAGGGAGTAAGTAGCTACATCTCTTCTAACCCCCCAACCTGGAAAACCGTGTTAGTCAGACCTCTATTCATTTACCAAACTGGTATAGGAGACTGTGAGTATCACATATGCATTCCCCATGGGTTGTGGAGGTGCACAGAGCGTCACGCGCCGGTAAGGTCCAGTCAGTTCGTGACAAAAAAAAAGAAAATCGTCCAGTTGTAACATCCTTTCGGTGCCTAGATGCCATGACATCAGAAGGAAGCATGAGGGCTAGGATACTGCCAGGTTGCCCAGGCCTAGACAGGGGAAGTTGAGAGGCGGAGGTCGGGTTCGAACCACGGACCTTCCTGTCAGTACATTCGAGCTCTAACCACTTGAGCCAGCTCGCCCCCCAGTTCGTGACAATTCACTTATCGAGGGTAACCTATGGTAAGAAACTTATGTTCCCCAGGGACATTTTACTCATTAGGAGGTAGTTCTTTGATTTATTTTGGATGAGTAGAACTCGATTCATTTTTCCATAACTAGCAAGCGAAATGAGGTCAACCCCCAGACGCCCAAACGGTGGCAGTTTCATTTATGCGTAGGCTTACTTTGAAGATGTAAGGCTTTTCCCGCTCAACTACCTGAGGATGTACTTTACAACGCAAAATAGAATCACAAGATTTTTCTCTCAAAGTCTTTCTTGAGTTTCTGGCTGCTGATGGTGTTTTTACAATGTGAAGGAATTGAGAATTGTCAGAATCGTTTTCTTTTTCGAGGTATTCCTGGGAGGAATAGTTTTTACAAAGAGCGACTATTGTAATCTAGAGCATATAGGCACGACGTATATCCGACAATAGCAAACGTTCTTAGAGCAGTTCAACCTTGACAAACAAACAGAAAATCCCTTACATGGTCGGATTTGAAACTATTCCGTAAACTCCTACATTGCCTTATTCCCGGGTTACTGCTTGACTAAAACACACTGATAGGTGAAAAAGTTTGGAACCGATTGAGAAGTCATTGTTTCAGAAGAGCTTGGTGAACAATCGGTAGTTTTTATTTGGGCAACGTTTCGCTTTTGACCAACACGCTGACAAGTGTTGGTGTGCGGTCATCAGAAGGGGAGTAGTCATCATCTGAATTCCACTTGACTTCATCCCCCAACTAAATTGTCGCAGCACTCACAAGCCCATGAAGACCAAGGAAAATCTACCAGTTGCGCCCGAGGTGAATAATCAACTGAAGCACCCTGAAGGGGAGAAGATTAAGGAACAAGAGCTGATCAGAACTAATTTGGGACTCCTCCAACCCATCAATTGAAGATTTTGGCAGCCACACTAGCCGACAAGAGCCGTTAGTTGACACTCAACACTGACCTATTGTGATAAGCTGAAGATGACTTCCTGCTTGGTGCCCCGTCTGCCTTATAATCCGGCCAACTTGGTGACCTGCTCACTTGGCTTGATGAAACTTTCGTGTCAAAAGCGAAACGTTGCCCAAATAAAAACTACCGATTGTTTACCAAGCTCTTCTGAAACACTGATAGGTGCTTTTCGGTCGTATGGAGAGAGGGTGAAGGTGAATGGGTGCTATTTGCGAGCCTCGTTTAATTGATTTTCGAAGCTGTTGCGAGGGTACCAGATGGCACCGATGGTCCATTGTTGTGTATGCGTAAACCAAGACGACGGCGGGCTATGTAAGTGAGCCTCTCAACGGTCAATTATTGGTTAGTGAGTTCTATTTTGCTCATGGTAACCAAGACCCTGAGTGCAGACAAGTAGAAAAATTTGCGTAGGAACCTACATAATAATGATAACAATAACAATACAACAATACTAATAATAACCGTTCAGCTGCGGCACCCGTCCGGTGCCTAGATGCCATGCCACCCAGGGGATGCACGAGAGCTCAGATACTGCCAGGTTGCCAAGCCTAGACAGTAGCAGTTGAGATGGCCGGGTTGGGTTCGAACCATGGACGTTCCAGATTGTAAGTTTGCGCCTTAACCACTGAGCTACAACAAACCAAAAGTCATTTATGCTTGAAGTTCGACCCACTACAGAGTTCAGCGTGAAGTAGACTATCAAGTCGTCATGATAAGCGCTGCAATCGATAAGGTTGGGCAGTTGTCGTTGGATCCGGTAAAACTGGGTGGCATAGCAAGAGTTAGAGGACTGCTGCACGTTTGCAATGAAGTGATGACTCACTGGTTAGAGCACGAATTTACAGACCAGAAGGTCCGTGGTTCGAATCCGACCTCTGCCTCTCGACTTCCCTATCTAGGCTTGGGCAACCTTATCCAAGCCCTCGTGCTTTCTTCTGGTGGATGACGTCTAACATAAAAAGCGGTGTTTTCCTCTATTCCAAACTTTTGTTAAGGAAAGGTTTGCGGAGGAGAGACCACGAGATGGTGACGTAAAACGAAACCAAGTAAACGTCAAACTGTGCACTGTAGGATCTTGGCACCCCCAATACTCGATGGAATTCACGCGATTCTACCTGCACAGCACGTAAGTGACCCCAGTGGCGGTCATTCTGTCACTTTGTAGCTATCCAGCTCAAGTTTGTATGCTGCCGCGTGCGCTGGACGAAACTCGCAAATGATACCCGATCAATCTCAGTGGAGCCGTCTTGCTCCAACAGGATGCTCACATGCGTTTCTTTCGGTGCTATTCAAGGATGTGGGCCCCTTGTTCGCTTTCCCTCAGGAAATAAAGTCGCATCCGCGAAGTCCTTTCTTCACATTTCTATGGCGGTGAAGCGCCAGAATCTAGCACAGGTGTACTGTCGTCGGTGATCATTATGATGATTATGTGACCTAGACAGGCCTGACTCAATTCTCGGGATGTTGATAGGAGCTTAGGCGTAAATCTTTCTGGTGTACAGGTGTGACTAACAGCGATAGATTGGTGAGAGCGGATTTTCGTCCAAATTGCTCCTGTTTTACGCACAGTGAAAGCAGGAAAACTCGCGGTGGGCAGCAGTTCTCTCGAAGTGCTCATTACAGTTACTGGATAATCGTGTAACCGCCATTCACTGACATTGATAAGGGTATCGGGAAGTTGGCTCGCACCTGATGCTACAGACAATAAGTGGAACACGTGTTATTTTGAAATGCTCTGTCTACACACGGTCGAGAAGTTGCTGTAAGTGTAAGTAGGGGGCGAACAACAAGTTGAGAATGAGAGGATGTGGCAGCCTGCGAGCTAATTTCAAATACAATGTTGTTGGTGACTTTTCACCAGAGACAGACTGTCCGAACGGGAGTGATATGGGTGCAAATTTTGCAAATCTCGCAACCACCTGCAACATCAGTGTTGACACCGATGCTTCACTGCCGCACAACTATAAAGTTCGTCCATTTCATATATATATATATATATATATATATATATATATATATTAAAAGCCCTAGAGTGAAAAGAACAGAAAAGGAGTGGATGAGGGAGGGGACCTAGTGCTGGCTTATGTCAAGCATTCTGAGGTGCTACACCTCCAACCGCTCAATCAGACAATCTGGAAAGAAACTGACAGTATGAACGCCACTGACATCGATCAGCTGCCATTTCTTGCAACGTCTCCAGCCAAGCACAGGGGGGTCACGGAGACCCCATCCTGGAAGGCGTACAACACCAACAACACTCAAACTCTTCGTGATCTCTTCACGCCCTTCTGCCAAGTCATGCACTGTCCACCTCGAGGTTTGCGCCATCTGAAGAAGGCACGGAGAACAAAACTCATCTCGGTAGACGGTGTTTCGGCATGCGTAGCACATGACCAAGCCATCGTAGTCGGTGGTGCTGGATGATTTCCCCAATTGAAGTACCTGCAGCACAACCAAATACCCGTTTTCTAATCACCTCGTGACTAACACGCTGATGCCATCCAAAACCGGCCAGGCTTCTGAGGCAACGGTGGTCGAAAACCTGGAGACGCCTCACATCATCTGTCCGTAGAGTCCATGTCTCGCATCCATACAACAACATAGCCCTTACTGTAGCCTGGTACACACGACCCTTAAGATCTAGTGAGATGCCTTTTTGACGCCACAAGTGACGCATATTAGCAAACGTGATTCGAGCCTTGAGATTCTTGCACTAACTTCATCAGACACACTCCCGTCAGAGCTAATACAACTACCGAGGTATGTAAAGTTTCCCACAATCTCCAGTGATTCTCTTTGAATTTTAAGGGATATGTTCGGACACTGTACGTTCTGAAGCATGAGTTTGCACTCTGAAGGTGCAAGGCGCATGCCAAAAGATGGTATGATGGGGTCAGTCTATTCAACAGGGCTTGTGCTTCACTTTGGTCTTCAAAGATGAGGGTCATGTCATCTGCGTACACCTACAACAGATAGGTTGTTCACACTGGAGAGATGTATAGCTGCTAAGCGTTTACAACGGGAAGAAATATGGGGTTATAATGCACTGCTCATAAGGTTGCTGAAAACTCTTTGGCAGCCCACGACCGGTTGTGCCCTTCTTTGGGGCTTATCAGTTAGGCGAAGTCCTCGAGTTTCCGCCAACTTGAACCCAAGTCGCACGAAATTAGCGAAATACTCTCATTTGCATTACAATTTGGTTTTGATGGGAGGCTCACCTGGAGCCCAGATGAATCTCTCGTGTATGCTGTTCTTAAGCGAGAGATTCAGCTGTACACTAGCGGGCTATCGAAGAGTTTTCAGCAACCTTTTGAGTATTGTATTGCGTCTATACAGTGTATTGCGATATCTCGAATATGGTACCAACGGAAACATGACGCGACCAAGTGCAGTACACATAGCTGAAAAGAACAGCATATACGAGAAATCCAGCTGGGTTGCAGGTCAGTCACCCGTCAAAACCAAATTGGTATACAAATGAGTGTAATTCGCTAAATATGGGGTTGCTTCTCACGGATGTCTGCGGTTTATCAGCGGAAAAAGACTGTATACCCGACTCTTGTGGGTCCACAACACCTAGGGTGGTTTCACCAGCTAGATGGTAAGCACAAGCCGTTCGCAATACCTCAGAATTCAGCACAATACCAGAATCAGTCACAGCTGCTCCTATCATAGTTGACAACAGATGGTGGTGATACAATGATTTGTTCGGCTGCTCAGATTGCCCCCTCCAGAAAAACGTGCGTTAAGCTACGAAACAGACAACCATGCCAGACAGGTTCACGTAATGAGATGTTACGCGAACGAGATCACTCAGTGGTTAAGGCGCCAGCTTACGGATCGGAAAGTCCATGATTCGAACCCAACCTCAGACCTCGACAGCTCGTGTCTAGTCCTAGGCAACCTGGAAGTATCCTGGCCCTCGTAGCTCCTTCCGTTAGCGTGGTAGCTGGGCACCGAAAAGGTACTACAGCTGAACGATTCTTTTTAAGCGAACGAAATCACACCTGATACTAGGGTATAATGGACAAAATCTTTGGCAAGTTTATGTAAAACTGCTTAGCTAACAGAGCTCAGAGGTTACCGGAAAACGTTTGGCCACGAAAAATAATCTACAGGGAAGGAACAACTTCGGAAGAAGGTCGCACTTCGCGTTGCGGATAAGAAGCGTTCACGTATTTACCAATCGATGGATTATTTGTCGACTGACGGTTGTTTATCACTCGTTCCTCCAAGTGTTGAGTTGAAGTATACCTCATATTCGAAAGGACCACCACACAACTTTCTGTTCGAAATGAAGACTAGGGATGTACTAAAATGGAGGGACGAGAGAACGTTGAAATTAGAAAAAATGGGACGACATATGCATGGTCAAGGCTCACCTGTCGCATATCACCATCCGCCGTGAATACAATTGCTTCCAAGCCCTCATCCGTATAGGAAACATTTTCCGCACGACATACTTCAATTAGTCTGGCCATAATTTGTGCCGCGGTTAGGCGAGCGTAGCGCAAAACTGCGCATCGGGATTGGATGGGTTCGATAAGTTTGGAAGAGTCATTGCAGGCCAGTGCGAACCGTGTGGTGCGCGAGTAGATTTCCATTGTGCGTCTTAGGGCCTGTTGCGCACCCTCAGTCATGCTAACAACGCAAATTGAAAGAAAAAATAGCAATAAGGAAAAGGTTTCTGTGATGTTTTCAAAGCCGTTGTCAAGGAAAACTGGGCATCTGGTGGGATATGAGCTCAAACACTGAATAAGACCATAGTTTGGGTTTCCCCTAGCGTACCGACTGCTCCCGTTAATATCCCGATCATCATACTTACAGGAAGGTCCCAAGAGAATATCGTTGACAAAGAGACCGAATAGGACGAATGTGATCTGTCGAATTCCTCTAAAGTGCACTGCTCAACGTCCTTTCCATCTTGATCGAGTAAGCTTGGTACCTGATATGCAAAGGATGCTATCTACAACATGCCCACTGATTTTTCGGATGGATCGACGAAACGGTCGACCATGGTTCCATGCAGGCCCAAAGTTCTGTAAGGCCAATGCACCGATTCCTTCAGTGAATTAATTCATCATACGGGTAGATTTGTTATTGGGGAGTGATCCATGTTTCTCTTTTGACCACACCTGTCGAAGTGAGCAGTTCGAACACAGTCAGTAGGGCACATTGGCAGTGTAGATGGGAGGTGTAACTTTCAGGAAGGTCATACACCTGAAAATAATCACAGAATGCCCGGAACCTACTGAGACCCTAAAACTCCACCAAAATCTCAATAGGGAAGCCGGCAAGCATCCATACCAGTCAACTACTCAATCATTTCAGCAAAAGCCGGTGTGTGTTCAGACACACCACAAAAGCTCTATCGAATATGCTAAGTGTTCAGGCATTTCATAGAAGCACGGTCGATGTTGATCGGTGTTCACTGAATGTCGATCAGACAGCCTGGATCTTTAAATAGCGTCGGGTTGTTGTAACTTTTTCACTCACTTGCTTGTAAGAAAACCGCTGTGTTCTTTGTTGGTGAGCCTTTTTCCGGCAAAGGCACTGGAGTGGAGGCGGACAATCAGATGCAACAGTAACATTTTTTCAGTAAAGAAAACATACAGAAGCCACAAATGGTACCGACAGATTCGTGAAAAAGCTTCGGCCACGGCCCCTGCGGATGTGACCTAATCGTGTTGTCCAGGAAAATGACCGGTATTCAGTCATGTTGTGATCGAATATCAGTCATATGTATCTGTCAAGCCAAACAGGGTTGAGGTAGCCAGGAATCTTGTAAGTGAAGTCAATCTTCGTTGAAAAGCCGAGGAGCACTGTACAGCAGTTTCATCCTTGTTGGGATTGATCAGTGGTGCGTAGCTGACGGAAATCCAGGGGGCTACGAAACCATCATTATCATCATCAAAGACAGCAACATCAATGTTGACACTAGTGCTTCGGAACCACAACCTCAGGAAATTTACATCGCGCACACTGACTGGCTCCTTGAACGAGGACTTTTCAGATCTAAGCTAGAACCACCTCCTGGGTTATTTTCCCTTCTGGGCTATTGGAGAGATGGCATGCGCTTCACACCTTCACAGTGTTAAGAGCAGAAACAAGATGGGGTGGGATCAACCATATACTTGAAGTCGAGCCAATCGACGTGGTAGATAAATTTGTTTATCTGGGAAGCTGTGTAAGTCCCGGTGGGTTGGATGGAGATGAGAGTCCTTCTCGAATCGGGAAGGCAGGGCAGCTCTTACCAATCGCTGACGTGACGTCAGTTTGTCTATCAACAGCAAAATGTACACTGCGGCAGTGCGGTCCATACTGTTCTATGGATCGGAAACGTGGCCTCTACGCGCAGAGGACATAGAAAGCTGTCAGCGTTTGGCCATCGGTGTCTTCGAAGCATTGGTCGGATCTGGTGGAAACACCGGATTAGTAATGTTGAGGTACGCCAAGTGGTCCTAGGAAGAGGGAACTCTCCCACGATAGACGAATTACTCACGCTTCATAGGTTACACTGGTTAGGACGTGTACCTCGCATGTCAGAGGACCATCTGCCTGGCAGAGCTCTTTCCGCCCAGCCGCGTGTTGAGTGGAAGCGACCGAGAGGTGGATAGTGTAAAACCTGGCAACAAAGTATGGAAACACTGATCGGTAAACTTAGTCGGGTGGACAGCTGCTGCCACCATGGATAAGGATCCCGGGACTCAAGTCACCAATGGTTAATGATACTGGCAGAAATGGCCCAATCGCGCAGTCAGTGACACTCCTGCATTAAAGCTATCACCTCCAATGCTTGGCTGTATCTCCCATACCGTGCCACTTTCCGGTGATCGAACCTGAAACAGCTGGAACCAATCTAACCATGGTACGTGGTTTATAGTTGATAACTCAAATTGATTGACTGGTGGACACTATGGGGTCTAGAATTGCTGGGATCCTGGGGGAGAATTGAACTCTGAAACAAACTGACCGGAGAGAGAAAAATTGCAAAAGAGAAGACCAAAAGAGAAATCATTCCCAATAAATTACGGTCAGGTTAGAAATGCGCCTTGATCCGAGTTACGAAGGAAAGTCGAATCACGTCGTAAATCTATCGTGCTTTATTTCATCAGATATATCCTCTACATTTCCCGCTGTTTTCATATCCATCCACAACCTGATTTCTTCACTTTTCACGTTTCAACATATTGTCAATGTGAACCGGTTTTCATACGCCTAAGAATGATGTGGAAAACACAAGCGAGTTGACTACAAGCTCACGAGTTGACTCACATCCTGCGATTGTTTGGTATAAGTCGTGTTGCTACCCCACCGTCTTCGTTGGAGAGAGTCGTGTCTGTGGTTGCTATACTGCGTGGAACACGTACTTAGTGTACTACGGCTAGCTCCTGTGTTAGGAATATCAATTCCTAAAGACGTTGTAGATGATAGCTCTCCAAGCGCGACGGTCAGCACATATTTCGAAGACACTTGGCTCCAAGCGACAAACATCGTAATCTGTCTGAAGCACCCCAAATAACTGATATCGGATTCAATAGTGAAAAGTCATGCTGGTAGCTGAACACCAGCGCGACAACTTCAAACCATTTAAAAATATGGTTTGCCTTTGGTTCATTTTCTGGTTTCTGAAGAAAGTGTCTGAATCACTGTAGGCTGTGTCGTTACAGGTACGCAGTTGTCTTATTCGGAAACAGCAACACCAAACATCATTTTGGACACTCAATAGCGCCCATTTTAAGGATGGTTCTCAAGCACTTATGGTTAAACATAAATCGAACACTGTGGAAACTTAGAGACCAGGCCACACATCCGCAAAGTATGACATGGGAAAAAGCAGCTTAGTTCGAGACCTTAGCTGTTTCGATCACATGGACTCCCAGCATTAGTGGTGGGGGCGGGATGGTTCGGGCTCCATACACCGAGCACGAAATAACTCAGCGGTTAAGGTGCGAACTTAGTGACCGGAAGTCCGCTATTCGAATCCAACCTCGGCATCTCCGCCGGACCTATCTAGGCTTGGGCAACCTGACAGTGCTTCCTTCGGGCGGCATGGCAGCTAGGCACCGGAATGGTGTTACAGCTGAACGAGGCTTGGACAACCTAGCAGTATCCCAGCCCTCATGCTTCCTTCGGATGGCATGGCAGCTAAGCACCGAAAGGGTGTTACAGCTGAATGGTCATTTATTTTTATTTCTAGCACTAGTGGTGTTCCTGTATGAGCCGCAACAGTTGGAAAAACCTTCGTTTGTGTTAAGCTCAAGAACTATCATCGTGGAATGGTGACATATACAATCGAGTGCAGGCCTGACGCTGTCAAAAGGAGCGCCAAGGGGGCCAATGTCGTCAGCGCGGCCAAAAGAAGTTATCCATGAGACTCCGCTTAGTATGGCTTTAGTCCACCATCCACTTTTCCGGTAGTTCGGGTGTGTTTACTGGTTGCACGTCAAGCAGAGATTGCACCTGACCTAGGTGTGACGGGTCGATGGTTGGAACACGCGTGGCGCCTTTTTCTCCAGGAGAGAGGATGCACTAGCATTTCCCACCAAACACCGCGGCTTTGCGGTCAGGCTTTCAACCCAAAGGCTTTGGTTGGTTGCTGTCTAAGTCTTGGTCACAACATTTGTGCGTCAGTCGATACTGACAGTCTCAGACACTTCAAAATCAATTTTCAATGCAAGAGCAGTGGTTGAGCTAACTGTCCCTTTTTATACGGCACCGAATAATTAGTGTTGAACACTGATGTTATGCTGTCGATGATGATGGTTACTAGGAGTTAATCAGGTGGATATTGATCTGTTCGCCGAGCTGGGCAGTTAACTTGCAAACGTTTCGTCACCACTAGAGAATACATCACCAGTGCGTCCACTGATGACCCACAAGCTACCAATATTCCAATCCATTCCCAAGTAAGAGTAAAGAACGACCCATTGACGGCGTTAAAGATTTGCAATGAAAAGTAACCTAAGACTGTAACGAAAGAATAGGAGACGTGCCACGGAGTTGACTGGACCAGTAGAAATCAAACAAAACGCAATAAAGATGAAGACCGAAAGCGAGAAGGAAAAGCTATGAATATCCTTACCTGTCAGCTTCGTCCAAAATGATTATTTTTTGACGTCCCGGAGGCAGGGTCACTTTCTTTTGGGCAAACATCTTGATTTTGTTCCGCACCACGTCAATTCCACGATCATTGGAGGCATTCAGTTCGAGTACGGCCTCCTTGTACGAACTGCCGATGAGGGCATGAGCCAAACAAAGAATACTGGTGGTCTTACCGCATCCTGGCGGCCCCTAAATAGAGCAAGCGATCACTACGACACCTGAAGAGGACTTACCGCGATTATAATATGTGGCACGTTGCCTTCACGTGAGAATGCAGTCAGTCGTAGAATGGTTGCTTCGTTGCCCACAATGTCTGTCAGGACGACGGGCCGGTACTTTTCAACCCAAGGGATATCGTGGGATAACTTCGTATTGGGTACCACAGACTCCATAGCTAAAAGCGTACCAAATAGGGCTGAGAAATCATCAAGTTATTACGCCCAGCGAAAAGTGATCAAATAGTTATCAGCCAATTTGTCAGCTATAAACCGTGTACAGTAGGCACATTCGTTACAGCTCTTACAGTTTCGATCACAAGCAAGTTGGAGAATGTGGGACACAGCCAAGTAGTGGAGGCGATGGCATGTTCAGTTAGTTCGAGAAACAAGTAGCCACACACTGAAGGCGATAGCTTTGATGCATAAGCGCCAGTGACTGCGCGATTGGGTCATTTTTGCCAGGGTCATTAACCATTGGGTACCGGGGTATCATCCACGGGAGCAGCGGTTGTCCACTCGACTGCGTTGAGTGGTTAGTGTTTTTATACTTTGTTATCAGGTCGTACAACGTCAACATCTCGGTCGCTGATGGGTTGATCGCGCCACATCGTTTGATGGGTGGGAAAGGTGTGGGAAAAGGCGGGTGAGCGAACAGCTGCAAGGGAGAATGATACTTCACGGTTCCCCAAGCTGAAGGGCGGTAGATTGAAGTCATGAGCCTTTGACTCAAAATTCGGACCCACATAGCAGTGGGAAAATGTAGACTTTTGCTCGAGAACCCTGACCGTAGCCTCTGACTCAAAAGTTGAACCGTGAATCAGCGGTTGCTAGGGCTTTCTTGGGGACCCTGATCGGAGCCAATGACCCAAGTCTGACCCACTTGGCTGCAGGGAGACAGCCTGGACCGAGGACGCAGAAAATAAATCATTGCTGTCTCACTCTTAATGCGGCTGCGCACAACAGGTTCCTTTTAGGCAGCATCAGACTTTTTGGTTTTACAAGTCGTTCGACCGTGCTGAACAATGCGCCGGCAGCCACGGTCAACCGTTGGGCGATCAGAAAGTAAGGGTTTCAGGACTGACCTTTTCTAACCGTCCTTCGGAAGGGGAAAGGCAGCACCGCTGCTTCCATAAATATGAACATTCTGGTCACCTGGGGGAAATGCCCTACTATCTTCACGCTCTTATTGCAGAGGACAGTACGACTTTACCCCAGACCGCCTCGTAATACAA
>CM030369.1:16204989-16281232 GCA_003604175.2 Clonorchis sinensis | reverse complement strand
CCGGGTGATGAGGGAACTAGGAAATCTGGGCTCTAATCTACGAATTGGTGCTCTAGTCTCAAAGGAGTTGCTTGGAATTGACTGATTCGAATGCAATAATTCCTCCACTGGGCATGCACTCTGAGTATGCGGACACGGATGCGTGTCAGATGCAGATCTGAGCCGAATCGTATTGAATGCTTGCGTACACAGCCTTTTTGAGCTACTATGTAAACCAAACAGTAGTGTGGCACATACATTCGCAGCCCTCAGCACATGCCAATAGGATGCTTTAAACAGTTCTGAAACTTGAAAAACTTCTCAATTATTGCAATGCCACTTCTGATTGCCTAATTGGACCGGTTAAATCCCACACGAATGCTTCATTTAAATTGTGAGATGAAGGCATCTCAGTTTGGAGTAGATGCGTCACCACTAGGGTGCATTTTCTGAATCGTTTCATCCGCACACTGTCAAAACACCGTCGGTCAACGCAGCAAATGCATGTTTGTTCCCAGGATAGTAACTTTCCATTGCGCGCTCGCAAACCACATCGTCACCACTTGAGCACGTTTCATCGTCACGCAGCTGAGGGTGAAAACTGTGCACATCTTCATAGAACGGCCTGAATGATCATGGGTCCCCCAATGGATTGGACCCCAGTCGTTAGATTTTCGAATGAGGGCCCAGTCATCTGTTACTTTTGTGATGGTGAGCGTTCGCTGATGCAAATCGCTGCATTCAGAGATTCGGTTTGAAGAGACCTAGATTAGATTCATCAATTTAGAAGCCAATGCCGGGCAATTTCAAGAAGCAGGAGTTTCTGGATTTCGCTTTCCCGTCAGTGAGGAACTAAGGGCAATTTGCGTGAGAATGTGCCGCTACAGGCGGATACCAGTGTTATGCAACATTTGCCGATGAGGCCAGCCCCACCAGGTTGCCGGTGAACGAATAGAAGCCGCTCGATTGAGTAGCGCAGTTCACCGTTTAATATTTCGACGCCATAACTGTTGAAGTTCGGAAAGCCCATGAATAGTTCTAATCATAGTGGGCATTCACCTACAGTAGCGTTTGTGTTTACACGTACCATGGACTTGGTAACACAGTGGTAAAGAGGGATCTCGCATCAGTGAGACGGATGCACGATAAATTGCTCAACGTTTATCATTCATCATCATTCATCTAGTTCCCGGGTTCGAATTGTCCTCAGAAATCATGGTGAGTTTTCCCAGAGAAACTTCGCAACACAGCATCCGATTGAGACATGCCCCATGAAGCTATATCCCTCCGTCTAGCCCGATGATCGACCAGGGGATGCTCGTCTCAGCCATCTGTGGAAGTCAACTCAGACATCGCCAACATATCGGATACTGTCGACATTCCATCTCACTCATGCATGCCTGGTATGTGCTCATCTGTCCCTCGAAACTGGATATGGTTTACATCGCAATCTGTACCAGACAGCTGGATGTTTATCGTCTGGAAGAGGTTGAAAGAAGATGTTGACGAAAATTCGCATCACGCCCACAGGCTGCGTAATCTGGTCATCCGAATGGGTGTTTTACTCGACTTCATTCTTTCTGAGGTCGTCTTATGACGTCTGTTGTAGGATGTCGAACTGACCCATCGAATTGCACACAAACTGTGCTGATTAGGCAGTGATGATGTCTTACTCAAAATATCGTCCAGGTGAGCATCAGCGAACTCTGGGGTGTTTAGCATGTTTTGTTTAATGAAATAGAGATACATTCGGCAGTCCTGTACATTTCGGCAGCATCAAATTAAGCTGTTTGAATGAAACCAGCTACACCTGACCCATATCATGCAAGCTGATCAGATGAAACACACCTGGAGTGGAGAAACACTTGCCTAGATTGGGTGCACCACAGGCGGACCGGTCAGGCAAACAGGCTCCAGTGTTTCTGCCTCAATTTCTGTACATGAAGCAGGTTTCGAGAGCTCTGAACACTGGGGCCTACGAATTCGAAATTACTAAATCACACATGAGTGTAACAGAGCCATCCATTTCAACCAGTTGGTACACACTCAGTACTGTTCCCTAACAAATCCCGAGTTGTCATCAAACCCACTGCATTTTGCAGTACCGTTTGACACATTGTTTCACTTGGTCTGGCCGCGGTATGGTGAACACAGAATTCTCCAGTATAAACTCACCCTTCACGTATCGTCATCCGGGGAAGAGATCCTATCTTCCGACTTGTCGTTGATCAGGCCAATTTGCCCAACATGTTTGATTCGATTGCCCAGTTGCTAGACCATTATTTGTCCGTGATTTAGCGTGTGTAATTGGTCGAGTGACGCATCTCTACAAGCAACGTGCTTGCACATTTGATTGAGGATTTGATGTGTTGTTCATTGCTGAATTGCCGGGCCTGCTTCTCTTTGGGGAGTGGACAGGGACTTGTGTTGACACAGGGGCACAAAGCAACTGAGTTCTGAGATGCACCGAGGTCCGGGAATTCATCACTCCTCTGCGTCTTCGAGACACACTAACAGGGGCACACAGCAACTGAGTTCTGAGATGCACCGAGGTCTCTGTGCTTACCGGGAATATGTAGACCGTGTTAGTTTGGAATTTGTGGCCAGGATCAAGGGTTGGAGATCGGAATGTGAGGGTTTCACGGCCGACGGATACTAGCCTCGGAAGAATAGAGAATACTTAAGCGAGTATTCCGCTGCTGGGGACGCCTAACGTGTTTAAGAGTGGCGACTCCTAGTTGACCGCATAAACCATGGGTCAGAACAATCGCTGGATGATATCCCACTTGTGTTATACCACGAGACCAGCCGATGAACAAAAAGCTGCTTCGAGATTATCGCGTAAGAAGAAGCGAGAGATAGGTCATCCAGCACTGCCAAAGTGGCTCTCACAAACGATGCCTTTGAAGTCAACGAGTGGAAGTTATGTGGTGTGGTCAGGATTTATCAAATCCACCGGTACATTCCCCCGCTGTATCCCTCCGATACAAGCAGGTTTCGGCCACAGATGGCCGTTTCACACCACTTCTGAGTTGGTAGTGCAACACTCGTGCTCCCTCGCTCATGAATCTAATGAAAATTGTGAGGAAACGCCAACTTTGCCATCCATCTCGGACACTTGGGCACACCAAGTGCGAATGAGTGTCCGTATTGAGGGACAGGTTTCTAACCCAAAATTATGGTAAACTCTGCTGTTGGTGGGGGGGGGGGGAGCTGTCGTGACACTGGTGATAGGTGCGTCGGAAGTCGTCAACAGCTGTCAGGCTATCTGGACTGCATCAACCGTCCGAACAGCTGAGTTTCCGGAACACGCCGATTATTTCGGTTGCTTTAAAGATGGTAGCAATCCGTGCAGTTCATGGGTGGATTTCGAGAGCTCAATAGGTGAGCCAATCTGGCTGTGGCCAGCGTTTTCCACTCTTCGCATACTAGTACGTGCCAGTTCGTCCGCATACCAGATTTCCATGCACGAAACCCTGTGGGAGTGTTTGAGCTTGGGAGGTATCCTGAGCCCCATATGAACGGCGGATTTGGTGGGAAAGGGGAGCATGTCGTTTGAATATCTGGTGACAGGATGATACAATGTGGAGACCTCCCATTAACTTAGGAACTTTGAACTTTCAGTTTTCGCGTTCACAATTCTCGATTTTTGTTTTGGGATGCTGTCAGTGTGTCAAATGCCATCCACCCTCAGAATGCCTGAGTTCGTCAGTCACTTCCTGAGCAGGCATGGTCTGCTGGAAACCAGGATCTTTGAAATTTCGTAGCCTGTATACCACAAAACGTCGCGGACATATTAGGCCGCCTTCCAGAATTTCGCGTTTGGAGAATTAGAACAGAATACACACACTCCTACATGCACACTAAGCGCACCACAGCATATCACCTGGAGAATACACTGGCAAAACACGCTCTCACCTCTGTTACCTGGACAATGCGGCTGAACCCTAGGAAAACATCCGCGGGCTGTGCAAATGTGATGGGTACTAGGTCACAGGGTCAAAGCGTTTGAACGAGTAAACAAACATTTACCTGCACCAGGTGGTCCAGTTCTACGCCTGTGTTGGTTCCACGAATACGTGATTCTAGGCGATCGGTGATCTTCGAGCTGGTTCATTTTGAAACCATACTGATGCAGATCAACACCGACTGGATGCCACTCACGTCTCAAACTAAACCACGCTTCCTCGCGTTTGTGGAATCCAGCAGTTGTGTCAAACCTGGTTTATGTGATCAAACCGAAGTATGGTATCCGCATTCGCGTGTCCGTCTGTGCGTTCGCACGTTACGTCTGACGTGTCAGGTTTTGCCCCTGAGCGTTTCATGTGGATGTGTACGTACTAGCTACTCATCCGAAATATTGATCGTTTGCCTATTGGGGTTTATTGGCAACCTAGCCACAACTCAATCCTCATTGAGTGTGCAGGGACGGGAATGGTAATCTTTGGGTCGGGCTACTGTCATACGATTGATGCGTTCACCGTCATAGGACCGTGTTTAATTGAAGCGGAGGAATGATTTGCAAAACTACAATGTCCTAATCAGCTACCATGTGATTATGCCTTTAGAGGAAGTCTCAACCGGCAGGATACATCGAAGTTTGCGGTCTGCGAGAGTAAACGTGAAAACCTAATTAGTCCGAATTCTTCGTCCGTATCCACGTCAGATACCTCGGAGTATCTGTCAAAATTCTGCAGGAGAACACATATGATTTGGGACGCTAAACGAGCTGAATCGACTGCATAACCATCATGAGCTGGATCGTGAGATACTCAATTCCTCTGGATAACATCTGCGTTTAGTTGTTGTATGGTGAGTTGAACAGGGTATCGACTGACACGGGATGTTAACGGAAGGACCAGCTAGCAATCTCACAGTGACCAATCTCAAAGACCAATCCCAAGCAAAATGTTAAGCACTCAGATTTCTCTGAAGAATGGGCAAACTGTATTGGACGACATTATGGCTTTCCTGAGCGGACAAATGCAAATAGGAGGCTAATCGTCGGTTGTCCGAGAGTGTTCAGCAAAATTATGAATAAATTCTCACCGCTAGTCGACAATGTACACCCTTTATCAGTGCATCGAATTTGAGGTATATGGGCCAGAGGTAATTTGGTTACATCCTAGTTCTATGTCAGTTTGCTCTGCCGGTCCTCGTGTCATGTAGATAAGCTGTCTAGATAAGCTGTTCTCTGATCCAGATCTGTGTTCATCTGAACACTGAGCGTTCCACGGTCTAGTTCAGGCCAATCCGATTTGAATTCAATAGTGACCTCGGATGGTACAAACGCCTCCAGGGTCCGAATAAATACACACATCTTCCTACAAAACATGTCGGACATTGTGGGCGCATTGATACTGACCAGGATGCGGATTAGAGCAACACGACATCGCCGAAATGAGCAGCGTACATGAGGATATCTAACGAGACTCGTTGGTTTATTTTAGTTCGATATGTTACAAAATCTATTCGGACATCGGCCTCGAGGTTGTGTTAGCTGGCATTGTTTGGCGCACGTGTGTGTGGAGGTGTACGCGTGTGAAATAGGCTGTCGCTCGAGTTCATCTCCTCCAGTTGTGTGAGTGTGTGTGCTATTGATTTGCTGCTTGAAACTTCTCTGTTTGCATTATAAAAAACGCGGAGATCACTCACAGAGTAGTATCTATTATTTTTGCAGAGCATGGTCACAGACATAGGAAGTATGTGCAGGCGATGAATTTGGAAGGTTTACAGGAGAATATTAGATAAGAAAAGAGAAACCTCTCATTCAAAGTGAGAATGTGGTGATGTGGAAACACGTGTGGAAAGACCAGAAACCGAGGAAATGACAAACAATACTGAATGCTCTTCAACACGCGGTAAGCGCTAGCACAGTCAAGGCTAGCACATCAGGCAAAAAGTGTCTATCATACAAAGTGCCCGTCAAGGCAAGAATTGGCAATTAACGCCATGTACCACGTATAAATGTTTCGTAAACACGCAGAGAGCCTAAAATGGGAGGCAAACACAATTCAGAGACTGTGACCTTAGGGAATCCCAGTCCAATATCAGCCTTGGCGGATTGAGGAAAGCAGAAAAGAAATTACCATCGGCTGACGGAGCAAACAATCGACATCAAACTAACTGCACTTAGGACTGAGATTATGGCGAGGGAATATTCATCAGAACCATTCCACACAGTCACTCCGCGCCCATCCGAGACTATGCTGATGACTATCACAGTTGCTCGGCGCTGCCGAACAGCGATTAGGTTAGGCTTGATGAAGGAAGTCGAAGTCGAAGCTTTCAGCTTGAAGATTCTGTATCCCAGGCGACGGAGACGGTTCGCGAGTTCCCTTGCAACCCGATTATGACGAGCACATCTGGAGTCATGCGTGATCCAGCAGGACTGCAAAATATGCACCAAACTCTCTGGTTGGTCACAGTTTCCAAGACAGAAAATCGTCTGATCACTATGACCATGCCGAGCTCTTCTAACTCTCGTCCTGAGCAGGTTGCATCGGAGCTGGATACCGCGGATAAGTATCCGAGGAAACACTCGTTCTGGAAATACAAACCATCGGTTAGAATTAGACGAAGCGACCAACTCTCGTAAACCACGACCGTCAACGCTGTTGTCCAGACGATCGGCCCAAGCAGCCACCAGCCCTTTCTTGGTGTTTACGCACGCACCATGGACTCGAATCGGGAGGCTGAGATTCCGAACAATTTTGCCAAATGCGGAATCGTCAACCCCACTGCGTAGTACTCGGCACTAGGTAGAAAAGAGCTTTTCCAAACGCGCTCCCCGCTGCATCGGGATTGTTGTGCTCAGACTTGAGGTACCAAGTCCCCCAAGTTGTTTACCGGCGTGGATGTAGCTGATCGGGGTGTCCTTCGGTAGACATAGCCAGTCACGCATAGATTGGCTGATGTAATTGTTCAACCTTTTGAGCGTGTTTCTGTGGACTTGATCGAGCACGAGCGAATATGTTAGCCTTGGTATCAGGTAGTTCCTCGTGATCTCCATTCTTTGATGCGGCTTCAACGGAGCACGCGTCATTCCATCGAGCAATTTGAGTAGGTGCTGTCGGTGACTAAGGACTCCTTTCCCCTTGAAAGTATAGTGGATGCCCAACTATGTTACGGTGTCTGGCGGACCCAGAGTAGTGATGGGTTCCCGAGCGAAGCAAAATCGTTCGACTGAGACTGCTGTCGCCCGATGTTTCCTGTCCCCACAAATCACCATCACTTCCGTCTTTCGGATGTCTATCTTCATGTCACCTCTTCCCAAATCGACCGCAGCAGCTTCAAGCTTCTCTCTGAGGCGAGCCTGACTTTCTCCACACACGACCCAATCGTCAACAAAGGTAAAACCATCTACTAGGGTGTCATGGAACTGGTATCCTAGTTGCGGCATCGAAAATCCGGGCACCGCATCCATTGCCATGATGAACAATAATGGGGAGAGTGGATCTCCTCGCCTCACACCTCTGTGGCAGTGAACTTTGGAATTGGGGAAATCTGCTACAGCATTCTCATAGGACTTTGCAATGTATCAAATTGGAAGTGAGGTGCTCCAAACGCCTCAGCAGATTTCACGATTGTGTCATGCGAAACCGAATCAAACGCTATGGAGATATCAACAAACGCCAAGCTGAGGTTAGAAGCAGTCGCTGAAGAGTGACAAAGCAGTTTTCCAGGTGTGTGGAAATGTCCTGGAGGCGTGGAGGTCCAGAAGCCAGAGGACTTGCTCCGGTGTCATGAGGCCAGACTGCAACCCTCGAGCAAATGCCAGAAGGTCAACACTAGCATGCGAACTGTCAGAATGGGATTCCAACAGTGACACGGCGCAATCCACGGTTCGTTTAAACCAGACGATATGGTCATCGGCTTCTGAGGAGTAGGCTGCTATTTGACCGATGGTTTGGTCAGGGCCACCAAACGATCATTCGTCCTGTTGTGCTTGCCAGTTAAGCACCCGTAACCTAGTTTTGACGCTGATAGCCGATCGACCAGGAAAATACTGCTCCAATCTCGCGAACAGCGCGGTTTGCGTGCCACAAGACGGATATATATTGTTAGCCAGGCGCAAGAGCGATTGTGACTTTTGTTGAGACCAGCGGGTACCAGAACGCTTCACTCGCCCAAGCTTATCTGCATTATGTTTGGTGCGGTGTGCGTGCCGGCGATGTTGACTCAGGCCAATCTTTGTCGGGAAAAGGCGGGAACAATCAGTGCAGGCCAATTTGGCGACCATGTTTGTACCTACACTTTCATTGTTGTGAACTCGATGGTGGTCTACCAAGCCAGCTTTCGATTAAAAGCACTTGCCACATTCCTCACACGCGAGCCCCACGAGTCTCTCCTGTGTACTGGTTGGAACTGGTGCGGAGGCGCCAGATAATTCGTAGTGTACATTGTCGAAAGTAACCGGCACATTGAAACCAAACAGGGTGGGTAGCTCTGTCTGGAGTTGCTGAGATCTCAGCTCACCCAGATTGAAGTCCACGCTACCAAGGAGGTGGTGCAGCTCGCCGATGTGTGTGGACGATACTGCTCTGCTTGTTTGAACTCTTTCAAAGATTTGAGTCATTTGTGCATAACCTAGATGGTTCAGCCGTACTGGTCGCTTGTGTCCACAAATCCTCAGAAGGATGGGCAGCATGCACTGGACGATATTGAGGTTTACCTGATAGTTGTCATTTATTCAGGGTTTGTAATGTACCGGACTCAGGTTGAAATACCTAGTCTACACAGTACTATCGGGCATAAATAAGGGCACTTTTAAGAGCGCTTGTTTTGCGTGAAATCCACTGAACTATCAAGAGCAGGTTGCATCTAATAGGGGCTTTCCGTGTATCATGCAGATACCAACCATAGTCTGAGACTGTAGGCACTATGTCATGAACCATTTCACACAAATTCCCATTTGACTTTGGAATTCAACATGATGTGGCTAATAATTTTGCAGTCATGTCCTTGGCAGGCGAGGATCTCGTTTGAAACTTATGGTTGAAATTTGTGGATTTTTTTGACGGTTGAAGACAGACCTCAATGTGCAGGATTTCAGCGGTATAACTAGAAGATGGGTTTCCGTGAGAGAAGTTGACTGCCTACTGTAGTCTCCAAATGCTGACAGTTCACGGTGAACGAAGCACGCAGTCTAGTCAGGCGGTCATGTTGATAAGTCTGCTGGCCACACAGGAACACCGCAGATTGGGCGCCAACCGACCTGCGAACTATTTCACCGCTTCAGCAGTCACTCGCCGTCGCAGTGCATGTTCAAATCAGCCAAATTGTGAATCATCCACAAAACACTTTCGACTCCACTGGGATCACCAGATCGACACGTCCCTAGCACCAGTTTCAAGAATCAAATATGCACTCTCGAATCCATCCATACCGCTTGTCAGCCCATCAGGTGTGAAATTTGCAGCGGAATTGAGTCAAATGAAGCATGCTACAGCCCCAAAATAACCATCATCGTAGTGAATTCGAGCGGCATCGCGAATAATGCAGAAAGTATCTCAGATGAGTAGCGGCTTTCTTTGTTCGCCAAGTTACGTTTTGGCCGAATAGAGTACCAGATAAATCAAGGCTGACTACAAAGCGAACCTTTAGAGAATTTCGGTCATCCGACTGTTGGATGCGTCAGAGTGGTTTGCGTTCGTAACAAATTGGGATATGAATTGGGATATGAATTTATCATAGGAGCAAGAGAAAGGGTAGTTGAGCACGTCCCATACCTCACCATTCCGGACTCCATTGGTCTTCTAGTTGGTCCAATACTCAAAATGTTTGCTTATGACACGGCTGAGAAAGTGTTCATTGAAAATCCAATGCACCGGGTGAGAAGTGAGTAGGTAGATTTTCGTGGCGTTTCCACGTGGACGGCTACATGGAACCTGTGCCGCGAGAATATGGACAGGCAAATTCCGCGTATAAAACCCACTCTCCAAGTAGTTTGATAAAACTGGACCCAGGCACGCAAACCCGCACACATCCACACATATGGACGATAAAATTCATGGTCTTTCCAAAACCCGTCCACCAATCCCTCGTTGGCCCAACAGTGTGCTGGGACTCAGGGGACGAATCTGACGGACGTGCAGCGACCGTAAGATCCAGGCTATTCACTGAACCGGAGAAAAACAGACCAACATTGGTAGGCACCACATGACCCTAATTACTTGTTTATTTGTCCCAGTCACGTGCATCCCGATGAATATATATATTCACCCGCAAACACCCATGCATTAGGTTGTACGTTCAGTTGCAATCTCACTATCAACTATGCAGATGCTCTTCACAAATTTCCTCGTGAGCTGTCTGGGTGTCGGTACGTGATTGCTGCTGCATTTAGCAAGCCAAATGTATTTGCTCGTTGTGTTACCGGTTGAGAACGCCGGGACTTTGGTTTGCTTTTCTACTCTTCTCCTAGAATAACGTAGATTCCAGTAACATGGTCTCGCTTCAATGCATCTGGCATTCGCATTTCATTGTATTTCAGTTCTTTATGGGATGTATGGTGAGTCCCGAGGTTTTGAATATCCTCTAGTATTCCGTTAGCCATATCACGAGAGGATCAATCGATCTGTACATTTTGTGTGGCATACATGCAAAGGTAGTCTGATACGGTTGCGAACCACAGGCGTTCTTCAAGTGCTACCGTAATCGCTGGCCCATCAAACTGTGGCCAGCTCATTCTCGCGACTAGTTGAGTTTTAGTCAATCCACCGCAATTTTTCGCAGAACAGCATCTAGGATTATAATTTAATCCGAAAATCCATCTTGAACATACCGCATAACGAGTCTAGAGAATTGCCGACACGATCACCAACTTCGTCTGAGTTTCCACTTGTGTTACATGTGGATTTATCGTGTGAATTTCTTCCATCTCCTCCCTAGGTGTTAATGTCTATGCCCAAATGTACTTTGGGGAAGGTACGTGTTTCAATCAAGTTCACTTCTAATCACATGATTTTCAATAATTCATGACTAATCGCTGTGTTCTCATCAGACCGATGATTCTCGATTAATAGTGCATGTTGATTCCGCATGTAAATCAACGGTGATCAGCGGTAATTTTCCTTGTGTTCTGACTACTCACAAGTAACGAGACCTAGCCCGTTTACTATAGCGCCGTTTTTCTCTTGCTGCTGGTTTCCCCTCTGTTTCGGACCTACGTAAAGTCTGCTTATTCTTCAGTAACTGATGTCAATAATTGTTCTCTGTCCGTCATTGGTCGTAAGTTCTCAGTTCTACCTATTCTCGAGCGTCTGCTCCAACAGGAAACTGGAACGATCGAGAATCGAACTCACAGCTCCTCGGATGGCAGGCAGGCGTACTACACACTACACCAACATGGCGCCAGCACATTTTATTTTTGTATTATCTGTGTACTACATCTGCCAGATGGCTTTTGGAGAGATTTGTTTTAAAGAGACTCAATCGTACAGTGTGATTTGTCACGTGACACGAGCTACCGCGTCGCACCACCGACCGAAAGACAGTCCCATTACCTCCCGAACGTACTGATTTTTTCTGCGCCGTTATCACCCTATACGGCCAACTCATACTGACAAGCCGTCCGTATATGTATGTTTGTACATCGTTTAGTGCTTGTTGTTGCTCCTAGAAATCCCTGCCGCTTCATTGACTATTTTCCGCTCTCGCTGATTTCGCCATTATTGATTGTACGTTCGCTTACTTAACGATGCTTACTAAACCGTTGTTCGTAGAACCAGTACCTCTCAGTCCTCAATACATCGTCTGCTGCCCACGTCTGTCTGCTCCTGTTGTCTACTGGTTACGAACTGCGTATAATCTAATAGTCGCAAACGTCCTGTGAGATCCATACACGCCCGGAAATTACAGTGCACGCATACATACACAAACACACACACACACACGGGATACTAAACGTTTGAGATGATGATCTGGACTCGTTGTTCGGTACCGACAAAGGCGCATTCGGTTTTTCGTAGGGAATTAGCATGTGTTCAGATTGATAGGATAGAGTGTCGTGTGTCATGATGGCCCGTACTTGAGTTCGCGTCAGGAGACCAGACACTAGTTGGCCTCCTATGCTGGTAGGAAAGAGATGATCAAACGTCTGGGTGCCGTTGGTTCGACTCGCTTTCCAGGATGGGATCCACGCGATCCCCAATGTGCATGACTGGAGGTGTTGCGAGATATGGCGTCCGATCTACGTCACCGGATATGTTGTTGTCGGTTTCTATTCGGATGAGTAGTACACTTGCACGCGTCTGATCTACACCGCTATGATGAGTGCATGTGGCGACCAGAATGCCTTCGGGAAGGTGTATCTTGGATGATCTCAACCATATAGACTGTATCTGGGCCAGGTTACTTGCGGATCAAATTGCGGAATTCTATTCGATTTGTGCCTGATGCATAGAACACACCGATATTTTATGATTTCCGGACAAATGTATTGAGTCCATCTTAAAATGTGGCTGAACATATTTAATTGAAAAAGACTTGAGCGACATCGACACACAAGAAACAACGAAAACCAAGTTCCTTCACCGACTTATATGGAAACCCAGTGCCTTCCACTGCATCCCAACTCGAACGGCACTGCCAAGTCAGTTTAGATCAGCGTATAGATACTGAAGCAGAAAGGCTATTGAGACATCCGTGCATCTCACTCAACACTCATGTGCCGCCCAAATTCACAAATGCTATTAGATATGTGGAATTGAATGTCGATCGCGATAAAGTCACGGAATCCGCAGCAGTTACTCCAAGCATGGTCCTTGCCTTCACCTATCTCGCCTGCGCGTTGGCATCCTCGGTCAATCGTTGGAGCTGTGCTGAACGCGATTCGTCTGTCGATCCAAATCCGTTCGAATATCCGGTAAGATCAATGAGCTATTGTTCCTCGCATAACGAGTCTACAGAATTGCCGCCACAATCACCAACTTTGTCTGAGTTTCCACTTGTGTTACATGTGAATTTATCGTGTGAATTTCTTTCATCTTCTCCCTAGGTGGTAATGCCTATGCTCGACCCTACTATGGGAACGGTACGTGTTTCAATCAAGTTCACTTCCAATCACATGATTTCCAATAATTCATGACTAATCGATGTATCCTCATCACACCGATGATACTCGATTAATAGTAGACAGACTCACATGACACTAAGCGTTTGAGATGATAATCTACACCAGTGGTTGGGCATCGAGAAAGACGCTTTCGGTCTCCCGTAGGGAATTAGCGTCTGTTGAATTTGACACGATAGCCCGTCGTGAGTGATGATGGCCCGTACTTGAGTTCGCGTCAGGAGACCAGACACTAGTTGGCCTCCTATGCTGGTAGGAAAGAGATGATCAAACGTCTGGGTGCCGTTGGTTCGACTCGCTTTCCAGGATGGGATCCACGCGATCCCCAATGTGCATGACTGGAGGTGTTGCGAGATATGGCGTCCGATCTACGTCACCGGATATGTTGTTGTCGGTTTCTATTCGGATGAGTAGTACACTTGCACGCGTCTGATCTACACCGCTATGATGAGTGCATGTGGCGACCAGAATGCCTTCGGGAAGGTGTATCTTGGATGATCTCAACCATATAGACTGTATCTGGGCCAGGTTACTTGCGGATCAAATTGCGGAATTCTATTCGATTTGTGCCTGATGCATAGAACACACCGATATTTTATGATTTCCGGACAAATGTATTGAGTCCATCTTAAAATGTGGCTGAACATATTTAATTGAAAAAGACTTGAGCGACATCGACACACAAGAAACAACGAAAACCAAGTTCCTTCACCGACTTATATGGAAACCCAGTGCCTTCCACTGCATCCCAACTCGAACGGCACTGCCAAGTCAGTTTAGATCAGCGTATAGATACTGAAGCAGAAAGGCTATTGAGACATCCGTGCATCTCACTCAACACTCATGTGCCGCCCAAATTCACAAATGCTATTAGATATGTGGAATTGAATGTCGATCGCGATAAAGTCACGGAATCCGCAGCAGTTACTCCAAGCATGGTCCTTGCCTTCACCTATCTCGCCTGCGCGTTGGCATCCTCGGTCAATCGTTGGAGCTGTGCTGAACGCGATTCGTCTGTCGATCCAAATCCGTTCGAATATCCGGTAAGATCAATGAGCTATTGTTCCTCGCATAACGAGTCTACAGAATTGCCGCCACAATCACCAACTTTGTCTGAGTTTCCACTTGTGTTACATGTGAATTTATCGTGTGAATTTCTTTCATCTTCTCCCTAGGTGGTAATGCCTATGCTCGACCCTACTATGGGAACGGTACGTGTTTCAATCAAGTTCACTTCCAATCACATGATTTCCAATAATTCATGACTAATCGATGTATCCTCATCACACCGATGATACTCGATTAACAATTCACGCACACACGGACGCACGGGACACTAAGCGTTTGAGATGATAATCTACACCAGTGGTTGGGCATCGAGAAAGACGCTTTCGGTCTCCCGTAGGGAATTAGCGTCTGTTGAATTTGACACGATAGCCCGTCGTGAGTGATGATGGCCCGTACTTGAGTTCGCGTCAGGAGACCAGACACTAGTTGGCCTCCTATGCTGGTAGGAAAGAGATGATCAAACGTCTGGGTGCCGTTGGTTCGACTCGCTTTCCAGGATGGGATCCACGCGATCCCCAATGTGCATGACTGGAGGTGTTGCGAGATATGGCGTCCGATCTACGTCACCGGATATGTTGTTGTCGGTTTCTATTCGGATGAGTAGTACACTTGCACGCGTCTGATCTACACCGCTATGATGAGTGCATGTGGCGACCAGAATGCCTTCGGGAAGGTGTATCTTGGATGATCTCAACCATATAGACTGTATCTGGGCCAGGTTACTTGCGGATCAAATTGCGGAATTCTATTCGATTTGTGCCTGATGCATAGAACACACCGATATTTTATGATTTCCGGACAAATGTATTGAGTCCATCTTAAAATGTGGCTGAACATATTTAATTGAAAAAGACTTGAGCGACATCGACACACAAGAAACAACGAAAACCAAGTTCCTTCACCGACTTATATGGAAACCCAGTGCCTTCCACTGCATCCCAACTCGAACGGCACTGCCAAGTCAGTTTAGATCAGCGTATAGATACTGAAGCAGAAAGGCTATTGAGACATCCGTGCATCTCACTCAACACTCATGTGCCGCCCAAATTCACAAATGCTATTAGATATGTGGAATTGAATGTCGATCGCGATAAAGTCACGGAATCCGCAGCAGTTACTCCAAGCATGGTCCTTGCCTTCACCTATCTCGCCTGCGCGTTGGCATCCTCGGTCAATCGTTGGAGCTGTGCTGAACGCGATTCGTCTGTCGATCCAAATCCGTTCGAATATCCGGTAAGATCAATGAGCTATTGTTCCTCGCATAACGAGTCTACAGAATTGCCGCCACAATCACCAACTTTGTCTGAGTTTCCACTTGTGTTACATGTGAATTTATCGTGTGAATTTCTTTCATCTTCTCCCTAGGTGGTAATGCCTATGCTCGACCCTACTATGGGAACGGTACGTGTTTCAATCAAGTTCACTTCCAATCACATGATTTCCAATAATTCATGACTAATCGATGTATCCTCATCACACCGATGATACTCGATTAATAGTAGACAGACTCACATGACACTAAGCGTTTGAGATGATAATCTACACCAGTGGTTGGGCATCGAGAAAGACGCTTTCGGTCTCCCGTAGGGAATTAGCGTCTGTTGAATTTGACACGATAGCCCGTCGTGAGTGATGATGGCCCGTACTTGAGTTCGCGTCAGGAGACCAGACACTAGTTGGCCTCCTATGCTGGTAGGAAAGAGATGATCAAACGTCTGGGTGCCGTTGGTTCGACTCGCTTTCCAGGATGGGATCCACGCGATCCCCAATGTGCATGACTGGAGGTGTTGCGAGATATGGCGTCCGATCTACGTCACCGGATATGTTGTTGTCGGTTTCTATTCGGATGAGTAGTACACTTGCACGCGTCTGATCTACACCGCTATGATGAGTGCATGTGGCGACCAGAATGCCTTCGGGAAGGTGTATCTTGGATGATCTCAACCATATAGACTGTATCTGGGCCAGGTTACTTGCGGATCAAATTGCGGAATTCTATTCGATTTGTGCCTGATGCATAGAACACACCGATATTTTATGATTTCCGGACAAATGTATTGAGTCCATCTTAAAATGTGGCTGAACATATTTAATTGAAAAAGACTTGAGCGACATCGACACACAAGAAACAACGAAAACCAAGTTCCTTCACCGACTTATATGGAAACCCAGTGCCTTCCACTGCATCCCAACTCGAACGGCACTGCCAAGTCAGTTTAGATCAGCGTATAGATACTGAAGCAGAAAGGCTATTGAGACATCCGTGCATCTCACTCAACACTCATGTGCCGCCCAAATTCACAAATGCTATTAGATATGTGGAATTGAATGTCGATCGCGATAAAGTCACGGAATCCGCAGCAGTTACTCCAAGCATGGTCCTTGCCTTCACCTATCTCGCCTGCGCGTTGGCATCCTCGGTCAATCGTTGGAGCTGTGCTGAACGCGATTCGTCTGTCGATCCAAATCCGTTCGAATATCCGGTAAGATCAATGAGCTATTGTTCCTCGTATAACGAGTTTACAGAATTGCCGCCACAATCACCAACTTTGTCTGAGTTTCCACTTGTGTTACATGTGAATTTATCGTGTAAATTTCTTTCACGTTCTCTCCAGAGGATATGGCCTATGCCGAACCGTTGAGCGAGCCCGGTACGTGCGTCAATCAAGTTCACTTCCAATCACATGATTTCCAATAATTCATGACTAATCGATGTATCCTCATCACACCGATGATACTCGATTAATAGTAGACAGACTCACATGACACTAAGCGTTTGAGATGATAATCTACACCAGTGGTTGGGCATCGAGAAAGACGCTTTCGGTCTCCCGTAGGGAATTAGCGTCTGTTGAATTTGACACGATAGCCCGTCGTGAGTGATGATGGCCCGTACTTGAGTTCGCGTCAGGAGACCAGACACTAGTTGGCCTCCTATGCTGGTAGGAAAGAGATGATCAAACGTCTGGGTGCCGTTGGTTCGACTCGCTTTCCAGGATGGGATCCACGCGATCCCCAATGTGCATGACTGGAGGTGTTGCGAGATATGGCGTCCGATCTACGTCACCGGATATGTTGTTGTCGGTTTCTATTCGGATGAGTAGTACACTTGCACGCGTCTGATCTACACCGCTATGATGAGTGCATGTGGCGACCAGAATGCCTTCGGGAAGGTGTATCTTGGATGATCTCAGCCTGATAGACCACAACTCTTTGCACCAAACAATCTCCCCCACAAATCTGATTCGATTTCATATGTTCTCAGCCACTTCGTCGCCGTCCAATCACTTGTCAGTCGTTCTCATTCGATGTGGTTTTATTCCACTCTTCGTAGTATGCCCTCCTGGTAAGTTCTCCCATCTCATTCGCACTCGCCTGCACCCGTTTTCGCATAGTGTGATTTCCTAAGCGTTATTTATTAGTCAGTATTATTAGGCGGACCATTCTAACCGCAAATTGACTTCTACCACACAATCGCGCATAAATTCTTCCGTCATTTCATCTTTGCTATGTGTTTGGCGCTGAATTTCAAACGACCTCAGGTAACTATCGAATTGGAGGTCCCCAAACGATGCCTTGCACATCGCAAGATAGAACAAATTACTGTGGCCATTAACTTACCCAAATCATGTGATCGATAACCCACTTGACCCGGTTCCACACCGGTTAGTGCGATGTCTGATGTGCTCCGATTTTCCTCTTCTGTTCGATTCTGCAATCCTCCACTTCCGTATGTTTCATCCTTCCGACAGGTTGCACATGCTACAGATGCAAGCCGCGCTGTGTTGGTATGTCCACACTCACACTCACTGTCACAACATCCTCCCCTATATGACAACATTCGCATCAAGCACAACTAGGTTTGCTGTCGTATCGATTTTGAATAAGTTGGATATATTACTTCACATATTACATTCGACTGTGCCGCGTAAATCCATCGACCCGCCAACAAGACTCCCACTGTATGCATTCTATGCGCTTGTGTTCTACACTTGTGTTCCACTGTAATCGGACATTGTTTTCTCTGTCACAATCACCAACAGGTTGCAACTGCGCTAACCCTCTCCGATGCTCACCTGGTAAGTCAATCTATCCACTTCGAGATTTGGCTGCACAGTAGAGTTATCAGCTGATTTAGCGGATTCATCCCCTTCTCGTTCTGTCCATCGTTGTTTGGACCTCCGAGCATTTGAGGAGGAGTGTAAGCGAAAGACAACAGCGCCTGTCCTATCCGATTATCACACAACACAATGTTAGAGTGACGTCCAAGAGGGAGAACATGAAGGAAGCTTCCCAGTTCCCAGGTTGCTTCCAAGCTTACATTTAGTGACGGCGTGATCGCGAGCAGTCGGGCGACCACTTAGTTTCGTTCAACGAAATCACTGGCCAACTGTCCCGCTCTGCTGAGCACGGTAGCCAATCAACGACTGAGAATTTTCCACCAGTTTCAGCCCATGCAGTTTCGTTCGTTTCTGGAACCAGTCAATGCTCTTGTCCGTGGGCTACTGAAATCTCATCTTACCTGAAGCACATTCACGAGTGTAATCAGGGGGCACAAAATTGCCGTTTTCTGTGTTATTGTTCAATTCCTAGATTAGTGGCGGTCGATGTAATGCCATTGATGCCGTGTGTTGCTGTGTGTTGCGCCGGTTTCCGCATTCCTCCTCAAGTTTTATGTGAAACGAACGCCCTACCATTACATGCAATCTGAAAACATTGCAGTAATATGCTCCTCCTTGTATCAACAGGTTGCAAGTGCTGCTACTGCGATCCGGTAACTGGCGGTAAGTCTCATTTCCACGATTGCAATCGTTTTCTCTCACGTTTTTGTGGCTACTACCTGAACAAAACGCCGGTTCGGCCATTTATACGTCCGTTTATCGTGAACCTTACGTAGCGTTCTGTTAGATGGGTCCTGATGAATTTCCGCTACGTGTTTGCACACAATCCGAATTTTGACTTCACGGAAATGTGACGCACATTTTGAATGCATCGTGACAATTCAATCCGGTTCCGTGTGATCGACCGCACAACATTGCATTCAACCGATATCTTCTATCCTCCCTCCCATAGTGTGCACTTGTCTAGATCCCTCCATGTGCAATTGCCGTAAGTTGCTCTCAGTCTTTACCACACTGAACAACGCTCATTGCTATCATATATAATTGTGTCACAATGCACAGCAATGCACAGTTTATATGTGGATACGTGTGAGGAGGCTCACACTCACTGTCACAACATCCTCCCCTATATGACAACATTCGCATCAAGCACAACTAGGTTTGCTGTCGTATCGATTTTGAATAAGTTGGATATATTACTTCACATATTACATTCGACTGTGCCGCGTAAATCCATCGACCCGCCAACAAGACTCCCACTGTATGCATTCTATGCGCTTGTGTTCTACACTTGTGTTCCACTGTAATCGGACATTGTTTTCTCTGTCACAATCACCAACAGGTTGCAACTGCGCTAACCCTCTCCGATGCTCACCTGGTAAGTCAATCTATCCACTTCGAGATTTGGCTGCACAGTAGAGTTATCAGCTGATTTAGCGGATTCATCCCCTTCTCGTTCTGTCCATCGTTGTTTGGACCTCCGAGCATTTGAGGAGGAGTGTAAGCGAAAGACAACAGCGCCTGTCCTATCCGATTATCACACAACACAATGTTAGAGTGACGTCCAAGAGGGAGAACATGAAGGAAGCTTCCCAGTTCCCAGGTTGCTTCCAAGCTTACATTTAGTGACGGCGTGATCGCGAGCAGTCGGGCGACCACTTAGTTTCGTTCAACGAAATCACTGGCCAACTGTCCCGCTCTGCTGAGCACGGTAGCCAATCAACGACTGAGAATTTTCCACCAGTTTCAGCCCATGCAGTTTCGTTCGTTTCTGGAACCAGTCAATGCTCTTGTCCGTGGGCTACTGAAATCTCATCTTACCTGAAGCACATTCACGAGTGTAATCAGGGAGCACAAAATTGCCGTTTTCTGTGTTATTGTTCAATTCCTAGATTAGTGGCGGTCGATGTAATGCCATTGATGCCGTGTGTTGCTGTGTGTTGCGCCGGTTTCCGCATTCCTCCTCAAGTTTTATGTGAAACGAACGCCCTACCATTACATGCAATCTGAAAACATTGCAGTAATATGCTCCTCCTTGTATCAACAGGTTGCAAGTGCTGCTACTGCGATCCGGTAACTGGCGGTAAGTCTCATTTCCACGATTGCAATCGTTTTCTCTCACGTTTTTGTGGCTACTACCTGAACAAAACGCCGGTTCGGCCATTTATACGTCCGTTTATCGTGAACCTTACGTAGCGTTCTGTTAGATGGGTCCTGATGAATTTCCGCTACGTGTTTGCACACAATCCGAATTTTGACTTCACGGAAATGTGACGCACATTTTGAATGCATCGTGACAATTCAATCCGGTTCCGTGTGATCGACCGCACAACATTGCATTCAACCGATATCTTCTATCCTCCCTCCCATAGTGTGCACTTGTCTAGATCCCTCCATGTGCAATTGCCGTAAGTTGCTCTCAGTCTTTACCACACTGAACAACGCTCATTGCTATCATATATAATTGTGTCACAATGCACAGCAATGCACAGTTTATATGTGGATACGTGTGAGGAGGGTGGCCACATCGTAAACCAGCCCCCCCCCTCCCCAACCACTGTCTCCTACAGTGTCTTCTCCGTTCACATCTAACGCTGTGATGTGATGTGATGCGTCGTGAACAGCGGGGAGGCTTTGAATGGAGGCATGGAGGCGGTGCTCGTCGCAGTCGCGATAAATTGTCCTCTTCGACTGTCTCGATTGTATGTGGTCTCGTCCTTGATGTTGATTAGAGAGACAACGTTCATGACCAGTGTTCATGTGTGAATGCCAGTATATCTAGTCATTCGAATCAGTACACTAACTCCGTACAAAGATTATTCGCCGTGCTCCGCTGCGCAAGTGTTCCCATATCACCTAGATTCGCAGTTGAATTCTCGTCCACAGCAGGTTCCCTCAACAACTGCAAGGAATCCGAGTGAATTTCAAATAGATCTGGTTTGGTCTTCGTCTCACCTGTGTGGTCCACACTCTCCAATTCTCACAGCTCGTTACAGCACACTAGCACCCACACCGTTTCTATGCTGCTTAGTGAGATTCGGCCAATGAGTATTCACCGTGATGGGACTGTCACACACACACACACACACACACACACACACACACACACACACACACACACACACACACACACACACACACACACACACACACACACACACACACACACACACACACACACACACACACACACACACACACACACACACACACACACACACACACACACACACACACACACACACACACACACACACACACACACACACACACACACACACACACACACACACACACACACACACACACACACACACACACACACACACACACACACACACACACACACACACACACACACACACACACACACACACACACACACACACACACACACACACACACACACACACACACACACACACACACACACACACACACACACACACACACACACACACACACACACACACACACACACACACACACACACACACACACACACACACACACACACACACACACACACACACACACACACACACACACACACACACACACACACACACACACACACACACACACACACACACACCCCCTCCCCCCCTGTCTCCTACAGTGTCTTCTCCGTTCACATCTAACGCTGTGATGTGATGTGATGTGATGTGTGTGATGTGATGTGATGTGATGTGATGCGTCGTGAACAGCGGAGGCTTTGTGAATGAGCGCATGGGAGGCGGTGCTCGTCGCAGTGCGTAAATCGCCTCTTCGACTGTCTCGATTGTATGTGGTCTCGTCCTTGATGTTGATTGAAGAGGACACGTTCATGACCAGTGTTCATGTGTGAATGCCAGTATATCTAGTCATTCGAATCAGTACACTAACTCCGTACAAAGATTATTCGCCGTGCTCCGCTGCGCAAGTGTTCCCATATCACCTAGATTCGCAGTTGAATTCTCGTCCACAGTAGGTTCCCTCAACAACTGCAAGGAATCCGAGTGAATTTCAAATGGACCTGGTTTGGTCTCCGTTTCTCCTGTGTGGTTCACACTCTCCAATTCTCACAGCTCGTTACAGCACACTAGCACCCACACCGTTTCTATGCTGCTTAGTGAGATTCGGCCAATGGTATTCACCGTGATGGGACTGTCACACACACACACACACACACACACATTCGTAGTAAGGGGTTATTCCGAGAGCGGAGGCGGCACGTGGTTATTTTCATAGCATCTTCATAAACTGACTGACTTATTTAGTAGTCACTATCACTTTGTGATTCCGATTCGAATACAAGCGCCAAAGTGTTAATGTTATTTCGAATTGATGACGTTTTGTTCATTACTTCGTGCGTTCTCGCTTTCTCTCTGTAGGCTCGAATGCCCCTGTACCATCTGGACCCGTTTATGGGAGCGCATATGTGTACTGAGGAGGTGAGAATAGAGAACATTCAGTCTTTTCCACTGCTCTTTCCAATCCTCGAACTGTCCTTGCGAACGACAAATTACATGGTGTCAGCACATCACTAAACTAACTCTGATCTGTGAAATGCTGAGCAACATCCCTAATCAACATCCATTCAAAACATCCGTTTCTATTGAGTTGTTCATTAAGTTATGGATGTGGATGCACAATTTGGCATAGAAACATATCAGCCAAATGTCTTCCACCACTTTATCAATGCACTGTGTGTTTTTCTATCAGTGCTTTTGTGAATTTTACCTGGTCTTCCTCAATTTAATTCCCCACTCCCTAGGATTGGCAGCACACGTGATGGGTCAATGTGAGGAAACGCTCGCTCGTTTCTCGTTGCTCGTCTGGCAGCTCTCGATTGGCTTTCTCTTCTGATATTTCAATTTGCTCTATTTGTGCACTGACCTCGATGCTTTGCTCAATAAAACACAGTTTGAATCACTAACTGCATTTTCTCGATATTTCCCAGCAAACGATGTATCCGGGTGATGAGGGAACTAGGAAATCTGGGCTCTAATCTACGAATTGGTGCTCTAGTCTCAAAGGAGTTGCTTGGAATTGACTGATTCGAATGCAATAATTCCTCCACTGGGCATGCACTCTGAGTATGCGGACACGGATGCGTGTCAGATGCAGATCTGAGCCGAATCGTATTGAATGCTTGCGTACACAGCCTTTTTGAGCTACTATGTAAACCAAACAGTAGTGTGGCACATACATTCGCAGCCCTCAGCACATGCCAATAGGATGCTTTAAACAGTTCTGAAACTTGAAAACTTCTCAATTATTGCAATGCCACTTCTGATTGCCTAATTGGACCGGTTAAATCCCACACGAATGCTTCATTTAAATTGTGAGATGAAGGCATCTCAGTTTGGAGTAGATGCGTCACCACTAGGGTGCATTTTCTGAATCGTTTCATCCGCACACTGTCAAAACACCGTCGGTCAACGCAGCAAATGCATGTTTGTTCCCAGGATAGTAACTTTCCATTGCGCGCTCGCAAACCACATCGTCACCACTTGAGCACGTTTCATCGTCACGCAGCTGAGGGTGAAAACTGTGCACATCTTCATAGAACGGCCTGAATGATCATGGGTCCCCCAATGGATTGGACCCCAGTCGTTAGATTTTCGAATGAGGGCCCAGTCATCTGTTACTTTTGTGATGGTGAGCGTTCGCTGATGCAAATCGCTGCATTCAGAGATTCGGTTTGAAGAGACCTAGATTAGATTCATCAATTTAGAAGCCAATGCCGGGCAATTTCAAGAAGCAGGAGTTTCTGGATTTCGCTTTCCCGTCAGTGAGGAACTAAGGGCAATTTGCGTGAGAATGTGCCGCTACAGGCGGATACCAGTGTTATGCAACATTTGCCGATGAGGCCAGCCCCACCAGGTTGCCGGTGAACGAATAGAAGCCGCTCGATTGAGTAGCGCAGTTCACCGTTTAATATTTCGACGCCATAACTGTTGAAGTTCGGAAAGCCCATGAATAGTTCTAATCATAGTGGGCATTCACCTACAGTAGCGTTTGTGTTTACGTACCATGGACTTGGTAACACAGTGGTAAAGAGGGATCTCGCATCAGTGAGACGGATGCACGATAAATTGCTCAACGTTTATCATTCATCATCATTCATCTAGTTCCCGGGTTCGAATTGTCCTCAGAAATCATGGTGAGTTTTCCCAGAGAAACTTCGCAACACAGCATCCGATTGAGACATGCCCCATGAAGCTATATCCCTCCGTCTAGCCCGATGATCGACCAGGGGATGCTCGTCTCAGCCATCTGTGGAAGTCAACTCAGACATCGCCAACATATCGGATACTGTCGACATTCCATCTCACTCATGCATGCCTGGTATGTGCTCATCTGTCCCTCGAAACTGGATATGGTTTACATCGCAATCTGTACCAGACAGCTGGATGTTTATCGTCTGGAAGAGGTTGAAAGAAGATGTTGACGAAAATTCGCATCACGCCCACAGGCTGCGTAATCTGGTCATCCGAATGGGTGTTTTACTCGACTTCATTCTTTCTGAGGTCGTCTTATGACGTCTGTTGTAGGATGTCGAACTGACCCATCGAATTGCACACAAACTGTGCTGATTAGGCAGTGATGATGTCTTACTCAAAATATCGTCCAGGTGAGCATCAGCGAACTCTGGGGTGTTTAGCATGTTTTGTTTAATGAAATAGAGATACATTCGGCAGTCCTGTACATTTCGGCAGCATCAAATTAAGCTGTTTGAATGAAACCAGCTACACCTGACCCATATCATGCAAGCTGATCAGATGAAACACACCTGGAGTGGAGAAACACTTGCCTAGATTGGGTGCGGACCGGTCAGGCAAACAGGCTCCAGTGTTTCTGCCTCAATTTCTGTACATGAAGCAGGTTTCGAGAGCTCTGAACACTGGGGCCTACGAATTCGAAATTACTAAATCACACATGAGTGTAACAGAGCCATCCATTTCAACCAGTTGGTACACACTCAGTACTGTTCCCTAACAAATCCCGAGTTGTCATCAAACCCACTGCATTTTGCAGTACCGTTTGACACATTGTTTCACTTGGTCTGGCCGCGGTATGGTGAACACAGAATTCTCCAGTATAAACTCACCCTTCACGTATCGTCATCCGGGGAAGAGATCCTATCTTCCGACTTGTCGTTGATCAGGCCAATTTGCCCAACATGTTTGATTCGATTGCCCAGTTGCTAGACCATTATTTGTCCGTGATTTAGCGTGTGTAATTGGTCGAGTGACGCATCTCTACAAGCAACGTGCTTGCACATTTGATTGAGGATTTGATGTGTTGTTCATTGCTGAATTGCCGGGCCTGCTTCTCTTTGGGGAGTGGACAGGGACTTGTGTTGACACAGGGGCACAAAGCAACTGAGTTCTGAGATGCACCGAGGTCTCTGTGCTTACCGGGAATATGTAGACCGTGTTAGTTTGGAATTTGTGGCCAGGATCAAGGGTTGGAGATCGGAATGTGAGGGTTTCACGGCCGACGGATACTAGCCTCGGAAGAATAGAGAATACTTAAGCGAGTATTCCGCTGCTGGGGACGCCTAACGTGTTTAAGAGTGGCGACTCCTAGTTGACCGCATAAACCATGGGTCAGAACAATCGCTGGATGATATCCCACTTGTGTTATACCACGAGACCAGCCGATGAACAAAAAGCTGCTTCGAGATTATCGCGTAAGAAGAAGCGAGAGATAGGTCATCCAGCACTGCCAAAGTGGCTCTCACAAACGATGCCTTTGAAGTCAACGAGTGGAAGTTATGTGGTGTGGTCAGGATTTATCAAATCCACCGGTACATTCCCCCGCTGTATCCCTCCGATACAAGCAGGTTTCGGCCACAGATGGCCGTTTCACACCACTTCTGAGTTGGTAGTGCAACACTCGTGCTCCCTCGCTCATGAATCTAATGAAAATTGTGAGGAAACGCCAACTTTGCCATCCATCTCGGACACTTGGGCACACCAAGTGCGAATGAGTGTCCGTATTGAGGGACAGGTTTCTAACCCAAAATTATGGTAAACTCTGCTGGGGGGGGGGGACGAGCTGTCGTGACACTGGTGATAGGTGCGTCGGAAGTCGTCAACAGCTGTCAGGCTATCTGGACTGCATCAACCGTCCGAACAGCTGAGTTTCCGGAACACGCCGATTATTTCGGTTGCTTTAAAGATGGTAGCAATCCGTGCAGTTCATGGGTGGATTTCGAGAGCTCAATAGGTGAGCCAATCTGGCTGTGGCCAGCGTTTTCCACTCTTCGCATACTAGTACGTGCCAGTTCGTCCGCATACCAGATTTCCATGCACGAAACCCTGTGGGAGTGTTTGAGCTTGGGAGGTATCCTGAGCCCCATATGAACGGCGGATTTGGTGGGAAAGGGGAGCATGTCGTTTGAATATCTGGTGACAGGATGATACAATGTGGAGACCTCCCATTAACTGTGAGGCTTAGGAACTTTGAGTTTTCGCGGGTTCACAATTCTCGATTTTTGTTTTGGGATGCTGTCAGTGTGTCAAATGCCATCCACCCTCAGAATGCCTGAGTTCGTCAGTCACTTCCTGAGCAGGCATGGTCTGCTGGAAACCAGGATCTTTGAAATTTCGTAGCCTGTATACCACAAAACGTCGCGGACATATTAGGCCGCCTTCCAGAATTTCGCGTTTGGAGAATTAGAACAGAATACACACACTCCTACATGCACACTAAGCGCGCACCACAGCATATCACCTGGAGAATACACTGGCAAAACACGCTCTCACCTCTGTTACCTGGACAATGCGGCTGAACCCTAGGAAAACATCCGCGGGCTGTGCAAATGTGATGGGTACTAGGTCACAGGGTCAAAGCGTTTGAACGAGTAAACAAACATTTACCTGCACCAGGTGGTCCAGTTCTACGCCTGTGTTGGTTCCACGAATACGTGATTCTAGGCGATCGGTGATCTTCGAGCTGGTTCATTTTGAAACCATACTGATGCAGATCAACACCGACTGGATGCCACTCACGTCTCAAACTAAACCACGCTTCCTCGCGTTTGTGGAATCCAGCAGTTGTGTCAAACCTGGTTTATGTGATCAAACCGAAGTATGGTATCCGCATTCGCGTGTCCGTCTGTGCGTTCGCACGTTACGTCTGACGTGTCAGGTTTTGCCCCTGAGCGTTTCATGTGGATGTGTACGTACTAGCTACTCATCCGAAATATTGATCGTTTGCCTATTGGGGTTTATTGGCAACCTAGCCACAACTCAATCCTCATTGAGTGTGCAGGGACGGGAATGGTAATCTTTGGGTCGGGCTACTGTCATACGATTGATGCGTTCACCGTCATAGGACCGTGTTTAATTGAAGCGGAGGAATGATTTGCAAAACTACAATGTCCTAATCAGCTACCATGTGATTATGCCTTTAGAGGAAGTCTCAACGCGGCAGGATACATCGAAGTTTGCGGTCTGTGAGGGTAAACGTGAAAACCTAAATCATGCTAGCGATTTTTCCGTACTCACCTGTGAAGCACTGCATTGTTTGACGGAATTCTGATAGTGAACACATGATTTGGGGACCTAAACGAGCTGAATCGACTGCACAACCACCATGGGCTAGATCGGATGATACTCAGTCGTAAGATGGTCAAATCCTCATGATAACATCTGCGTTTAGTTGTTGTATAGTGAGGTAAGAGATGTGTCCATCGACATGTGAATTTATTGGGAAGATCGCTAGTATTCTTAGAGCGAGAGCGATGGAAGTCCTGTAGTGACTACGGGCATCGAAAAATTCCACAATAACGGTTTTTAGACGGAACAATGTATCAAATTCTCAGTGCATCCGAATATTGGTAGCTCGATTACGTTTAATGGTGGCAGATCGGGTGACAGTTGAACCTTTCAGAAAGAGCACTGAAATTCTAGGAAAAGTGCGGTCGGTTTTGTTGTAATGCTACCCTCAGAGCTTCACGGCTTCCTGAACAAAGAAAGCGGTTCTGCTGGATAATACTTTGACATTGAGTGATCTGATTTGATTTGGTTTGATTTGATTGATACCTTGAGATACTTTGATACTTTGATATTAAAAGCCATGCATGAAGCAGTGCAATGCTATGTACTACTCGAGATCTGTTCTCCGTTGAATCACAAAGAGTTGTTTTTGCTTCAATTTTTTCGGTTCACTGTGGTTCTCCTTTATGTTTGGTGTGTGGATAGATCCTGAGTCCCTTTCACCGCAAAGATACTGTGAATGGCGATAGCTCTGACTTTCATCTCCATCTCGAGAATTCTTGTTATGTTCTGTCATCCAGGTTCAATGATGCAACCAAGTTTTGGGACTGAAATTCCGCAAAAATGCAAATAGGCAGCCACTGACGACATTTCTGGAAGATTAGGTGGTGAAGCTAGGTCGAGTGTGGATCACGCAAACCAACCAACTTCATCAAGGTCCACCTTCATCTGCGAAGCAGTTCTATTGCTAATGTTTCTGAACCAACCTAGTTGAAATCGTCGACTACGCACTGACGATGTCAGTTTGAAATCCAGCTGCGAGGCTCGACGGAGAGACCAAGCCGCACATTCCTCAACATTGCCAGAAACACTACTTCACACCATCAGTTTGATTGGATCGTTATTCATCATATCGGAATTCACGACCACACTCTCCGGAGTTCTACTGAGAGAATAAACGTCGCATACTACTGCTCACCTCATCGTCACAAGCTTCGGAAATAATTCCCCAAGCAAAAGATCTGCAGTGCTACGACCTCGATGCTGCTTCCATTCGGAAGTCAATACCTGATTCTCAAATCCGTTTTCAAAGTGAAGGATGCGGTATACAAACGGGTAGACAGAGGCTGTATTCAGTTGGATGCGTTCTGGGAAAACTTCTCTGGTGAACATGTTGCTGGACAGGTGTTACACGTGTTGTTTGAAATACAGTGTTTCCCTTGTAGGTGATCTTACCTTCGAGCGTATGCATACTGGTTGCAGTTGTGTGAGGCACATAGTTCTTAACCATAAGGCCATCTTGAATGGTACGGAAGGGTAGTGTTGGCCTTTACCCCTCACAGAAGCGAACGTTTCTCGAAAACGTGCCAGCCATGACTACCCCGGTTTACACATTGTTGAATTCGATAGTTTTCGAGAAGTAAATCAAGATCTAGTCACAGAAAGTTATCGTAAACTTACCTCTGTTTAACTGTATAGGAATGAAGTCAGATTTGGATCTTCCATGCACCGAAATTTGTCCACCGTCTGTTTGCACTGCCTCGCCTCTTCACACAGTTTCACTTCGCACCAGTCAGTGGTGAGAAACAAGGTCACATCAACCAATCACGTTGAAGATTTCGGATTTTGTTATCTGAAGCGTATAAACGTCAGCCTAGTGGCGAACCAGTCTATATGTACGGCAAAAACAGATCAGTAACCAAAAATTATGATTAGTTTGGGGGCGATACGAGATCCCGCTGCCCTCGGACTGACGGCCTACACTGGATTCCCCCGTACTTCAGATGAATTTGAATTTACACTTGCCAGCATTTCGATATCAATCCACAATACTCACTGTGGAGTTCAACTGTCTGATGTAACCAGCGTCGGCCAGTTCCACTAGCTCACGATGTAACGAGTTCTCCCCATGAGTAACCAATGGGCATTTTCTCATAATTTAAGTTAAAGCTGTCTGGTGAATTTTCGGAGCACAAGTACACCTGAGGCACACACGCATTCCGAACGAATCAGGCTTGTACCATTAAGTTTTACTCGGTTTATGAAAGTGTTAACAGTTCCCTGAGATTAGGTGTTTAACAAGTCCCGAGAACAGTGTGGTTCCGGAAAGTCTGTGTGCAGATGAACATTGAGTATTGGAGGCACATATGAATTTGGTCCAGTGAATAAAATGGTGGGCTTAGTTTTGGACCAGCTGGGTTCTTCTCCATTTAGAGCCTTAAAGTTTGATTACGGACGTCCACTCGATACTTGCCTCATCAGCGTTTTTCCAGCGAAAACGAACAAACACTGAGTTCCTTTCTTAACCCGATCACTTTTCAGGGCAGGTTGGACATTACCCTATTAAGGCTGTCGCTATTACGGAAAGTTATTTTTACCCGTTCGTTTTTCAATCTGTGCTTTCAGGACTTACGAGTTTCTGATTATGCATTTATGCTGATGAAATTTTGATTGGCCTTGACCATCATACCAAATGAAAGACAGAATGAACTTGTGGATGTGTCCAAGACAGCTCCCTTTTCCCTGTTGTTTGAAGTATTAGAATGTTATTTTCCCCTCCGAAAGCACGTGATCATGATCAAGAATTTGTTGGCAGCTCTCGAACAATGATCGATGATGACACCTGCTTTCCAGAATGCAAAGGATCTCAGTGTCACTCCAGCCAATAAACTAAGCTCACTGTCTCACCTCTATCCTGACTTCACCAAAGTTTGACGGTGATCGTTTTGTGTCGTCAAGCTAACGGCATTGTGTCCGTATAGATCTCGTTCGCAATGTCCTTGTCGTCTGTGGCGTTCTCCAACTGTCATATATCTCAGGATTGCGTAGAATATTTACCATCTTACAGTTGGGTCATTGACAGACGCTCGGACACTCGCAATAAGTTTATGGAGAAAATACCATCGGAAGATAAATAAAACTTTGACCAACTTTCGTCTCCGACCGTATGTACTTGACCCCATGAACACCGCCACCTTGGAGAGCAGTCTTATTCACCGCCGCTCATTGTGTGATGCGCTACCATCATGCCCTCTCGTTCAGGCTGCATTTCTTTCGCGCTTTCCCTGATTGGCTAGTTCTTTATGGCTGTCCTTGAAGCTCATTCTGATTGGCTGTCTTCAAACCCACCAGCTGTAATAATATGAAGATTGATCTGCAAAACGTATCCGCAGCTACGCAAACCAAAGAATATGATCTCAACATAACACTCTTTGTTTACTTGCTTTCACATGGCGGTATGGCTCGTGTTTAGAGCTCGAATTTACTGACCGGAAGGTCCGTGGTTCGAACCCGACCTCTGCCTCTCGACTTCCCCTGTCTAGGCTTGGGCAACCTGGCAGTATCCGAGCCCTCGTGCTTCCTTCGAGTGGCATGGCAGTTAGGTATCGAAAGGGTTCTACAGCTGAGCGATTTATTATTATTTTTTCGTGGCTAATTAAAAGAATAAATGAAGCCAAAAAATCAGTTGTACGTACTACTACAAATTCTATGTTGGCGATATATATGTTACCTGCAAAAATGCCGTGCATGCAGAACAGATATCCAAAAACCCTGATAGTCTGCATTGCAAAGTCGACCAAACCAGAGAGCAATGGATAATCTGTCTCACCAGATGTTCTTGTTAGCAAACTACGAGATGGCTTTATGACCAGAAGTACCAACCAGAGGAAGACCAACCTGCAAAAGAACTTTGAGAGCTTTACCCTTCCTCACAGCTGTAAGAGAAGCCTGGTGCCCAGAATATGGTCGTTGTACGGTCTGAAACTGAATACGAACGTATACTCGACAGTCTACAGCAGATAGGATACCTCGACCATTTTGCCGGCCCATAATCCCGCTGTTCCAAAGACAGGAATAACTTCACTGCCGAAGATGTCGGTGTATGTCCGCTCAGAACTCAGACAAACAATGTGCACTGTCGTATAGATCGCTGATATCCCAGTGCAACACAGCTCATTTCTCATATAGTTTGGTTGACCAAGATAGCAGGAATTACGGCCACCACTTCTGATTGTGGGACAGTCCGTCTATTCTGTTCACCCCTGACTGCGTTTACGAGCAAGTATGTACGTCCGAAAGCAAATATAGGAGTACAATGGAAGGGCACCCGCCAGGTCGCACCACGTAACACTTGCGCAATTCGGCATCCTGACCAGTCAGCAAAGTTTCGAAATACACTACTGACACATTCTGAATCGATAGTAGTGTAAAAGGATTTGGCTGCTTTCAATTTGGCTTATCCCGATCTAAGCTAAAAAGCTGAGAAGCACTGTGCATTTGTCCCACCCCTATTAGGAATCATCAGCAGGGCGCAGGCTTCAAACAGCTAGCCGGGTGGTCACTGTTTTGAAACTCCCCGGGATTTCTTGAGATGCACGCCGTCGATGATTCCAAACGAGGATAAAACGGCTGTGCAATGCTCTTCGGCCTCTCATCATGGATTGGCTCCATTTACAGAACCAAATCACAAATGAACTTTCTGACTTGTCAGTTTTCAGTTGAAAAGGTAATTTTTCGCTGGAAAGAACCTGAACGGTGACCTTACTGTGGTGAGACAGGACACGTGAATATCTGACCTATCAAATATCCAATCAGTTTGATCAGATCTGCTCTTTATCATCCAGCGTGAGTTTATACCTATCTCCCCAACCCATGTGCCTCGAAATTCACTCGAACTTTACTCATCGTCATCAGTTGTCCTCGGTATCGATCGTTCATGCTGCTTGATTGTTTTCTCTGTGGTCTCAATGTATATTCCTCATTTCATATGATGAAAGTGGACAGCCGAATAGAATGTCACTTAATTACATGAATCGTATTGAGTCTGTGAAAACTGTCATAAAGCTGGGTCTCCGACAGCCCACTGCCGGTTCCACCCTTTCTGAAGCTCACCTGGCAGATTTAGTTGACGAACTCAGCTGAATCTCAGCTGGATTTTCCGTTTTTGGGACTTTCTGAATAGAGATGCTGCACAAGGTTTTGTTTATTTTTCGGTTGAAATGATTCTTAAGGTCCTGAGATAGAATACTTGCAGATAACAGCCACTAAAGCACCATTCTCGGAGAAACGGAGTCTTGAGTTGTAGCTTGTTTGAATTCGCCGTAAGAAGATGCCCGTTTCAGCTCCATCTGATGACCTCCTTCTGGCGCCTTCCAGCTCCTTCAGTAGTCACTTACTATACCGTATTCACTTACTGCCGTATTCACCTGCTCCGAGCCCAAAACTCTACTCACCGAAGCGTCTGTTTACAAGAATTCGGTGATCCTCCACATGGCTCGTCTAGCATGTTTTCTAAAGCTTTCATTACTAGATAATTCAGACGAACTTCTTACGCTGTAAATTTGAAACTCTACCAATGGACTCATAAAGCTCCACTTGACTTGACTTAGCTTGACTTGACTTGGCTTGGCTAGTGTCCCTGATACGACGCTACTTATAAGTAGTCCATGAGAATTCTCAGATGGCCCACATATCTAGGTGCCTCCATTGGTCACACTGGCCTGAGTTGCAGACATGTTAGCCGTGCTGTTGTGCACGACATGACTGTACATCTTCAACAACCGTGTGGCTTTCTGTCGGTTTGCTCGTAAATCCATCTGACTATCCCACAAAGGAAGCGATCGTTTTTTAGGCTTTCGCATGCAACTAATGTTCCAACCAGCCAGACGACAAAGTTTAGCGTCCTTAACAAAATGTGTGAGTAGACGTCATGTAGCAGCGGACAAATCTGCCAGCTAGAGCCATTATGAACAGGCTACCATAATGTTTAGCGAGATCATACCGACATTTCACTTCGCACCTCTATTTATTATGATCAGTACAAATTTCGGATTTCGGTTGACGTGTAACTGGGATTTTGGGTTGGTGCTGGTTCGCTCAACTATTCACGGTTTATGGATCTTCACAAGACCATCAATTCCGACTGACAAGCAGATGAACGCACAAAGATTCTAGCGGACCACCGGTCATTGCCAGACACGAGGACCTCATCTTATTCATTATTCGCATGGAGATTCTTTGGGAGAAAGGAACTTCAAGAGAGAATTGTTGTGAAACCCAAACTGACTACTTTTTTTTAAAAGAAGTGATCCGGTTTCAAGCAAAGCCGAAAATGTTTCAGGACTACCTGTTAAATTTAAAAAAAGTTTTAAAGTGCTTGTGGAATGTGGAGGTGTTAGTGTGACACTTGTTTTCACTCGAAAGGTTTGTTATACAAAGAGAGAGAGCGGATCTCGTTTTTGGTTTCTGCGACCACAGAAGTTTGTGGATGCTGAATGGCCGAGTGGACAGTGGTGGCGATTTCTCCCATCAAAAGCTTTGTTGCCTCGAGAAATGCTCGTGCATCGTCCGACTTGATCGCGTTAAGGACTCCTTGATAATTTCAAGCCACAGAAATTAAGGTGGAACACTTTCCGGTCCAGGATTTACGTAGCAGACAGGTGTGTTTTGACTCGCAGGTTCTTCTTCATAGTCTAAATCTAGTACGTTAGTTTTTTGCCTTGTAAGCAGACACATGTCTACCTTATTGTGGCTCAGTCGGTGATCAGTCATGTGAACAAGAGGCAAATTTATTGCCCGGTAGATCCTGCTTAAGAAAAGTTAGATTGGTTTGGAATATGATTGATATTTGACCGCTGGTCCGTCTGCACATTTCCTTGGCATTGTCTTAGCCTCCAAGCTTATGCACACTGACTTCACAGATGATTCGCTTACGCCTTTTCTAGACATCTCTCATAATTTTCTGTATGGTTCTTTGGTTATCAGAAGAACATCAACACCCGGCCCCCTTGTGTAGAATTCGTACAATGGGTCCGCTGATTGTACAGACAGAAATCAGATGTTAATCCACCACACACAGGTCTAGAGAATCAAACCAAATTTTTGGGGGAATAAGCGTGACGGAGCACGAACATGTTCGATGACCTAGTCTGCAGAGTACCTATCCGTCTTGAGGGTGGTCGGCGGTTCAGCTTCCTTCCCCGGGCACGTTTGCTCGTTTACGCTTCGTGGATACCCTGGATTAGGCAGCAGATATACAGAGGGTTTGAAGATGTCACGTGGAAGCAGTGCTCACCTGAAGCATTGCATTTCAAGTTGTTTTTTTCTGGAACACAAAAACCCAAAATGGCCCACCCTGGTTCAGTTGGTTGTCCCTTGCAAAATCTTAAATTGCTAGTGCCTAGGAACTTTCAGGTCAAAGCTGAAGGCAGCGTAAATGTGGTAGGACTCAGGACACGATGGCCACGTGACAGTGCGTGTGGAAAACGAAACGCACACACACGACTGCATAATTAATGCAATCACGCACACATATGCACGTATAAATACTCATGCAATCATTCAGTCCCGATTTTGACAGTGTCATATTACCCCTTTGCAATGCATATTGTCGGTAAAGTCGTAATTCTGTGTTGTCTCAGCATGGGTAAGTGACATAATTGGTGTACATGCCATTTTTTTTTAACCGTATTCTTGTCGAATAATTTTCCTCTGGAATTGTGTTCTCCGGTTCACCATTCTCTTTCTCTGGTCCACACTACACAGCTTATTAAGTTAATTTCTTATGTGAACGCCTTTTCCGCTCCCATGCACCTGCAAAATACGATAACGATCCAATTCGACCTAAAGCTGGTTTTGCTTTGGCCAATGCGACCTTTTTGTGATGGCCCACAACGATCATATGACCGTCCTTTTGCGCGTCTTTTCAATCTACAATAATGACCCTCCCAAAGGCTTTGGCAGGAGAAACGACTGTCTGGCCTGTCTTGAGGGATAAATAACCCCTTCTTGGGAACTCCTAAAGGCAGATAACGCCTTCATTTGCTCTCCAGTGGGGTATTTTTAGGGTATTGTAAATTTTGGTTAAAGGCAAAAGGTTATCCCTCCTTAGAGGGCTGCCTCTTGGGGTGGAACCCCGTAATGATAAATATCCAAATTTAGAGACATGCGTGCATGAAGCGCAGAGAGTGAGAAGGGGAAAGAGTAAGCCATCGAACTGGTAACAAGCGATCTCCGAACACCCTCTCCATAACGATTTGTGAAGTCCGTGATACAAAACAACGATGCGGTCGTTAACGACTACTGACCAAGTAATAAATTAACAACTTTGCATTTGTTTGTAATCCCCAAACCTAAAGTTCACCATGAAGTGTCTCTCATCTACATCGAATAGCTGGCTTGCAGCAATGTAATTACCTACTTTACTGGTTAATTAACTATACAGTCATTTTGTGCCAAACATCATTTGGATTGGCTGCAGTTTATGCCTGGCTTACAACAGGATCATTATTCAGGTTACAACGACCAGTTATCCAGTGAAATCCGCCCAGTTTCTTTCCAGGAATCAATTAAAACAGATCGCGATAATAAACAATAATCGCCCGGATTTAACACCCTTTCGGTGCCTAGCTGCCATGCCACTCGAAAGAAGCACGAGGGCTGAGCTACCGCCAGTTGAGGTTTCGGTGTCAGGTGCGAACCACGGCCTTCCGTGCAGCGATTTCGCGCACTAACAACTGAGCTATCTAACTGTGGCCCCTACTGATATGATCAAATCACGACTGTAAATTATGAATTAGTGGCGCTGTGTATGTGATGGGGCTAGTGGACAAGCCAGCTGTTGTTTCACGCACTTCTGTGAAGAGGATGGGATGAGCTAGTCTGTCTCATATTATGCCTGCCTGTCTAAAAAGACTCGCCTTATTGTTTCTTCAACTCAGTGTAGGTACAGTAGACCTGATTTAGTAGGGATCATCGGCAGTGTTATTCGTATACTTGAAGGTGCTGGGATGCGAGCTCCCGTCGTGTAACAGGCTGTTAAATTCCGGTATCTTCTACGCACACAAATACCTAGTTAAACTTCCAATTTTTTCGGACCAAGTGAACTAGAATAAAGAGTGCGTGAGTGAGCTTGGCACACACTGTTGCTTTGGAAACTGGTGAAAAACTTTGTATTAGGTAGTACTTTAATACGTCTTTTCCACTAAAGCAACTTCACTAAGGTTATATTGTCACTAAAAAGGACAATAAAATTCCAACTTCAAGTCCAAATTCAAACGCATGACTCAACAGAAAATCAGTGCGTTGTTTGCGAAACTACTCATAAGGCCGATGAAAACTCTGGACAGCCCGTCATCAATTATATTCTTCTTAAAGCTCATCAGGTAGGAATCACCTACTCACTTGCTTGCTTACTTGCTTATCTTAAGTGCTTACGTACCTATTTACTTACTTACCTACTTCCTGACTTACTTTACTTACTTACTTACTTACTTACTTACTTACTTACTTACTTACTTACTTACTTACTTACTTACTTACTTACTTACTTACTTACTTACTTACTTACTTACTTACTTACTTACTTACTTACTTACTTACTTACTTACTTACTTACTTACTTACTTACTTACTTACTTACTTACTTACTTACTTACTTACTTACTTACTTACTTACTTACTTACTTACTTACTTACTTACTTACTTACTTACTTACTTACTTACTTACTTACTTACTTTACTCACTTACCCACTTTGCTTACTTCCTTACTTCCTTCCTACTTACTTACTTACGTACTTACTTACTTACTTACTTACTTACTTACTTACTTTACTCACTTACCCACTTTGCTTACTTCCTTACTTCCTTCCTACTTACTTACTTCTTTACTGTACCATTTACTTACTTACTTACTTACTTACTTTACTCACTTACCCACTTTGTTTACTCCTTACTTCCTTCCTACTTACTTACTACGCTACTTACTTACTTACTTACTTACTTACTTACTTTACTCACTTACCCACTTTGTTTACTTCCCCTTACTTCCTTCCGTCTAGAAAGCGAAGTTATACAGAATTTTGATTACCATGTTTGGCGACAGAAGCAGATAATGTTGTGATACATGGGTGAATCTGTTGTCCAGATCAATAATGAATTCGGTCAAATCTGTTATATCGGGACGACCCCCCCCCGGTTAGCAGTGCAATATTTTGGTGGCCCAGGACGATACAATATATGGCGTTGTAAAGTGTGCCATGGCGCAACTCCATTTAGCGAATCTTACTTACTTACTTACTTACTTACGTACTTGCTTGTCTAGGACTTACTTCCTATTCGAACACCAATTTATACGTATGTTACCTAAACACACATTTGCAAATTAGGTTGGTGCTGACGGGAGATTCAACTGATATTCATCCAAATTTGTCGTTTTGTCCAGTGTCTTTTTGATGAAAGTCACGGGTTTAGGAGAAATTTTTATACGCAGAGAGGTCATATTCTTTTAGGGTCCTGGTTAACCGGGACCGCAAACATACATATGATAGGCAGGTAAGGTAGGCTGTACAACTCAACTCGTCAACCTCGTGACCTTTCAACCCACAATGAGGACTTTTCACCGATGCTCATCTAGTGACCTCCAGCAAGTGCCTGATAGTCCCCAGCCAGTAATTTGCTCATTCGCGTAGCCGAAAATGGTGCAATCATCTTGCGATTCAGCAACTGACAAAAAAATCTGAATTTATCTGACTCGTCATTCCCTCCAATCCAACCGGATAGTTTAAGATCAGTCCAATCTTGATATGATAAGAGATCTCGGGATTTAACCAGGTGATACACTTGACGTCATTCGAAAACATCACGTTGAGGTGTATTTAAGCTGGATGTAAACTTTCATTTTACGCACCACAACTTTTTCCAGAGGAAACGAATGGGTAAAGCCAGAACAAAGACAATCGTCGGCCCTCAGGCTGTACTATCAGCGAGGTCTAAAATCAGGGACCGATTTTTAGGTCGGCGAAACTTTTCTACAGAATAATTACAATTAATCTTCATGGTCGTCTTTGAAACAACAAGCAAAATAAAATTGTCAGCAGTATTAGATCACGGAATTCGGATTAGGTGGGGCAATGTCACCTGACAAATCGGAGTATGAGTCGGAAAACACGAAAACATAATGGAACGGAGAAAGGTGAATTTGCTAAAAACGTTTATAAAATGTAATAAACCAGACAGATCCTTGATTGGTTGGTAATGAGTGCAATAACAGCAGTAACAATGATTGGAACAATGGTTCCCAACAAAAAGAGGAATCCAGTTTGAGAAGAAAATTTCGAGGATTCAAGGTGAACAGAGGTTTGTGAAATTTGATTATCACTCCGTTGCTACCTGTACTAGAAGCTTCCGACGTTGATTTTTACCAACGTCGCAGCAAATGAGTACCACCGATGTCAGTTTACTGAGGTGCAGATTCGAAGGGAGTAGTCCTGTTCAGCATGTAGAAAACAATGAACGGGACTAGGGTGGCTAACAACTACTCACCTAGGCCTACTTCACTGGAAATGCTAACAAACCTGTGCGTTCCCGCCACAAATGCAAAATGTTTGTTTACACACGCTGTCGGCTAATCGTAAGTGAAAGTTTGTTTGTTTTACGGCTCACGCAACAGCCCGTTTTGCTGGTCACAAAAGGCTACATGACCTGCATTGAGCACCGCAGCTTTCACACCGCACACACTACTAACACTGGAAGAGTAGTCAGATGTTTAAAAAGCTTAGATGATGGTGCCAAGGAATTGGGCGCATTGAGCGGAACAACGATGATTCGGGGGGAGGGACAGTAGACGGGTATCTGCACTATTAGCTAAAAACAGGAGTGCACAGAAAAATGCCGGACCGAAAGTATCTACTGACCTTGACGGGAAAGAATTAGCGGAAAGCCAACAGGTTGGGATGATGTGATTGTTATTCGGCTCCCTCAAGTAGAGTGTCGGTGAAACGCGTAATCTACCACAGAGCAAGCCAAAAAAAGACACAAAAACAGGACAATATATTTCTGAAGATTATCCATCTTCCTAATGTCGAGAAATTCATTTTTATTGCCCTGACTACTACAAAAACTGAGTACTGTTGAACATGTTTCTCCAGTTCTGATCTGTAGTAGCTTCTGCATGTTTCCCATCTGGTTATTGTAAACCCTTGATTTATTCGAAGCAGAAGACCATGGTGCTGCGGAGTAAAACACTTTAGGTACAGCCCCCGAAAACGCAATTTGATACGGCCCTCATGTAAAACCAAACCTGCTTCTGCTTCATTTGCATGTCTATCCTGAACCTCACTGCTGTCATAACTGAACTTTATCGGAGAAAAGATCCGCTCTTCGTTTTTCCACTTAAAATGTGCTGTGTGTGAACGTCCTTCACGTGATATGTTGCATTGCATTCCTACCTAACCTCCAAGAAACTATTTTACAGGCGGAAACACCTACGTGCCCCCATACTACCCAAACGGTACGTTTCTCAATGTTGTTTCAAATGAAAATATTGATTAGTTAGTCATTGTTCTGATTCCAGAAATCTAACTAAGCAGCTTCTCGAGTGAACACTTTCGAATTACGCTGAAATTTTTCTTCGACCGGATTTTTGAGTGCTTTCAACTAATTTTTCGAATGTGCAATACACTTCTCGCTTCGTTTATGGAGGAAGCCCCTGGTACTCAGTACTTTACAGAATGTGGCCAGAATAGCTCGTTTGTCCCCTGCATAGATCCCCTCGACATAAGTACCCCTTCAAAAAGGGATTAGTACATACAGATAACCTACCTCTGGAGGATAGGGTGTGTATGAAACTCAAGTTAACTTGCAGCCCACTGATCACCGCCTGTTCACAACATCTCCCACATTGACTACGTTTCCAAGACGACCGCACTTTATCAGTCTCGTTGACGATAACAGTACGGGTTATGTAAGCTGTATGACCCAGTGTATGATATCGATAAGTTAATTAATTTAGAAGGACCGGAAGAGCTGTGCACAGAGTTGGCGGATGGGAAGGCCGGTGGTGATTTTCTCCGCAATCTGATCGTTTTTTTTACCACTTTGTCCAAGCTCAGAAGAGCTATGTCCAAGCTATGTCTTTAGTAAAGACGTGCAAGCGTCGACTGGGTGGGCTGAGATAGAACGTATCCCCTGGCCCCTATCCTTCAGAGTCAATCACCTCCGGCAGTACACTGTAGTGATTGGTGGAGGGAATTGGGTGAAAGACGTTATGTGAGAATCTGAAATGATGAACAATCAATGAGCAAGTCAGCACTCGAGATTTCTCACTATTTTGAAGAATTAGGTGTAAAGTCGAGAAGAGACTTCGAAGTCCATTGTAGTTGAAAATGAACCTTGCGGCTTCGGAAAAACACTTCTCGTTAGCGCCTATCGGGACTTTTTTGAAAGGGAACAATGAGAAAATGCTTCGTTCCAATTCTGTTCTGCAGACTTTGAGATGAGTTAAGGTTCTTCCAACCACATCCATCAGGCGCTTCAGCGTGTCACCGACATGGCCTGTCTCCTCTGGGTTGATACCCACACGAAAATTGTCGCATTCGTTAAGTTCGCATGCAATCCAAGGTCCGAAGTATGAACGGTCCAATAATGCTATCGTAGGAGAATGACAGAATTCGTGTTTGCCAAACTGCATGGCCATGCAGGTTCGTTATAAGCTAAACAAGTAAAAGTGTAATTCTCTACAGGACGTGACACACTACTGAAAAGGTTGTTGAAAACCCTTCCTCGCTGTGATGATTCTGTAACAACCAGAGTTTTTCTTATCTCACAATAGGAATTTACACTAATTTCCGTCGTAAACATGTGTCAAAGGATTTTACAACTGTTTCCACACCTCTTATGTTTACAGTGTGCAACTGCGAGGAGTCAAGCAAATGTATTCCAGGTGTGTTTTGATTCAGCTGTTTACGCAAGTGATACCGTGATCCAGAAACCCATATATCGTACCTTCACGACCATGTTGTCATAGAAAATATTGCTTTTATTCTGGATTATTTTGTATACCTGCACATAAACTCGCTGACAGTATCGATTCATGGCTGTGTCCAGTCATAAGCATACACCTTGGAGGGTAGACCTCCCCGAATGCATTGTCATACTGTGTTGCTGAGCCCATGCCACCGTAGTTTAGTACGCCGGTAAAACTGTGCTATGTCCTGTCTAGGTCAGAGCTAATCACGCTGCTAATCAACCGCTCGTGGTCGGGCGGTTAAATGTTCAACCAGGGCCGGAAGTTTACGGGTTCGAACCTCTCTGAGTTTCGTGATAGGCGCACTGCTGATGAGTCCTAACAAGGATGAAACAGCTGTACAGTTCTCGGTTTCTCAGCAAAGATTGGCTTCACTGATAGGATTAAACTTCGATTGAATTGGAGTATCTGCCGCACAGTCGTGCACCTGCTTGAACGTTTCCTAGGCACCGCGTGGCAGGAAAGTCAAATGGAATGGCGAATACGCGAACTCCCATGAATTTTTTGGTATGAAGAACAGGTCTAAACTCGTAAGGTGTTTGCTGAACAAGACACAGAACGCTTGCATTCGCGTCACTTTTGATGCACAAATAACTGGAACCTTGATACAGATTGGGTAATTGAACAAGTTTGTGAGCAAAAAACTAGAAAGTCCTGATGGTTGATAAACAATACTCAGTCACCAGGAAACACGCCGTTTATGACTTCAAGCAACATGGCCTCAAAAACTTAAGTAAAGCCCAATTGAGGCTCATTTCATCATTGTCCGTTTTGCTCAACAAAACACCTGTTATTTGCCAGTGAGTTTTCTGAAAATGAACAAGGCTTGATGTATACTCCGAAAGACAGCTAAATATCTGCCATCCAACGTTAAAATACAAATCAGCTGATCGATAAGAATCACCTGATTAAGAAGGACCCAAAGTTGAGTGGCCGGTTATCTCTTCATCGCCTACTACAATCGATAATTCCAGCAGTGCTGCTATCTCCCTGTTCTTCTGCTTGTTATATCGTACCACAGTCAAAATCCCCTGAAGAGTTTGTGGTTTACCACCTGTTTTGTGGTTTCGGTTATGGGGTTGTTCATCTCTATACCCTGCTGTTTTTATTAAAATAGCAGTATTCGATTGTGCAGAACTGTATTGCAAACTATACTATACTCTGTTGCTGTAGTAAAATGTATCACATCTTACTGCTTTATTCAGCGAGCTTGGTGTTATTCATATATGCATATATATACTACATATGTATGAGAATTTCGTATGTACACATGCAAGTATCCCGCCCTGACACTTCCATTGTTAGAGTTGGAAGTGACTCCCTGAGCAAGAGGTATAATGACTAGGTGCTGGATATAGTACGATTGGGGCTGACCGTGAGAACATCTCGTTTATACACCGGAGAAGCTCAACAGTTAAGTAGTTTCCACTTGACCTGATTGCAGGGGGATACCGTTTGGACATGCTTTGGACTCCAGAGTAGCTCCTCCGGTTTGCGGCTCAGCGCAAACCCACTGTGTGCGCGAGTCCATCGGTGACAGACTAATCCGGAAATGGATGTCAGCCCACCATGTAAAGGATATGAACTCCCTCTTACAGAGACCAGCTGATGCCATAAGGATTAGCAGTGACAATCGCAAGTGTGAAACCTGTTTACTGTTACAAACTGTACTGAATGAATTGCCCACAGGTAAAGTAAATTCTTTCTCAGGTCTTTGAAACGCCAAGCTCACGTTGATCTTCTTATTATTATCCGATTCCTCCTGGTTTTCGTCTGGCCTCTCCAAGCGAGACTCATTCAAGTAGCCTAACTAAGCAGTCGATAACCAAGCTGTCTTTGGAAGAGTTTGACGCCTGACTTTTTACCAGAATGGGAATGCTACATGTTCTGTCATGTCTGTTACTACAAACACCTAGCATCATTACTCTGCGCCGGGCTTCCAAAGTAGTAGCACTGCCTCATCGCCGTGCTCCGAAACACATCTCTACTTGCAGTGACATCTCAAAGAAGGTAATTTCATGTCTGCCCCAACATCCTTCACCATTCTATAGCCAGGATTATACCCACTCCCTGAATCTTTTCGAAGCAAAAATGGTCACCTGTTAGCAGTTTTATCAAGTGTACTTTTACGACCTTCCAACTGACTAGCTTTCTGGTTAATCGGACTTGACTGTGTACCCATCTTACATCCGACTGTTAAGATTGAATACATTGCATATTTTACACCCTACCATTCATGAGAGTCTTCGATTGTGCTTCTGTTGTAAACCTTCATGCCGGCAACTCACCTCAGTGCGAATAATGGACCGGAACGGAGCACCAGGTATCATTGAAACAAGGAGCTAATCACTGGGCGAGCACATCTTTCGTGCCTGAACGTTTCGCGGATAGAATCAACCAGGGGTGCACTTTTAGGTTGCTCGTGGGGTGCATGGAACAGAAAAACGGCGCCATGACTGATTTTTCTGATTTCAAAATACGAAGTAGTACATGGTTTGTTTTGAGATGATCCAACTGCCGTATTTGTAAACACGTCCCTCTGATTTTGTTTCTATCACCAGGCTGTCTCTGTTACACTTGTAATCCGGGCTTTTCGGGTACGTTACTAGTTCCGCTACATGTAATTCCAAGGTCACGAACCAATTTCACAATGCTAGGCCGAAACAGCAGTTCTGAGGACAAACGTACAAATCAGAAGATAAGTACAACTTGATGAAGCGTTAAACTTTGATTGCTGGGGCAACATGTAGGCTTAGCTGGTGCTCCCAACCCTGAGAAATCGTCTCCAAAGTACTCCATCAATGGAGCTATTTCATTTTTTGAGGGTGGGAGCAGTCACATGAACTAATTCCTTGCACATTCACTGAACAAAAATTAAGCTGCGCGCGGTTTTTTGGCGACATGCTTCAAGGTATGATGCGTATCTTTACACCTAGTTTCCATACTTGGTGTGCATGGTTGCTCAATCCTGTGAATGTCTCATCTACCATTCAGCTTAGCACACCAAAGTTTTATCCACCAAGTTCACCAAGTTTGTGATCGTAGTTGACTTGCTTACTTCGGGGTGGCGCATTCAGAAACGTGGCTAACTGACGACCCCACATAAGAACGTAAAACTAATTTCAAAAGGATTTTCTACAAAGAATGTGGCCTGCAAGAACCTTGTGTGGTGGCTAGTTTTTTGGCCAGATTGTCTGAATTGGTGTCTGGGGGTAGATGCACTTCGGTGTGCATGTACTTGTCTGGTGCTACGCCTTCCCCCTCCTCCTTCGTGAAGCAAGCAATGATAGTGATCTGACGACAGTGATGAGTTTAGTGATGATTTCGATGTTCTTTGATCACTCAGTGCGCTGGGAACGGGTTCGAGCCTTATCTCTTTGCCTAAGACGGAAGGTGTTCGGCAAGCTAGGATATTGTGGCACTTATGGGGAAGAGTTTTAATGTCCCTGAAGCTTGTTTGTTGTCTGAGCAACGGCTTCACTTGGCTTTCTAACTCATGCTCTTCGTGTTGTTACTAGTGAGAAAGTCGGCCATTCGCTGATCCCAAACCCGAGGGATTCTTTCTTACGGATGGATCTCCCACCACATATACCTACACCTTCTAAAGACTGAATTTACTACTGGCGTGTCCTTGAACATATGTCCTCAGAATGCGCAAACCGCTAAGTATATTCAACTGAAATCGCACCATATAGGACCTTATCTTATCACGTCCCTCTTGGTGGCTGCGTACTGTGCCTATGCGTTGCAATTGTCAGTCATGTAGATTGATGTTCAATCGGCTATATCCTGAGCCGATCGCTCCGTAATCTCTCGATTACGATACCTTAGCTTTGTAGTCAGTTCTCAAACACGACCTTATGGTCGTGTTGGGTACACGTGACAGAAAAGACGTATCGAACTTCTCCCTTCTAAGTAGGACCACATCCTGAATTTTGGTTTTGCTCCAGCCACGTGATCATTCCACATTACGAATGTACAGTCGATCGCGACTGTTTTTGGCACATGAGAGCTGTGTTCATTAGGTCAACCACGAATCGATTTTTGTGGTTCTTCACCATGTTTTTTTGAAACTATGGGAATATTCAAGCAAAAAACAGATTTTCGCTTGAATCCCCATAACTGTGAATCAGTCCAATAAGATCGACTAGGTCTTCTTCGACAGCATGCATCTCGCTGAGGCGAACGATGTCTTCAAAGCTGAAACGTCAAAAATGACTTTGGCTAATAGGTTCAACTGATTCGAGCCAACTAATGCGACGATGTTAGCAGTTGTAAAAAGTAAATCACTCACTTACTTACCCCAACCGTATTTCCCTCAGTTTTCAGCTGTCTGGATTCATCACGATGCTCTAGCAGTAAGTTTGTTTTATCCTCTATTAGACTGGGCGAGCAGCATCCACCTGAGGCAACGAAATAGTGGTTCATCGGGGGACATTCGTCAGACTTTTTTTGACTCAGGCGCAACAACTTTACTTTCATTCATGACCTACTCGTTTTCATGCAGTTCTGAGACCGCCTAGTCTCTAAGGTGACTGAATCCTTCAAGAGCCAAAAACTTCATTAGCCTTACGTGGAGGACGATTTCTTTGTTCGTCATGTTATTTGTGCACCAACCTCGGTTTTTTAATGATTCAACTGATATTGACGCGCAGGACAATTGTCATTGGCTGACAGAAACGCCGTTCTCCACAAAAAATAAGGCCATTGAAAATACAGCTCGGATGCACTCATTGGTGATCGATCAGAGGGACGTTTGTCTGTACGCCAAGCTTGGCAATTAGCCTGCAAACGTTTCGTCACCAGTCGGGGTGACGTCTTAAGTATATTTGAATTTATATAGTTGTCAAATGCTAGTCGATATCTGTTGCTGTGATTGGCTTACGGTAACATACTTACCGGGAATCCCATCGTTCCTCTTCGAGTTGTGCTGTGTTGTGGTTTGTAATTATTGGATCCGATTGGTGCCTTGGGCAGTTTATGTACAAGGTCCTTTTGCTCCTATTCTAACTGATCGGTTTCCGATTTCCGTTGCACCGTAGACTGTCTTCTCTTCATTTGGAGAGGAAGGTGTTTCCGGCAGTCAATCATAGTAACAGATTGACAACTATATAAACTCAAGCAGGTAAGGAGGAATTACCGAACAACCGCGCACTGATAATATCAACTCGATGGGTGACGAAACGTTTGCACACTAGCTGTCAAGCCCGGCGAAAAGACCAACAGCCACCTGATCTACCACCAAGGTCATTGCCACAGCAATAAAATTTTACCTTCAGCATAAGGGGAAATAAAGTAATGGTGCAGTCAGTTTGCGGAAATCTGCACCTAGTTCGGTGAGAATGAAGTTCAGAAGGTTGGGCATTTTGCAGAACATTCAGGTGGTATTATGATGGCGGTGACGAATTCAACGTTACATGTGGCGGCGGGGTTTGCAGAATTCACATTTTCACCAATCTCTCGTAGGAACAGATTTCCGCTTGTTCCCCTCCAGATGAAAGAAGCATTGGACACGAGTTTCTCTTATTGGAACGCATGAGCAGTGCATAGCCGCAATACTCTCTCGCCGATTGTTCTGGTTTCCAAAAATGGACCCCTACACCGGTGGCCACAGGCAGCTGTCATGTAGTCTACGCAGGCAGAAGTCATTATCATCATCATCATCATCATCATCATCATCATCAGCTGTAAGAGACTTGTCGTACAGTGGTTGTAGCTACCACAGTTGCGTTCACCGATGATTTGGGGAGGTGAGGTAGGTAGCTGCGCATTGGAGGCGGGAGCTGATAAATTGGTGCGTAAATACACCACTGTCAATGGACTGTTAAGTGGGGGAATTGGGAAGGGAGCTATGCATTGAAGGCAATAGCTTGGATGCATGAGTGCCATTGAGGGCGCGACTGGGCCATATCTGACAATGTCTCTAACCATTGATGTGGCCCGTCTCGGGGGTGCAGTTGAACAGTGACCTAACAGGATTGCTTCCGGCTGTACCATTAGTGATATCGGAAGAGGGTCTTGTCCGACCGAACGCCAAGTGATTCACTAGCCTGGTTTTAATGTTTTTCGCCATTTTCACCAGGGCTTCTTCGTAGATCACTGTCTTGTTTGATTTTTCTCGACATATCTCTTTCCCAACATCTACTCCCTTCCCTCTACATTTCTGCTAACTTGCGTAATGCGCGCCAATTAACTTGGTAGTTGTCCCTAAGAGTACCGTCTTCCAAACGATTCTTCAGACCTTGGTGAAAAGCTGCTACCAAGTGTCCTTCCTGACTACTTGTTTCCACTTTTCAAACCAAGAAAGCAGTCACATCTCCCAAGAGGTCTGTTGATGCAGTTGTGGGTGATGAAGAAGGCATTTTGCGAATAAATTTGGTTTGAAAGTCAGACTCAACTGAATGGCGTCTGAACATCTTTTGCAACTGTCCTCAAAAGTCGTCTCGTGTTTCGGTTGAAATGATACTTGAGTATTTTCTAAGTATGACAAAACGTTTCTGAAAACTCTTTGACAACCTAACGGGAACCAATGTCATTCAGTGTTGCTGTCGTCCTTCATTCTTAGCCCAGTCCTGGCGAAGCAAACAGCTGGGGAACTGGCCCTGCTGTCTCGGCACGCAGGTATTTAGTGTCAGCCCAGGTTAACCTGCGTTGTAATCTTACTCTGTAGTACTGCTGTCATTTTTGGGGTAGGAATGCTTCTCCTTAGGTGACCCTCCTTCATTTCACTCAACACAAAATCATGCGCTTTCAGTGTCCAAAGACAGGCACGCATCTTCTCCCCACTTGGACTTAGCAACTCGCTCTGGTGATCTATTTCCATGGGGTCGGTCTTTTCTGTCCCGACGCTTGTATCATTCAACCAGCCAGCTGTGGTCATCTATCTAGTGATTGTCATCAGATTACCACCACAAGCTGCACAATTATCCAAGGTCAAGATAATAACCACCTCAACCCATCTTGCCCATCGTGTTACCTTGTTTATATTCTCGAGTGTCGTTTTTATCGTTTCGCACTGTCTCCGATAATGAGTCCACTCTTGCTCTGCAATTCACACATGCGAATTGCGAAGTGACTGTTTACACTCGTTTCCATATTTTTCATCCGCTAACTTCCGAGAACCAGACTGAAATCCCATCTTGACTAGCTGCGTCTTATTAGGCTCGCCAGTGTTCCAACGGGCTTGGTCAGCTGATTCTTTTGCGATCGAAGCTGATCGATGATGCTGGTACAATCAATTGCTGGAGCACGGAGGTCAGTTTATTTAAAAAATCGATGCAATTATACCCCTATTCTATGAACAACCGTCTGTCACATCCTGGGTCGTTGAACAAAACCAAAAAAGCACCCCAGTTGTCCTCATACGCTCATCCTCACCGGTAATTTGAGGTCATCCGTCATGGTAACTTAATTTAAGCGCGCTAAGGAGCAGCGTTGCAGTCCATATGAGTCCAAGTTAACCGCAGCACTGGGCAGTCGTCTGTAGTGTAGTTAGTGTTCAAGTGCATATCCTGTCACCTTAGAGACTCACCAGATACGCATAAAGTGTAAACTGTTTTATAGATTTAATACACTACTCATAAGGTTGCTGAACACTTTTCGACAAGCCACGACCGGTTTCGCCCTTCTTGGGGCTTATCAGGTAGACGCAGTCCCCGAGTTTCTGTCAACTTTATGTTCTATTTGAACCCAAATTGAACACATTTCGACAAATACACTCATTTGCTTGTCAACTTGGTTTTGACGGGAGGCTCACCTGGAACCCAGCTGAATCTCTCGTTTATCATGTTCTTAAGCATTGTAGTCCATATGAGTCCAAGTTAACCACACTACTGGACAGTCGTATGTAGTGGTAGTGTTCAAGTGCGTATCCTGTCACCTTAGGGATTCGCCAGGTGTGCATCAAGTATAAACTGTTTTCCTATTCTCCCCACCCTTTGAAGCGTGGAAATACCCGGGAATATACTTAAACCAATGTGAGTTCTGTTGTTTTAAAACGACCTAATATCCGTAGATATTAGTTTAGAAACAGAGAGAAAACCAAATTTTCACGAGCACTTTAAAGGAAATATTTCACACGACCTTCTGGCTTTGTATACACCATTAAGCACGTTGTTTATTTTATCAGTCTGTCTCTGTGAACGCAATTTCATGTGTAAGTTCGGTAACCATGTGATCTCATTGGGCTTTGTTTGAAACCTCTGGTCCGTCTAAGCAGGACGCATCTAATCCTCAGATGGATCAATTCAAATGCTGCGATCGAAAGGAGGAAGGCCCTTCGCTGCGAAGCTACTCAGTAGTAAACAAGAACTAAGCAGTTACAAGTCATTAGACAGGAAATTAGACATCTCATATGCGCACTGTCTTCAAAAACCTGAGCACCCTCATGTGTCCTATTGAAATTTCCTGGACATGCGTTGACTACTAAGAAATAGTAAACAAATACTGCAAAGCAGTTCTATCATTTCCGAAGTAGACTTCACCTTCCATCAAATGCGGGGGCGGAGCTTGGACACCAAACCATGGACTACTCGCATGCTTCATCAGCAGTATACACCGCTACACTGGTAGCTAGCCATTTAATCGAGCCAGTGCTATCTTTCTGGATGCGATACGTTGTAGTTACATAAAGTGTGCGTTGCCTACGTTACCACGAATTGCGTCGTACTCCCATGTTAACTTGCCACCTTCCAGTTATCTTCAACATCACCTCTTTACTTTTCAGGTTGAACTTCAAATATGAACGTTCACCTTTTCCTGATGACGCTCCGAAAAGGATGACAGACTTTATTATCATTATTAGTAGTATTATTTCGGCTTCATCGCCAAAACAAAGTACATCACCATCAATTTGTTCTGTTATTGCCTGCGAAGCACTTTTGTACCATGAATATCTTGTGACAACTTTTTGGACAGTCAACTAAATTCTGTTTATTTGCCTTATCAGTCCTCGGGTTGAGCTGACAAACGAGAGTTTATCCTGCAGGAAAATTATATCTATCCGAAAGGGTCCAGAATTACCGTACACATGTTTCATCCTTGTTGAGATTAACGATCAGCCCGCACCCCTCAAACGTCAGGGAAAAGTCGACCCGTGCGGTTAGTGGATGGTCATGAGCGGCTGATCAGTAGTGTGATACAGCATCATTGATCCCTCGTCAGGCAGTTCATACCTTCTGGTCATGTACTGATCACTTCTCATATAGAAAGATTGAGTGCAGTCAAGTTCTCCTGTTCGAGGTGGCTAGTTTAATGGAAATTTGATACACCGGATCCTTTGTGTGTGAACCATGGTCAAATAAGACACAGTGAGTACTGGTTTACGGTGTACCACTTTGTTTAAGTGGCTACCGATCCTCTTTGACGACCTGAAACTTCCACTGTTGTGGGCTTGGACTTTTTTCGTCGAAATAAAGACGAAAACACTGATGGGGGTGAGGGGTTGTAAGCGTAACGATTTCGGTTCGGTGCTAATTCCCTACCGGAAACCTTGAGGAAAGTAAGACGTCAGTTTTGTTTTGCCGACTTTCACCTAATGGATAACCGAACCAGAAACTCTTCTTTTTTCTTCACATAAATGAAAAAACAACCTAACGTAGGTAGTATAAATTTACCAACCTGTGTTTTAAAACAACAGCAGAACAGATATTTCCGCATTGGTGTTGCCTGACGAAGAACAACGCATTTCTGTAATGTGAGAAATTGTGTTACCAGGCGGTCTGGAACTAAAATCGTACTGTCCTCTGCGAGAAGAGCTTGAAAGTGGTCAGGTGTTTCCTTCACGCATAAAGCTAATCCATATTTACGGAAGCAGCGACGCTGCCTTCCCTCAATGAAGGAAGGGTTAGGAAAGATCGGCTCTAAAAACCGCACATTCCGATCGCTCAGCGGTTGACCATTGCATTATTCAGTACGGTCGAAGTACTTTTAAAAAGTGTAGCGTTGTTCAGAAGGCACCTGTTGTGCACAGCCGCGTTAGGAGTCAGAGAGTTTACCTTACCCCCTGTGCCCTCAGCCTAGACTAGCCAGATGAGGCAAACTACTGAGTGATTGCCTCCGAAAAGGGTCCCTCAAGAAAATCCTAAAGAACTCTGCATCACGATTCAGGGACTAGAGCAAGGGTACCCGAACAAAGCCCTACTTTCTCTCACTGCCTTCTGGGCCAAACTTTGAGTCAAAGGATCAAAGAGGGGTGTCTCAAACAAATCCTTCTCTTCGGCCTGGACAACCGGGGAGTAGAAAGTGCTCACAGTTGAAAAGCATCGCGTATTCTGCTCGGTTTACCAGTCCCAAACCTTATTAATACCCACTCCAATACAATCCTCTCTGCTTGTGATTCTATAAATTCAGCATCGATTCCTGGCCCTCTGTCCAGAAAAATAAACCCTTAACACGCTGTTGTTCAGCGGAGTACGTTGGGCGCACGACACGGCAACTTTCTAAGAGAATACGCGAGCACCTATCTTACCGGAATACCGTTACCCTCAACAGTTCAGCCAGAGGCTCAACTGCATCCCATCTAATTGACATTGGGCACGTAGTCACTCCAAATGAGTCGTTTCACATCATTTACCGTGTACCAAATAGACTACCAGTATCTATCCAACGGCGTAGCTTGACTACAGCCGAAGCAGTCGCTATACGCCTGCGAAACCCGGTACCGCGCTGTCAAAAACGTTTCGTACGAACGCTGAGTCTGCCTTGGTCGTGTGGCACGAATCAACCGGCCAAGTCACTCAACGGCCCTCTAGACTGTCTCACAGCATCCAACTAGATGCGACATGTGCGTGGGGCGCAGACAACCAATCGTTCGTGTCTCCACGTTTTGCATTTTACTAACCAGTCTTCGCTGCGTACTTCATTTTTGGCTCCTATTTTTTAACCATTAGATATGTACTGACCTGATGACGAGATTCCGAAAACATTAATGTTCGTCACTGTGTTGTTCTTTTTCAAACCATGGGGATATCTAAGCAAGTAAGGGATTTGATAAACTAGGCAGTGTTTAATGTCCTTACGCTGTATTAGATAGATCAATAGACATTGCTCTCTAAAACCTGCGCGTAGGCGTGACATCAGCTTATCCGTCCAAACAAACAATAAAATGGGACCGCGTTCACTCAGAGATAGAAATATTTATATATGTGGTAGTATGTTTACAAAATCCGCGTGTGACTTCCACATCTCAGTCGTCAAACTTGTATGAAGAGACCGCGGTTGACAGTGTTCCACCCGCATAATTACCGCGTTTCTTTTTCGTTTTCTCGTGTTTGAACGATTTGCCGCTGGTAAATTGAAAGTCCTTATATGCCCGCTCACCCCAGGCTCCTCGAGAGTTAGGCTGAAAGTATGAGAACAGAGAGAGAGAGAGAGAGAGAGAAAGAGAGGGAGTTAAACCAGGGACTAAAGTACTACTAAGAGTTTCCATAAACTTTGTCAGTAGTATCGAGTCAAAAAGAGGAGCGGAAAGTAACAGACAAATGGCTCAGTAGGAAACAGCAAGACTTGTGCATGTACACCAAGGATGAGCAGTGTGAAGGTAAACTTAATTATGAGTAGCGCAAATTTAAAAACTTGTTTCAGTGCGAGTCTCTGGCACAGACAACCCTCGGTCGACACTTCCTAAAAACGGCCACATGTTGGAGAACGGGAAGATGCTAAGCGTCGCTAAGACAGTAACGAATCTACCCATAAGACAGACGAGGCTGAACACCCAACAAGCGGCCTGACTTTGTTCAGAGAGCGATTCGATGCACATTGAAAGGACATTTGGTGCAAAAAACTACCTAGCCCGTGTTACATGGTTGATCGGGGTAGATCTGAGTCGGAATGATGTGGAACAGAGCGATAATTGTGTTATCAATCCGACCATAGAGTACTTGGATTCGGTTAGGCAAAATATCTAGCTGTTTACAGGGGCTCGACCGAAGACGGCCTGAAAGAACACGACGTAGTGTCAAGAAAAAGTGAAAAATCGTCCACCTGTGGTATCCTGTCGGGGCTGGAAGCTGTCATACAGCTGGAAGTAAGACTATGGTTGATAAATTTTCAGTAGAGACTTTATATTCTAAGTGAAGTCCACCCGTGATGGAAACCGGAGAAGCACTGTACGGCTGTTTGATCCTTATTGGGAAATCCATGTGGTATGAATTCCTTGATTGAAAAATCAATAGCTCTATATCCTGTCTGGGTGCGAGTGAATCAAACTGTCCATCATCCGGAAGACCGCGGGTTTGAGTCTCCCTACTGGAGTTTCGTGAAATATACACTGCTGATATCATGCTGTCCATGAAGATGATTCATAATAGAGAGTGCTTTTCGGCCTTTCGGCACAGTTTGGCTTCACTTACATGTGCTTACCGGTCAGTGGCTTTGCGCGTTAACCACTGAGCCATCTCGAGCTCAGAGCAGTAAGCATCCAAGTGTAGCTGGTTGATACATGATTGATAACCACAAAAATCATTCAGTCATAACACCCTTTCGGTGCCTAGCTGTCATGCTACCCGGCGGAAGCAAGAAGGCTGGAATACTGCCAGGTTGCCCAAGCCTAGACAGGGGAAGTCAAGATGCAGGGGTCGGGTTCGAACCACGGACCTTCCGGTCGGTAAATTCGTGCTCTAACCAGTGAGCTACCTCACCCCGCCTTTCGAGTAGAAGTATCGAATTGAAACACCTACTCAATGCTTCCACTAGGCAAGATGGGTTCTGTAAACATTTTTATAAACTGCAATTTAGAACATCTCTGGGAAAACGCAAATCGTTGAGTGCTAACTTATCCGCCAGTATTCTGCGCTACTGTGCTGATCAGTTCCGGTTGGTCAGTGCTCTGCGAATTACACAAACAAGCATATGCTGTACAAAGGGTAAAAGCAGGTCCACTGGTCTAAACCGTCCATTGACGAGTGAGCCGCATCGGGGTCTCGTTGTCCAGTTCGGCCAGTTACAGGAAATGAGTCATGAATTATGTCGTATGAGGACGCACAGCGTAGAGATTCGAACCAGCTCTCCTACTTGAGGCAACAATTATCGTAATCATGATAGCATGACATTAGTGTTCAACACCGATGCTTCGCTGTTGTTTGTATGGCTGAGACTTGGCCTGTTCGAGAAGCGGGTCTTAGTCAACCGTTTTCTCGGAACCATAGATTGTGTGTGTGTGTGTGGCGACGAAGCAATTAAAAAGCGAGTTCTCGGTTGTCCTACAAGGACTTCTATCGAAGAATGTGTCCAGCACCAGAAGCTGCGTTACTTAGGCCATGTATTGCGCATGCCGAACCATCGTTCGCCGAAGACATTGCTGTATTGCGTGCCCAATTCAGGGTGGCGGAAGCAGACACGTGGCTAACCCTTGACCAGACAGAGGGATATGAAAGAGATTACAAAACATTTTAGTGCTGTCCACGCTACTCGCCTTCTTGGATGATCCCCATTGCGCCTGGTCGGAGACGTTGCTCATCGATGTCAATGGTGTTCTTGTTGTTGGTTTCTATCCAGGTTGCCTGAACAAGTGTCTAGAAGACATGGCGCCTCGGAATGATTGTAGTAAGCTAGCACTAAGTCCCTTCCCCATCCACCTTTATTCTTTTCTTCACAATAAGGCATTGAAATAAATCATGGTTGTACGGCTAGGAAGCATCAACATCATCACCGTCTGGATGACTATTCAGGACAAAAAAAAGCCAAAAGGTGTTACGGAATGAGAAGATCTGAAACTGCGATGCACTAACTAGGTGATATGGAGAAGCATCAAGCACAATCTAGTCAGATGAGAGGAAATCAAACTCACTACCCGTTATATCAACTCGCATTCAGTGCAGGGCGGTAAAACCTTAGCTATCCTGTGAGTATCTACCACATTGAAAAAAACGCTATCATTCGTGCGTTTATCAGCCCGTCAATCAATTAATCAATTATCGACTATAAACCATAGGCACATTGGTTCCACCTGCTACAGTTTCGGTCACCAGAAAACGGCAGTCTGGGGCATACATCCAAGCATTGGAGGCGAATGCATGTTCAGTTTGTTCAGAAATTGGGTAGCTACGCATTCAAGGTGATAGCTTTGATGCACGAGTGCCACCGACTGCCAATGTCATTAACCATTGGTGATTTGAGTCCCGGGGTCCCCATCCAGAGAGGCGACAGTTGCCCACCCGACTCAGCTTACTGGTTAGTGTTTTCGTACTTCGCTTGGGCAACCTGGCAGTATCCCAGCCCTCGTGCTTCCTTCGGGTAGCATGACAGTTGGGTACCGAAAGGGTGCTACAGCTGAACGATTTTTTTTAACGATCCAGCTCAAGGGTTAGCGAGGTAGACAATTCTCTGTCATGTGACCTGTCGGCTCAACCTATAGAGCATGAATAGCACAGCCCTCGCGGGAGAGTTCGTTAAAACCATCTCGCCCACCTCACCATTGCTAATCCGACTTTTTTACCAGATCCACTCGCTGTTTCGGAGACACTGACGGTCAGATGCCCGGGGGTTTCCATATATTCTCTGCGAGTAGATCATTTATAAAATAATGTCTCGCACGGTCGCAGTGCCATTGGCAGACAAACGTCTCTTCGGTGCCGTAGGTGTCGGAGGTTGGCAAAAGCTGCACTGGCCTTCCCGATTCGAGAAGTAATCTGATTTCCAGCCAGTCCACCGGAACTTATACAACTGTTCAGGTAAACAAATTTATCTAGCACGTCGATTGGCTCGCCTGCAAGCACGAGGTGTGGGTTTGATCCCAACCAGCCTTGCGGCAGCACTTTACACCTTGCAGGTGCGAAGCGCATGCCAAACTATGCGGCAGAGTTATTCAGGTTATTTAAAATCGTTTGTATTTGGGAAGGATCTGAACCAAGGAGAGCAATATCGTCTGGGACCGAAGGTCCCGGATGCATTTCGACTCCCAAGGTTGCAGCAGCATACCAATAACAAAAATAAAGAGGAAGGGTGACAGATGACACACTGGTCTTAAACGACTCAAACGTGGTGAACTCAGGCGACAAGAGCTTCCCGACACGAGTAACAGGGTTAGCTCGGTTTGGTCATTCACCACGCTGTCAAGTGAGAACCAGCTCATAGGCCAAGGAAACAGACGTCCTCCTGACCAGGCCAGGCCTGGATGCAACCTGTAACAGGAAGCAAAGCACAAAAGACTGTTTCCAGGGAAGATGTGACCACTTAAAGTGAACACAACACAACTGTACGGAAAGTAGCCCAGCCCTAGGAAGCGAATCACACGAACATCACTGGTGCAGACGATTTAGCCACTTGACCGCCGTCCACTCACATAGCCTGTTGCCTCCAACCTTTTTCCAGCCTGTTTGGTTGAGCGTCCGGATGCGCTGGAACTTTAGAATGCCAGTGCTAGGCTATCATCAGTCCTTTTCCCATCCATCCTTTTATTTCCCTCACATTGAATTAGTGAATACAATTAAATACACATCGTGGTCGTACTACTGTGAAGCTAATAAAATATCAATAATCATTGAGCTGTAATACCCTTTCGGTGCCTGACTGCCAGGTTAGCCAAAGGAAACACGCAAACTCAGATAGTTCCAGGTTGCCCAAGCCTAGACGGGAGAGCTCAAGGTGAACAGGCTGGGTTCGAACCACGGACATTCTAGTCAATAGATTCGCGCCTTAACCACGGAGCTATTTCGAGCTCAATGAAGCACCCGTATCAACACTAGTGTAGCGGTCCTGCATGTAAGTCAAGCTCACTGAAAGTCCCCAGGTTGTTGAAACGAAACGGTTTGGAAGAATTAAGGCCACATAACAAATAAAAAAAGTTACCAACCTTCGCTTCGTATGAATTGTTGGACAGCTGAGGATCAATCAATTCAATATCGTCTGGCACCCGGCGGAATGGGAAGGACTGACGACTTTTGTGACCAGACAATGACCCTGCAGCAAATGGTGATAAAAACCGACAATGCATACCACGTTTTTCAGAAGAATTCACACCATTCCACGTATCCGACACCGCAGGGAGAGACCGACGCCCGGAATCAACGTCAACCATATCAGAAACTGCAAACCAAAATCACGAGAAACAAATCAACATACCATCGAGTTTATGGCGCTTCGCATCTGAGGGTAATCCCGAAGTCATAAAGGAACGCTTCCCACACGAACCGTTCTGCGACCCAAAAACAACATCCGAAGACTCACCAACCCGGCGAGTATCGTTCTTCACAGCTGGAATATCCTCGACCCTGGTATCCGAATCCGAGCTCGAAACTGCAGGCCGTTTGGAAGAAGCCACGGCCGCCGACAAACCTTTGCCTCCTGTCGCAGACACAACACCCTTCGTAGCGGGAGTCATCGACTTAGACGCTCCGGCGCCCATCGTCGCGCCAGCAGGCTTCCTCGCCACTGGAACATCCTCATCACTGGAATCCGAATCGGAACTAGATGCAGCTCCTCGTTTCGACGCCGACACAGGGGTTCCCTTAACAGCATTTGGCGCAACAACACCTTTCGTCGAAGGAGTCGTCGGCTTAGACACAATCGCTGCCTTCGCCTTCCTCGATGACGGAGCCGCCTCCTCGTCACTCGAATCCGAATCCGAGCTCGACACTGCAGGCCGTTTGGAAGAAGCCACGGCCGCCGACAAACCTTTGCCTCCTGTCGCAGACACAACACCCTTCGTAGCGGGAGTCATCGACTTAGACGCTCCGGCGCCCATCGTCGCGCCAGCAGGCTTCCTCGCCACTGGAACATCCTCATCACTGGAATCCGAATCGGAACTAGATGCAGCTCCTCGTTTCGACGCCGACACAGGGGTTCCCTTAACAGCATTTGGCGCAACAACACCTTTCGTCGAAGGAGTCGTCGGCTTAGACACAATCGCTGCCTTCGCCTTCCTCGATGACGGAGCCGCCTCCTCGTCACTCGAATCCGAATCCGAGCTCGACACTGCAGGCCGTTTGGAAGAAGCCACGGCCGCCGACAAACCTTTGCCTCCTGTCGCAGACACAACACCCTTCGTAGCGGGAGTCATCGACTTAGACGCTCCGGCGCCCATCGTCGCGCCAGCAGGCTTCCTCGCCACTGGAACATCCTCATCACTGGAATCCGAATCGGAACTAGATGCAGCTCCTCGTTTCGACGCCGACACAGGGGTTCCCTTAACAGCATTTGGCGCAACAACACCTTTCGTCGAAGGAGTCGTCGGCTTAGACACAATCGCTGCCTTCGCCTTCCTCGATGACGGAGCCGCCTCCTCGTCACTCGAATCCGAATCCGAGCTCGACACTGCAGGCCGTTTGGAAGAAGCCACGGCCGCCGACAAACCTTTGCCTCCTGTCGCAGACACAACACCCTTCGTAGCGGGAGTCATCGACTTAGACGCTCCGGCGCCCATCGTCGCGCCAGCAGGCTTCCTCGCCACTGGAACATCCTCATCACTGGAATCCGAATCGGAACTAGATGCAGCTCCTCGTTTCGACGCCGACACAGGGGTTCCCTTAACAGCATTTGGCGCAACAACACCTTTCGTCGAAGGAGTCGTCGGCTTAGACACAATCGCTGCCTTCGCCTTCCTCGATGACGGAGCCGCCTCCTCGTCACTCGAATCCGAATCCGAGCTCGACACTGCAGGCCGTTTGGAAGAAGCCACGGCCGCCGACAAACCTTTGCCTCCTGTCGCAGACACAACACCCTTCGTAGCGGGAGTCATCGACTTAGACGCTCCGGCGCCCATCGTCGCGCCAGCAGGCTTCCTCGCCACTGGAACATCCTCATCACTGGAATCCGAATCGGAACTAGATGCAGCTCCTCGTTTCGACGCCGACACAGGGGTTCCCTTAACAGCATTTGGCGCAACAACACCTTTCGTCGAAGGAGTCGTCGGCTTAGACACAATCGCTGCCTTCGCCTTCCTCGATGACGGAGCCGCCTCCTCGTCACTCGAATCCGAATCCGAGCTCGACACTGCAGGCCGTTTGGAAGAAGCCACGGCCGCCGACAAACCTTTGCCTCCTGTCGCAGACACAACACCCTTCGTAGCGGGAGTCATCGACTTAGACGCTCCGGCGCCCATCGTCGCGCCAGCAGGCTTCCTCGCCACTGGAACATCCTCATCACTGGAATCCGAATCGGAACTAGATGCAGCTCCTCGTTTCGACGCCGACACAGGGGTTCCCTTAACAGCATTTGGCGCAACAACACCTTTCGTCGAAGGAGTCGTCGGCTTAGACACAATCGCTGCCTTCGCCTTCCTCGATGACGGAGCCGCCTCCTCGTCACTCGAATCCGAATCCGAGCTCGACACTGCAGGCCGTTTGGAAGAAGCCACGGCCGCCGACAAACCTTTGCCTCCTGTCGCAGACACAACACCCTTCGTAGCGGGAGTCATCGACTTAGACGCTCCGGCGCCCATCGTCGCGCCAGCAGGCTTCCTCGCCACTGGAACATCCTCATCACTGGAATCCGAATCGGAACTAGATGCAGCTCCTCGTTTCGACGCCGACACAGGGGTTCCCTTAACAGCATTTGGCGCAACAACACCTTTCGTCGAAGGAGTCGTCGGCTTAGACACAATCGCTGCCTTCGCCTTCCTCGATGACGGAGCCGCCTCCTCGTCACTCGAATCCGAATCCGAGCTCGACACTGCAGGCCGTTTGGAAGAAGCCACGGCCGCCGACAAACCTTTGCCTCCTGTCGCAGACACAACACCCTTCGTAGCGGGAGTCATCGACTTAGACGCTCCGGCGCCCATCGTCGCGCCAGCAGGCTTCCTCGCCACTGGAACATCCTCATCACTGGAATCCGAATCGGAACTAGATGCAGCTCCTCGTTTCGACGCCGACACAGGGGTTCCCTTAACAGCATTTGGCGCAACAACACCTTTCGTCGAAGGAGTCGTCGGCTTAGACACAATCGCTGCCTTCGCCTTCCTCGATGACGGAGCCGCCTCCTCGTCACTCGAATCCGAATCCGAGCTCGACACTGCAGGCCGTTTGGAAGAAGCCACGGCCGCCGACAAACCTTTGCCTCCTGTCGCAGACACAACACCCTTCGTAGCGGGAGTCATCGACTTAGACGCTCCGGCGCCCATCGTCGCGCCAGCAGGCTTCCTCGCCACTGGAACATCCTCATCACTGGAATCCGAATCGGAACTAGATGCAGCTCCTCGTTTCGACGCCGACACAGGGGTTCCCTTAACAGCATTTGGCGCAACAACACCTTTCGTCGAAGGAGTCGTCGGCTTAGACACAATCGCTGCCTTCGCCTTCCTCGATGACGGAGCCGCCTCCTCGTCACTCGAATCCGAATCCGAGCTCGACACTGCAGGCCGTTTGGAAGAAGCCACGGCCGCCGACAAACCTTTGCCTCCTGTCGCAGACACAACACCCTTCGTAGCGGGAGTCATCGACTTAGACGCTCCGGCGCCCATCGTCGCGCCAGCAGGCTTCCTCGCCACTGGAACATCCTCATCACTGGAATCCGAATCGGAACTAGATGCAGCTCCTCGTTTCGACGCCGACACAGGGGTTCCCTTAACAGCATTTGGCGCAACAACACCTTTCGTCGAAGGAGTCGTCGGCTTAGACACAATCGCTGCCTTCGCCTTCCTCGATGACGGAGCCGCCTCCTCGTCACTCGAATCCGAATCCGAGCTCGACACTGCAGGCCGTTTGGAAGAAGCCACGGCCGCCGACAAACCTTTGCCTCCTGTCGCAGACACAACACCCTTCGTAGCGGGAGTCATCGACTTAGACGCTCCGGCGCCCATCGTCGCGCCAGCAGGCTTCCTCGCCACTGGAACATCCTCATCACTGGAATCCGAATCGGAACTAGATGCAGCTCCTCGTTTCGACGCCGACACAGGGGTTCCCTTAACAGCATTTGGCGCAACAACACCTTTCGTCGAAGGAGTCGTCGGCTTAGACACAATCGCTGCCTTCGCCTTCCTCGATGACGGAGCCGCCTCCTCGTCACTCGAATCCGAATCCGAGCTCGACACTGCAGGCCGTTTGGAAGAAGCCACGGCCGCCGACAAACCTTTGCCTCCTGTCGCAGACACAACACCCTTCGTAGCGGGAGTCATCGACTTAGACGCTCCGGCGCCCATCGTCGCGCCAGCAGGCTTCCTCGCCACTGGAACATCCTCATCACTGGAATCCGAATCGGAACTGGATGCTGGTGAGTTTCGGTTGGTGGGCTGATTGTTTTTGTGGGCTCTGTGGGTTTTGTTTGGATCAGTGTGGGTGTTTTTCATGTTTGTTGCCTTTGATACCTATGGTGTGGAATGGATATCGTTTTCGGGTCATTTTGGTGATACGACATGAAGGATTGTTTTTGACGTTAATAGGAAGAATGCTATTAACTCCAATGGTATTGGTAAGGGTACGTGTAAGTCGGTAAGGGTGACGGCGAATGTAATGTAGGTTTTTGACGTGAAAAGTTTGGGGATGTCTGCAATTCAGATATGGAGTCGATTGATCGTTCTGGTATAATACTAGTTGTCTAGTTTGGAAAGATTACGGAGTCTGGTGTGTTTGGGTAATCGACTTATTCGCGGTGCACATAAATGTGGCGACCGTATCTAATCAGATGTGTTACCCTTATTTTCTCGCAGTCGGTGAGTTTAAGGTAAAAAAATTCTTTCAGCTGTACCACCCTTTCCGTGCCTAACTGCCATGCCGCCCGAAGATTGCACGAGGGCTGGGATACTGCCAGGTTGTCCAATGCTAGACAGGGGAAGTTGAGAGGCAGGGGTTGGAGTCGAACCACGGACCTTCCGATCAGTAAATTCGCGCTCTAACCACTGAGCCATCTCGCTACATTCCCTAGGAGTATTCTTTCAGCCTTAAAAATGTCCGTATACTATACTGTGGGTTTCAGTCCTACAACCAAACGCATTTGTGTAGGAACTTCTGGAGGCAATACACCCGACAATATCAACCGCAATGACAGTGAACCAGCTTCGGCCATTTTGACAGCTCTAACAACCACACCGTCCGTCAAAAAATCGTTCAGCTGTAGCAACCTCTCGGTGGCTAACACCACGCCACCAAAAGGAAACACGAGGGCTGGGATACTGCCCGGTTGCCCAAGCCTAGACAGGATGAGTCGGAATGCAGAGGTCAGTTTCGAACCACAAACCTTCCGGTCAATAAATTCGCGTCCTAACCAGTGAGCCATCTCGAGCTCACGCAAGGGTCCAGTTCAAATTTGAAAGTAGGACAGAAGCAGACAGTATCGTGACCCCAACGAAAGTGAAGAACCTTCCAGACACCTTAATGTAGATCGGATAGCCTCAGTATAGGGATGTACTGACTCAATCAACAAGTGTCCTGCTCCAGTTCACGGAGCAACAGTGTGGTGTTAGGTTTCATGCATACACTCCTTTAATTCACCTTACAAGCAGACATTTACATTTAGGAACAAAGGTTATGCAAAAATGCATAGGAAATTAGCAGACCGGGAAGGGAGCCTGAATTACTAACCGGAAGATCCATAGTCCGAAACAAATCCTAGCTTTTCAGTAGACCAGTGTTCTCCTCCGTTGTTGCTGTCCATGATGTTAATTTCAGTTGCCCCTGTCTAAGTCTAGGCAAATTAATAGTACCCCAGTGCTTGTGCACCCTTTTTATTGTACGGCAGAAATGTGGCTGAAAGGTTTCACACCTGAATAGTTCGTTTCCTATCGTAGGTCGAATAATAAAAGCTGTGCTCAAATCGGCCCGACAGAGTGCTTCAGTAGGGACGAACTAATCAGGTAGAAGCATCTGGAAAATTCAAGCAGCGTACCCAGTTGACATGAGACCGAATGCAATCACCCGCCGCATTGTGTTGCACTTGGATCGATATCCAAGAAGCCTAAGTATTTTTCATTGATATGTCATCATCATTGTAAGCTGCAGTGTCTAAATGCATGAATGCTGAATCCTATGTTCAAGTGCGATACAGGAGACCACATGTCAATGATGAGGCGCAGAAGGAAGAACCCGGTAGTATGCTATCGAATAGTTTTCGTTAAGAGTGTCTGCTAGGTTTCGTAGACATATTGTCGTCACGAGAATGATCTGAACAGCTTTATATTAGTGAATTGTACAAATAAGTCCTGTGGAGAAAGCATCCCCAGAAGCTCTAGCAACGTGGTATTGGGAGAACGCTTACTATTGCAGTCTGCTTCAAGTGATCAAATAGAAAGGGAACCTGTAACCGCGGTGAGGTACTAGCTTAGAGACACTCCGGATGCATGGTGTTATGGTTTCTGACAAAACCGAACCGACAAAGGACAAACAAACTCATCCTATTCGTAAAGACTCCGATCAGATGAGAAAAAACCGGGAAAGACAAAAAACCTACCGATTTACGAGGTCAAGTGAGTAGCAATGTCCAAGAAGCTCCAAAACTGTTTATGCCGGCTGAAAAGCAGATAATGATTAGTAAAGCAACAAACTAACGATGATAACGGTTCCGTTCTGCATTCACGCAAAGAGCAAGTGAAAAAGTTAGGGGAAAACGTCTCCGTTTATTGGAAGAGCATACGCTGCCGGGCACAAACACAGATTTAAGATATTCATGTCCGAGCCTGTGATGACGGAGTAGTTAGGTCCGAGCTTCAAAGCGAAAAGTTCTTGAGTCGAACCCTACCCTCGTATGTCGCTTGCTCCTAAAAAAATCGTTCAGCCGTAGCACGCCTTCGGTGCCTAACTGCCATGCCACCCGAAGGTTGCACGAGGGCTGGGATACTGCCAGGTTGCCCAAGCCTAGACAGGGGAAGTCGAGAGGCAGAGGTCGGGTTCGAACCACGGACATTCCGGTCAGCAAATTCGCGCCCTAACCACTTGGGCCATCTCGCCCCCTCGCATGATCTTGCGCTTGGCCAACTTGGGATAGCATCAACCCTCCTACTTGCCACAAATTGCACGTTTCCACATGAGAGACTGGAACCTTTACGTTGTTGTCGGACTTGAGTGCCGTGATAAGCACGCGATATAGGTCGAATTAGCTCAGTGGTTAACACACCAATTTACGGATCGGTAGGTCCGCCGTTTTAACCCAACTTCAGCATCTCGACTGCTCCTGTCTATGCTTAGGCAACCTGACAGTATCCCATCCCTCGTACCTCATTCCGTTAGCATGACGGCTGGACACCAAAAACAGGCTACAGCCGAACGATTGATTTTTTGTGAGCACTGGATCTACAAGGGCCAACCACTCTGAAAGCCGCACACATGTTGTACAGTGACTATACCTGCCACAGTCTCGTTCGCCGATGATCTGCGGGGATAGGGGAAGATGGCTACAATCAATTAACCAGCTATATACCGTGTAATACGGACACACTGGTTCCAGCTGCTACAGTTTCGACCACCGGGAACTGGAAGAGTGTGGGACATACAACCAAACCTGTAGATGGCTACGCATTGGAGGCGGTAGCTGATATAACTAATGTCAATAGTGGGATGTCACTGGACTTCTCGCTGACGAGATCAAGAGGAGGAACTACACGCTAAAAATAACAGTTTGGATGCATGCGTGTTATTAAGCAGTCGACTGGGCCATGTCTGGCAATCTTTTTAGACAATGATGTGTCCCGTCTCAGGGGACACATCCAGGGAAACGGCAATGACCAGTGCAACTGAGCTCGCTGGTAATGGCTCTCATGCTTCACTGCTAAAACATTATTTGACCTCCCCTGGTTCGTTTCTAGCCTTCCAAAATCCATTCGATATGCATCAGCGTTACTGATCCGCTGTTTCCACCAGACGCAAGCAATGGTCTGAAGACACTGGATGGTCAAGCAATGAAATTTTTTTAACGCCCTCGGCGCGCAGCAGCAAGGCTTTCGACCCATATAACAGTAGCACTGTAAACTCGGCCCTTGACAGATAAGCCAGTTTCGAATCTGCGCCACAGAAATACAGGTTCAAAAAAGCTGCTCTGGCCTTCCCAATCATGATGATGTGCAGTCAGACTTTTGAGTCAAAGGCTCAAGGTGGGGTACATCAACTCAACTCCCTTCTTCGTCCTGGGCAACCGGGAAGTATCATTTGCCCTTGCAGCTCTTCGCTCACCGGCCTTCCCCCACACTCCTTCCCAGCCCATCGTCAACCCAACTGCCTATCTCCGAGCCACTGTTGCGGGTCTCAACCATCGCCCAGAAGAATAAACCAAAATGGCCACCTAATAACCTCAAAAGAGCTGATCCACGTTGCAATCTTCAATGTCAGTACTCTATGTCAAATTGGTCAACAGGCATTCCTTGCTGAAACCTCACTTTCCCTCTCTATCGGTGTATTTTGTGTCTCCGAAATATGCATACAAGACCCCACTTCGGTCGTGTTCCACATTTCACTCTTCGGGTATCCGGTGATCCTGACGCAACGGCTCGTGGTATCTACGGTGTGGGAGTTGCACTCAGCCCCAAGGCTGAAAGCGCCTTACTGGACTGGATCCCAGTAAAACAATCACCTCTGCGCTGAGCGATTGTTTGGCTCCATTCACATTAACGCAGGCCGATGCGGTGAACGGTGTTTGTTTGTCGTAGCAGCGTACGCCCCAACAGATAACAGTTCTGAGACTGAGAAGGACGAGTTTTATCAAGCTCTGTGACGACTGCTTCGGTCGGCAAGATTGACAGGTATTGTAACGCTGGCTGGTGATATGAGTGCCCAAGTTGGACGACTAAGTCCGGAAGAAGCACAGCTAGGTGGTCGATTTGGAGTCGATGCTGAGCGTACGGATAATGGAGAGTGGCTTCTTCAGTTGTGTGCAGATCATCGCCTTTTCCTGGCCAGTACGAACTTCCAACACAAACGCACACACCGAGTTGCTTGGAGGCCACCTACCACAAGACGGTCGTGGACTCAATTGGACCATATGGCTATCAATTACCGATGGAGAGCCTCAGTTAAGGACTGTTGTTCCTTCGGGGTACGCAACTTGACTCTGATCACGCCATCGTGCGGGCCCGCTTAGCACTTCGCTTTCCGCCAGCACTATGCGTGCAGAAAGAGCAGCTCCGTTCATCAACTCTGACAAGTTTCAGTAGCTGATGTGTATCGAGCTGATCTGGCTAGAAAGCTACGAGAAACGCTCAATCACGTGAACGACGAAGATTGCTTGGAGGATGAATGGAAACGAGTTAACGAAGCAATGCTGTCATCTTTCAGAACTGCTTGTCCAACCCATCTGATTCGACTCAATGAACACTGGATATCTTCAAGATCAGATCTTGTTGCTGCCAGAAAGACCATACCAGCAACTAGCGACTAGGATAGCGCACGCAGATCCCTCAAACACCGGATAGTCAGGAGCTTGAGGAATGACAGGCAACGCTGGTGGATTTCCAAGGCCCAGGAGATGGAGAAGGCTTTCGCTGCAGGCAGCAGGCGCGCCCTGTTTCAACTGATCCGATCAACGGGTCAAAAGAAGACAGGTGTCAGTGAGACAATATGCGAAAAAGACGGGACAGCAATTCACTCCCTCAATCACCGTCTTCAGCGGTGGGCTGAGCACTTCAAAGAACAGTTCACCTGGTCTCCTTCAACACAACCGCTGGAAGAACCAACTGGGCCCGGAGGGAACACTGACACCAATCCACCATCAGTAACCGAAATCCAGCGTGAGAGTTCACTCCTGAAGCGCGACATGCACCTGGCCCGTATGGTCCACATACCGCGCTCTTCAAAGAAGGTGGCGAGGTCCTGATGAACAGTTTGGCAACCATACTGCAGAAGATTTGGAATGAAAATAGAATACCAGCCGAACGGAGCTCCTCGACCGTCATCTCAGTTTTTAAAAGGGCAAGAACGTCAGGTGAAGACCATTGTGATATCAGCATGGTATCCATCGCATCTAAGGTGCTCTCTGGCATTAGTTTGTGCAGGGGGCGAGATAGCTCAGCGGTTAGAGCGCGAGCGTACTGACCGGAAGGTCCGTGGTTCGAACCCTGCTCTGCCTCTCGACTTCCCCTGTCTAGGCTTGGCCAACCTGGCAGTATCCCAGCCCTCGTGCTTCCTTCGGGTGGCAGGGCAGCTAGGCACCGAAAGGGTGCTACAGCTGAACGATTATTTTATTTGTGCAGGATTATCGGAAGGAACAGATTCGTGAGAATGAAGTTGAGTTTCTCCCTGGTCGAGGATCCATCAACCAAATCTTTACCTTGAGACAAATTCTTGAACAGCGCCACTCCAGAAGTCCCACGTTGGTCGTCTTTTGGATTTGAAAACTGCTTTTGATTCTGTCGATCGTCAACAACTTTGACAGTGTCTGGCGACCAAAGGTGTCCCTTCCGAATTTCTATCTCTTATCAGCGCACTGTATGCGAACTCCTGCGGGCGCGTTAGAGTATACGGGAAGCTCTCACCTGAGTTCACCAAGTCCAGTGGTGTAAGACAAGGCTGCCCTACCTCATCCTCTTCAACTTTATTTTCTTTGCCTGTCTGAAACCTCGGGAGTCGAAATGCATCCGGGACGTTCGGCCTCAGACGATATTGCTCCCTTTGGTTCAGATCCTTCCCAAATACAAACGATTTTAAATAACCTGAATAATTCTGCCGCACAGCTTGGCATGCGCTTCGTACCTACGAAGTGTTAAGTGCTGCCGCAAGGCTGGTTGGGATCAAACCTACACCTCATGCTTGCAGCCGAGCCAATCGACGTGCTAGATAAATTTGTTTACATGGGCAGCTGTGTAAATTTTAGCGGACTGGCTGGAGATGAGATTATTTCTCGAATCCGAAAGGCCAGTGCAGCTTTTGCCAACCTCCGACACCTACGGCACCGACGTGACGTAAGTTCGTCCTTCAAGGGAAGAGTTTGCGATCCATACTGCTTTATGGATCAGGGACGTGACTCCTAAGCACAGAGGACATACGGAAGATGTCAGTGTTTGATCATAGGTGTCTCCGAGTTATTGGTCAGGTCTGGTGGGAACATCGGATTAGTAATGCTGAGGTACGCCAGATGGTCTTAGGAAGAAGGTACTCTCCCGCGATAGATGAATTACTCACGATTCATAGGTTGTGCCGGGTGGGACATGTACGCTGCATGCCAGAAGACCGTCTGCTTCACAGAGCTTTTTTCTCCCAGCCCTGTGCTGAGTTGAAGCGACCGAGAGGTGGACAGTATATGATCTGGCAACGAAGTACGAAAACAGTAAACTGAGTCGGGTGGGCAACTGCCGCCTCCCTGGATGGAGACTCCGGGACTCAAATCACCAATGGTTAATGATGTTGGCAGTCAGTGGCGCTCGTGCATCAAAGCTATCGTCTTCAATGCGTAGCTACCCAATTTCCGAACAAACTGAACATGCCTTCGCCTCCAAGGCTTGGCTGTATGTTCTACTTTTCCGTTTTCCGGTGATCGAAACTGTAGGCCCATCAGTTGGGACTGTAGACCCCGTTCGCATCGAACCGGTTTGGCCGCAACATCTGCGCGTCACACCGCCAACAGACTCAAGCGTCTCGAAATCAATATTCAAGCCTCGATGCCCAGTCTATCTGGTTGTTGTCAATGTTTGTACTCTTAAGCGATCCGGAAAATAAGCTGCTATTGCTCTCATTGTAGTTGCCGGAGATCTAAAATGTTCAAGTAAGCGGGCACACTGCAAGTGGTTTTCAATTAAATGGTCGACTTAGATTGGACTCGGGACGTACGGGCAATGGCGAAAGAGTGCTTCAGCCGTATGCTGACCATAGGCTGCTTTTATGAGTACTAATTTCGAAATAACCGAAGACGTCTGGCCAACGAATATACACCTACCACAGACCCATAGTAATCACCTTACCGCGGATAAAAAAAAGCTGACCGCCGCTCGTTTTTGGAACACATACGGGGATTCTGACCATGCGGTCATCTGAAGTCGTCTCTCTCTTCGTTTTTGCGGGGCCGCGTAAGGTGCGGACAGATCACTTAACAGCAGAGCGGCTGGCAGATCCAAAGGTGGATGAATTTACGAGAATCGTCTTCTGAACTCTCTTCTAAATGCTCCACCGTTGGATGTGAATTCGGACTTGAACGAGATCACGCCTTCGCACACAGCCGGGATTTTTGCCTCTGGCACGGCACAACCAGGTCCGCTCAAGCGCTGTATACGAGAAAAAAACAGTGGCGCCGCTTGAATCTCGACGGAATGTTCCCACCGGTCCCGAACATAATCCAAGCTGAAAAATTATCAGACGCCAGGTGAAACTTAGCGTGCGCGGCTGCCGACTGGGAGCCTGGTGGACATGGAAGGCTGAGGAAATGGAAGAGGTTCAAAAACCGGGGTTGCACGAAGGCTAGTTCAGTTGAGCCGTACGACCGGCCCTCGGAAACCGTCTGTGAACAAGACCATAAAGGATCAATAATGATCTTCAGTAAAGACCCCTCGACCGGTGGGCCGACCACTATGAACAACACAATCGTAGCCACCTGCTACCATTCATTGGGATCATACACACAATCCATTAGCCTGCATCTGGGAAAAGGAGACTGTCTCAAACAATTGAGGAGAATCTGTGATGGCACCAGTTTTCAAAATAAGACCGTGGTGAGTGTGGTAATCAAAGGAGGGTCAGCTTGACCGGTCGTAACGAAACTCTGGGGCCATTTGTCCTTCGTCTCCTTGTGGTAGCGCGTGAAACATCGACTCTAGAGCAGCAAGCGGGATTCCGACCTGGTAGGGTTTGCTTTGACCACACCTTCACACGCCGGCATAAGTAAAAAGCACTCACAATCTCGTTATTCTGGATTTCCAGGGCACATTCGACTCAGTTGACCAATATGTCCTCCTAAACACACGTACCCAGCGAGGAATGCCCCGGAAGTTTGTGGAACTCACACAAAGCGGTGTTTGTCAGGGACGTTCATTCTCTCCATTCCTAGTTAATTTATTGATAGGAAAAATCGTCCAAATCTTGATGTTCAAATAGCTGGTGACAAAAACTGTCGATCTGGGGGTATACAGACCGCATTGTTCTAATCTTCGTAGAAGAGAATTTGCAGGTGTTTTGGGGTGAACTGGCCGAAGCCATCCTATCCTTTTGCATGCGCTTTGTACCCACAAAGTGTAAGATCACGCTTCCGCGCGTGCGGTCAGTTGACACGCCACCTACAATCCAAGGAGAGGTACAAGAAGTCGTGGAGCATTTATTGTATCTTAGAAATTGTGTAAACTCCGATTGTAATGTGTGTGCGAAGTTAACGCATGAATCTGTAAGGCCCGGAGCAATCGTACTGTCCAAGGCTGACGTAATCTTGCACAGCTTGATTGACTACTGTCCGAGGACACAGTAACTATATTCTCAGAAAGACAAGTGTGTGGACAGTACTACCCGTCTAATGACCCAAAGGGTGATTCAGACCGTCAATAGTCACTAAATTCTGGGATGCACCCACCTCCCGGGGGCATTCACCCACAGAAAACGGGTAGGCCCTCTTTGATTCACTCTCCATAAATGCATTTTGATGAACTTCATTAGTTTTTCTGAATGGTCCTGCATGCATTTCACACCTGTACACCCACAGAGCAAGTTGCTGCTACAAGATCAATTTCATATCTCACGCTTTCAGGCGGACCAGTAATGTTTACTTACCTATGCAGTTCTATAGGTCCCAGTGGCCCGGATGATGAACTCACTGAGTCACGCGATCCAAGTTGCTGTACGGACTAAAACCGTGGATCACAACTTCCGGTACTTGACCTCCAAAGCATCGAACGGTTTAGTTGGAAAGACAGAGTAACAAACGTGAGAAAAACTGGCTGGTTTCGAGATTCACGGATTCACGAATTGATACACATGATCGGGGCTTTCGCTCAAACTTCCCGGGTGGGGGTTTGTTCTTGCCGTCCACCTGGAAGGTACAGGCGAAAAGAGGGTGTAGAACTGCTCTTTAAGTTCACAGCGCGTGGTGGTAATCTTGCCAGTGCGAGGACTCAACTAAAAAGGCGTTTAAAAGTGCTTTGAAGTGGGTACTAGATGCAGCGTGAAAAACCGTCGCAGGAAGGTTACTCCACACACCAACTACCCGAAATAAGTCTCCTCTGAATGACATGTGGGTACACTTTTCGTCATTTAGGGGGAGGTGCAAGTCCAACGACCACTTTCGCAGCGTCTACGTCCATTTAGAGGACACTGGCATTTGAACCCCAGGATTTTAAGTCGTCTGCAAAAAGCAGACATGGACTTGAAAGAACGTCTGGAAGATCCTTGACGTGGACCAGAATCAGAAGTGGGCCAAAAACGGGGCCTCAAGAAACTCTAATGGAGAATGGCGCTGAGGAAGAGTAGGTCAAACCTACTTCCACCCGTAATGTTCTGTCTGATAGGAACGTATTAATCCAGTGTAGAATTTCCCCTTGTAAAACAACGCGACGTGTGGGACTCGATAGAATGCCTTTGGGAAGTCGAAAAATATGGCATCCCATATTATCTCGTCTTTGGCTTGGGTTAAGCTGTCCGTAAATACGAGCATGTTCGTCACGCAAGAAAGGTTCGGGAGGAATCCGCGTTACGCTGGGGATATCAAGTTGTTGGCACTGAGGTGATTCAAGATGGCTCGTTTCACAATGCCTGCCATCACGTGATGGCACGGTACGCTAGTGAGGCTGGGACAGAATACAGGCCTGCGGATACCACTGTTAGGTCACTTGTGGGTTCGCCTTTTCTCTCCTTCAAGGAGAAGTCGGTTGGCTTGTTTCATATACTCAAACGGCACACTTTCGTTTTTCCGTCGAGGTCCAGATTCGTGGCTCGTTTTCGTACGTTGCGTTGGCGGATTTTTGATACACAGCAGTTCCGCATTTTGCAAAAAGGCAGCTCGTCTTCTGTATCACCTGTAGTTATTTTGTAGAAAAATAGTTGGGACCTATTTTCCAGAAAACTCTCCCGTGACAAAGCAGCTAGGCAGACCTCGACGTCTGATTAGCTGCTTTGTCACCAGCTAAACCTACGATCGTAGATTAAGCTGGTGAGGGCTCTTTTTACAATACTTGTACTGGTTGTAAACGACCGAATGCTAAAACATCGAAACGATGCATGAAAACCTTGACCACGAATGACTCGTGAGGGCCTGCCGGGCGCCATCTCGTCGAAAATGAACCAATCACATTTCTGCATCCCGTATGTGTGGGTTGTCTCCTTGGCAGGACTACTAGCACGTAATCCAGAGCCAGGCGGGTGAATGGCTCAAAAATTATCCCGCGAAAACGATAAGCAGACAGGTGTAAGTGGCCATTAGCGTTCAACTCCAAGGAACCCAGTGGGACAGCTGAAATATTAACCAGCCTCCACTGTGTTCTAGTGGGATAAGTCTGTGACTCAGAAGTGGACCGCGGTTTGACTCTGGGGTCCGCTGACCGTCTGCTTTTCAACGTCCTTCCCTCAGTGAAGAAACGAGTAGGTTTGTGACAGCTACTCTGTCCTTCCATGTACAGGTATGACTTATAAAACTGAAAGAACCGAACGCGCGATATCGTTGGATTACGTGCAGATGATTCAAATAAATCAGCTGACTTTCATCATTTTTCATTGCTCATTTTTCTTTATTCCAAGCGTACTATGCGTGTTACTCGTTCTTAAATTAGATCCTTGCGAAACGCCAATTGAGCCCGCGCGCTTTCTGGCCCGTCATGAATCAGCCAATCACAAAGCCTGCTTAACGCGCGTCGCATGCCGTCGCCACATCCATAATCCACGTGATAAATTTAAATGCGAGCGCTTGCTTCAGTTCAACTATTCAAACCCGTCCGGTTCGTGATTTATGTTTTAAAGTAATGTAGCAGTAACGATTCGTCTTTGGCAGCCAGAAAGTCGAGTAAATGATGACAGCAGACGACTGGTGCTGTTCGTCTCTCTGATCTTCCAAGTGGGATTGGGAATTGTGTTTTATTCACGTAAGTTGCACGAGTAAGAAACCAAAGGCGCGTTGACAGAGCTCGATAGGTTCTCGGTTTGATCCAGAACGCTTGCTGCGTATCTAAAATGGAAGGCAATGGAATGGTGCCTCGCCATCACTAGTGCTGCCAAAAGACTACAGAGTAGATTAAACAACAGGGTGATGTATAAAACAGGATTACGTTTGAGAGAAGTTCAGGGAGGATTTGGTTAATGAGGTAGGAAGTGCGTATCATCCTGTCTGAGATCCTGTTCCGGAACGGATCTACTAAGAGGAAAAATTTCTCTTTGGTCGATTGTGATCTTGATTTTGTGGAAAACGGTGAATAACTGGCTATGGTTCCCAGAGGGAAACGGGTTTTAGGTGCGTATTGTGCATTCTCGAAGTGTGTGGTATTCCTGGAATAATTGTTTGTGAGGAGAATTTTCGGACTGTGGAAATCTTTTCGTGGTTTTATGCCTTTCGCTTATTTTTCCGTTGCACTTTAGCCAAGGTAGCTACGTAATTTTCTATCATGGCCGGAAAACAGTGGAGTGTGGTATGGCGCGCTTGGATTGACCAAGGATTTAAAGAAAGCTGCGGGAGAGTTTGACCAACCGAATCGCTTGCTACGAGGGAGTAAAAATTATCATAGAAGTTCTGTGCCCAGGGGCGATTCAAATCTTCAAGACGTTGCGGTGCAAAACCAGCTGACCCTTTGATGCGCATCCCAAATTTTTCTGAAGCCGCTGGTTGAAGGAAGAAAGCTTTGACATAGCATATTAGTATTTAATATTGTCTACTCGAACCCTTGAAATATCCACATGCGGGCGCAATTTTGTTGGAAGTAATTTAAACTTGCTCGGGACCCACTGCGAGCGGGGAATTCGTATTTTAATGGCTGCTAATGACTCCGCGTGTAGCGTCTATGAAGACGTGGAGAAATTTTGTGGAAAAGCTATTTTCTTCACGTAATTTCCTCTGTACTGGATTTGGAAACAATCTCAAGGCTAAATGAACAATAATTTTGCCTTCTATGTCCACGCAAACTCAAAACGGAGCATCTATTCTTGACCTGTATAGGTAAAAGTCTTCTGTCGTTGCACCAGGCGTACCGGCAAGCAAAGCCAAGGATATCGTCTCAGCTAGTAAGCTTTTTCTGCCTTTTTATGATGGAAAAGACACGCTATATAGAGCACAAGCAAATGTTTAAACTTCAAGGATATACCTAACTCTTGATAGTGTCGTTATATGGAGTAGTTGTTTTATGGGCAGAAAAAGCAGACAGCACAATAGCATGATCAGTGCTTTCAAGTCCTGGCACAACTTAAACGGACTGGGACGGTCTCATTGGCGCACATAACGTCCGGGAAATATTGGAGATGTGGTAAGCTACGGGCAAGCCATCAGACCAGGTGTGGCATTCGCGGTACCGTCTTTGCGACGTCGTGCTTGGTTTCGTGGACAGCCCCGTACATGAGAATTTGGGTGAGTCATTTGGGATGTCATTGTAGGTAGGATTTGCCAAGGAATTGTATTACTCGCACGGACTTCCACATACCCTATGGGGCCTATGTCAGACTGCTCCTCGAATATGCCAACCCCGTTGTCTACTCAGGACGCACGAAAGACGTAATCCTCATTAAGCGTGTCCAGCGAGCTGCTACGAAAATGGTCGCCGGTCTCAAGTCCATGGACTACGAAACGCGTCTCGTGGTGCTCGACCTCTTTCCCTTGGAGCATCGTCGCCTCCGAGGGGACTTAATTCTTACTTACGCCCTGTTTGAACAAGGCTTGGCCAACAGGTTTTTCACCGTTGACCCAGCAAACACACGGCGGGGACATGGTAAGAAGATTTTTAAGCTCAGAGCGCACACCTTCATTAGGCAAACTTTTTTCTCATTTCGGGTAGTTGCTGCGTGGAATAACCTTCCTCAGACGGTTGTCCACGCTCTCTCTAGAACTCAGTTCAAACCACTACTAGACACTTATTTACGCGAGTCCTCGCGCTGGCAAGCATACTGCCCCTGGCTGAGAACTTAAAGAGCAGTGCTACACCCTTTTTTCACTTGTGCCTTTCAGGTGAACGACAGCTGCTGAACGACAAGAACAAAACCGACCAGGGAAACTTGGGCAAAAGCCTCGCTCCTGTATATCAATCCGTGAATCCGTGAATCCGTGAATCAAAACCAGCGTGGGTCCGTGAAGGGCGCGCGGTGGTTTATCGCCGCCATTCAAGCGAAGCAATAAGACGGCGGTGCCTACATTGGGGACCCAAAATGTGAAAAAATGAAGCACCATAATGTGAGGTAAACTGCGGCTCGAAATACCAATGAGCCAAAATTGGTTACCATTCCTAGCTACTGCCGTTAGACGACACTGTGATTTCAAGTGGTAATCAACATTCAGATGGAGATAATAGGTATGCGGTCGATACGAACGGGTGTGGGCGTATGTGATTATGAGGGTTTTGCATTGGCTTAATTGTGTGCAACAGAAAGAACCCGGAGCTTGAAGGAAAATGAGATCAGAGAAACGCTTGTATATTTGATTATGCGTGTTTTACGATGAGGTGAGCTCAGAATGCCGCGGTTGCAGTCTAGGGAAGAGTGCTGTACTTACTTTCCCTTCCTTACATTCCCCTCCTGCTGTTTACTGCCTCTACT